>CM074804.1:4057119-4097124 GCA_037447605.1 Zygnema circumcarinatum
CCCCTCCCCCCTCCCCCTCCCCTTCCCCCTCCCCTTCCTCCGCCTCTCCCACCCCCTCTCCCACCGCTCCCGCCTCCCCTCCCTCCTCTTGTGGCCAACTTCTGCCGCTGTTTCCTCACTTCATCAATGCTTCGAAGCTCATCCTTGACATGAGCATTCGGAATCCTCTCTCCCTTCTTCCCACTGCCTCCCCTTCGGCCGCCTCTCCCTCTCCCTCTCCCTCCATACGTATTTCCACCTGCAGTCCAACAAAGCCACGCTAAGTAACAGTGACGTCACCAAGTCCTGACCCATCTTGAACCCAATCCCTTTTCTATACAAAACAAGAGAGTTGAACATCCCTGCGAGAGTTGTGCCATCCAACTTATTGACTCTTTTGACTAAGTCGCGAGAAGCCACTTAGCAGTGTTGAAAAAAACCCTGTTGTTCGGAAATACAGATGCGAGATGCTCCTAAGAGATGAGAGGAGAGGAGAGGGGGAAAGAGCGGGGGGATCGACTAGGGAGAGGGAAGGGAGACAAGTGAGTAGGGGGGGAGAGAGAGGGGGAGAGGAGGAGCGGGAGCGAGGAAGAGAAAGAGAGCGAGAGTGGACGAAAAAAAAACAGAAGCCAAGGGGCATAGGGGCAGAGGGAGAGAGAGGGAGAGAGGGAAAGAGGGAGAGAGGGAGAGGAGAGAGGGAGAGAGGGAGAGGAGAGAGGGAGAGAGGGAAAGAGGGAGAGAGGGAGAGAGGGAGAGGGAGAGAGGGAGAGAGGGAGAGAGGGAGAGAGAGGGAGAGAGGGAGAGAGGGAGAGGGAGAGGGAGAGAGGGAGAGAGGGAGAGGGAGAGAGGAGAGAGGGAGAGAGGGAGAGAGGGAGAGAGGGAGAGAGGGAAAGGGGGAGACTGGGAGAAAGGACGAGGACGAGAGGGAACGAGAGCGATGGGGAGAGAGATGTACCAGGGGCTTCGTCATGGCTGAACTCCTCTCCAGCAGTCGAAACTCTCATGTGAGATTTCTCCTTCCACTTTTTGTAGATGCCTCGATTCCCGGCATTCACCTTCGCTCCACTCTCCGTCTTTACCTGCCATCCAGACAGCGGAGCTCTTCTTAGCCACGCCTTTCATTGAAAGAAGAAGTGAAGTTACAATGTCTCCTTCTTCAGGTTAGGGTTTGCTGATATTAAGACTCCAAAGGTCAAGGAAACATAGGACCTGGTTTAAACTAAGAAACATACTGACTCTATATGAAGTTACAATAGAAGTGATGCACAATGAATAAGGGGACGCGGTTTAGGATTGCAGATGTACCTTTCCAGAGGCAGTAATTGTCTCTCCTTTCCCGAGTTTGACGTACTTCTTGCTCTTCTGCATTTCCGAAGAAGCCACGCTCCAAGATTGATTAAGAACCAGCTCTCTTTCTTCCCCCTTCTTCCAGCTTCTTCCTCTCGTTCCTCTTCATTCCACCATCCCTTGCTCTGTCCCTCTCTCTCTCTCTCTGTCTCTCTCTCGCTCTAGCTCTCCTTCCTTCTCTTGCTTGCACCCTGAAACCCCAGGAATCATATGACTGTACAGCCCCTATGGACCCTCAAGAAACGAAACCAGCAACCCTGAATAATTTTCTTAAGAAACAGACGACTTCAGAGGAAAATTTCGGCAGTCTCGGCTGTGACTGTGAATCCGAATTCAAAGCTAAGTAGCCATTTTTCAAGGAAATCGTCTTGAGTGTTTTTGAAGTGGGTCCCACAGCTAGCCTTTTCTCCTTCACACGCCTCTTACCCTTCCAACTCCACACCCCAGCAAGGACCACTCGCGTTCCTATTTCCTCCTCGCCCCCCTCTCTCCCCCCCTCTCTCTCTCCTCGCCCCACCTTTTCCTCTCTCTCTCTCTCTCTCTCTCTCTCTCTCTCTCTCTCTCTCTCTCTCTCTCTCTCTCTCTCTCTCTCTCTCTATGGAAAAAGCTGGCCCACCTTATCCCACCGATAAGAAGCTCGATTCTGCTTCATCCCGTCCGCATCTTCTGGCACCAAATCCAATATTTCCGCATCCAGTCTGATCTCTCCTCTCCCCAATCCCCTCTCTCCCCAATCAGACGAACTACTTTCACGACTTTTTGAATAACTCACTGGGGATTGAATTGAATTTCGGAGCTGCACTATTCAAGCTCCTTTCTACATTTCAGAGAGTAAGATTCCGTGACTCACGGATTACTTGTGAAGCCGTCCCTTTTAGCAGATGCTCCGTCTTTCACAGTTAAATTTCGCTCTGCGAACTGTACACCAGGAAAGAAAATGGTTTTAAATAAGTATTTTCGCCATCATAGGAATGACCATTTTTATCAAGCATAAAGAACACCAGCTACATCTGCAATTCCAAGCTCTTGCCTTATTTGCACTAGAGAAATAGTGTAGTCAGCTATACCCTAAAGCCTTCAAAATGGAAGGATCTGTAATGCAAAGGTAAACTAAATAATATCTGACTCCGCCTAAACTCCAAAAGTGAGCACCTCTTCTCTTTCTTTAATATGAATGCTTTGTTAGTAAACTTCTCCGCATACAGCACCCCACGCTCACCCTATTTTGCGGAATAGCGCTGATGTAAAACTCGTCATCACGAAAACTTTTCGTTTTTTTCAGCTGCTGTGATTCATCTGTAAGCGTTAGAGCAAATTCCAAGTCAGACGAAACGAAATAATGTAATATAGCGAGGCTGTTCACAAGGAGAGAGGAAAGGAGACAGAAGGGTGAGCGGGAGGGAGAACGGGGGGAGCGAGGAGAGAGACTATAGGACGAGACAGAAGAGGTTTCAGGAGAGGAAAGCGAAGAGGCAATGAGATAAATATGTAGACAGACAACGAGAAAGTGGGGGAGGAAAGGAGAGAGGAGAGGAATAGGATGGGGAAAAATTGAGCTATAGCATTATAGCATGAGAGCAGGATAGAACGCTTCTTCACTCACCAACTCCCGCCGCTTCCTTCCTTTTCCTCTTCTTCTTGATCTCCGCTTTTCCTGGCAAAGGAACTTCATTGGTCGTCTGTGGCTCGCCAAAGGCTGCATGGTCCTATTCAAGAAACACCCTAAGAATAACCTTAGACTCGTTGATTCCTCCCTCTCTTTCTCTTGCCCTCTCCCTTCGCTCACTCTTTCACATACACTCTCTCTCTCGCTCCCAAGCCCCCTTCCCTCCACCCGTGTTAAGGCCACAGTCTATATACATATTCCAATTTCACGGTCATGTAAGAGACACTAGCAAGGAAAGCTAAAAGCTTTAACCTGAGTGTCCGATCCAAACACGATACACTGATGACTTTCATCCGTCACATACAATAACCGAAGCTACACATATCACGTTCTCTAAACACCGGAAAACTGTTGAAGGATATCGAACCAGACAAGAGCTTTTGCCTTTTCTTACTTATGTGTCGAGAAAGGTTAGCAAAATACCATAGCATCTTCAACCGCCTCTCTATGTGAAGCCCTTTCCTGTGCTTTCCGCTGAGCTGACGCTATGACTTCCGCGTGCGCCGCTCTCTTTTTTCGCATCACTTCAGTTGCTACGTCTGCTTTCAACTGCATAATTCCCGGGCAGAACCAATCGCTTACAGAAGTTCAGTGCAGACGATAGGAGAAGGAAGAAGAGAGGACATTATTAGAAGCCAGTGTAAGTCTTTACTCTCACCCTCTCTCTCTTATTGCAGAAGAGCACCTGCTTATACACTCACTGAAATAGGGAGACTGTAGCATCATCCTCTAGTAAACGGCTATGAAGCGCTTCTAAGGACTATCTCTCAGCCCCCCTCCCTTCCTCCCCACCTTGTTTGATTTCGATTTTGTTGCCTCTGATTCAGCTTCCAGAGCAGTTTGCTTCGGCCTGCATCCAGCCTCACAGCCCCTTTCTTCCTAAGTTCACTTCACAGTTACCTATAGCGGGAAATTTCTTAGTGCTGGCAGACCCCATAACAGATACACCGAATTTCACAGCATTTGCGTCACAAAAATTGAACCCACCTAAAATTTTTCAAATGTTCTGCGAAGGCTGCAGCGGCCGCCTCTGTGCTATTGACTTCCGTCCGCAGAAGAGGATGGAGCCCCTCTTTGGGAAGGGTTTTTGCTCTTAAAACTGATTCTGCAGAAGCAGCTGGGCGCGTTTTTGCATATAATCGAAACGCTCTCATGCATACAGTCAGCACAGTCGCTACTGCGTCATTAGTAACCCCGAGCTCTCGAACTCGCTCCATTCCAAAGGTTAAAGCAGACTGCGGAAATCGACCATACACCGTCTCACCTCTGCCTACAGCTTCTTCCATTGCAGCCAATACTGGATTGTCACCTGATAGGCCTCCGGAAGCTGCTAGAGCCTTCTCAGCAGCCTCAATTTCGTCCTCAGTGGGAGCAGGTCGAAGGGGTCGAGAAAGGAAGAGATGAAGGTCTAAGAGAAAGGGGAGCTCGTCTGTTGTGAGAAAAGAGAAAGCAGTTCCAAGCCTTCCAGCGCGAGCAGCCCGTCCGACTCGATGAACAAAGAGTTTCGGTTTAGGAGGGAAGTCGTAGTTCACTACATTATCTAATAGGGGGATATCAATTCCTCTAGCGGCAACATCTGTCACAATGAGGAGAAATGTTTTCCGTGCCCGAAACTTCGCTATGTGAATTTTCCGGGCAGTTTGGTCCATGGCTCCGTAGACCACTGACGGAACGATTCCCTCTGCTCGTAAAATTTCATGAAGGTATTCAACATGGTGTTTTGTCGACACGAAAACAATAGTTTGTTGTCCAGCTGGAATCATTTCTCTCAGTAAATGCAGTAATGCAGCTGGCCTCTCTTCATGCCGCATCGTGAAGAATGCTAACTTGAGATCAGGACTGATTTTTGTATCTGTGTCTAACCTAACTAGCTGCGGATCCTTCAAACCCGCTCGAGCGAATTCTGCCAAAAGCTTCGGAAGTGTTGCACTAAACAAAAGAGTCTGCCTAGTTTCAGTCATATGATGAAGAATTTGGCGTAACTGCTCCGCAAAACCCATCTCGAAAAGCCTATCTGCTTCATCAAAGACCACGTATTCTACACTCTTCAACGACATGCCCTCTACCTCTGAAAGATGGTGCATCAGCCTGCCAGGTGTCGCGATAAGAATGTCCGGATTCTTGGTCAGTTCTTCAAACTGAGCCTCCATGGAATCCCCTCCTACCAAATGTACCACTCGGAGGTCGGTATATCTGCCAAGCTCCTGACAGAATTTGAATGTCTGTAGAGCCAACTCTCTGCGAAACGATCACAAAACCACAAATCGAAGCCATATGAGAAAGAGCGGAAGAAGAGAGAGAGAGGGGATGTGGAAGTGTGAATTTCCTATTATTGCAAAAATCACCTTTCTGATGGAACTGAAGTGAAGAAAAGCACGCAAGTTTGAGAATGAGAGCAACGAGTCTCCATTCCAAACCACTCGGTTGAGCTTGAAGATTGGACTGCGGTCATGTTTTTTGAAACTGATTGATCAATTATTTTCTTTAAACTATATTATCGCCTCGCCTACATTTACATTCCGTAATTGCTAGTAATTCCATGCATCTGCCCCATGAAAGCTGTCAACAGGGCAGTACATTTCGAGCACTCCTATTCCTATAAATGATGAAAAAAAACTCTTCCCAAGAATAAAAAGCCAACCAGGAAAAGGGATTTTTTAATTTTGAGCTCTCCCAAGCCTTGACCTCAACATGATATCATAAACAAGACAATCAAGAAACTCCTAATCTAACAGCCTTAAAAACCCTAAAATCTTCCACAAATTATCGCAGAACCTCCTCAAATTCTGCATGCAGCTATGACCCTCCAACTTCCTAACTCGCCGAAGAACCGGCAACCCTACTCTCCAAAAACCTCAAAGAATCAAAACCCAAAACCCGAACCCAAAACGTTAAGAACGCTTCTGTCAGCATACCTTGTCGGCGAAAGCACTACCGCCCGAGCTCCTGCTCTTGCAGAATGAGCCGTCAGCCTCTCCAACATGGGAATAAGAAAAGCTGCTGTCTTTCCTGACCCTGTTCTAGCCATGGCTACCACATCATGGCCTGCAAGAATGAGGGGAAGAGTCTTTCTCTGAATCGGAGTAGGGACCTGATAGCCCTTCCTCTTCACAGCCCTAAAAATGGGCAAAGTGAGCCCTAAAGTTTCAAACCCGCCGCTGCCCTTTTTCTTCTTCTCTGATTTCTTCTCTCTCCTCTGCACAAATGAGGATGTCTCTCCCTTTTCGGTGAAATCCATCACTCCCGCAAGGGGGAAGCCGCCTCTCTGTAGCGCCTCCTCTTCCCCCTCCTCCTCCTCTCCCTCCTCCTGCCGCATGTCCTCCGTTTCATGGTTAGAGAGGATCATCCTCAGAGTTAGGATTAGGGTTAGGGTTAGGGTTAGAGTTAGGGTTAGTGTTTCGGGCTATTCGCGGCTGTCAGAGCCAGAGCTCCGGGGAACGGAGGGACGCAATTACGACACCTTTTGCGAAGAAGAAAGCACCGAAGAGAAGGACATGCGCGATGAGACCAAGACCTTCACTGACTTATTCCACAAAGAGAGCAAAAAGTTTACAGTCTCAGCGTTTTACTAGCGCCCACAGCTCGATTAGGGTTTGCTCTGAAGCCCTCTGAAGCTGCCCATAGTCCTTAAGCCCTTAACCCTAACTCCCGCGGGCTGCAAGCCCAAGGACACCTCTGCACCGTTGGATGATGGCAAGCGGACGTTTGTGCGCCGTCGATTCAGCCATGAGGATGTGCCACATTCTGGATCCACTTGAAGATCAACCTCATCGGCCTACCAATCACAGGCAACCAATCTACAGTTATTCCTCGGTCGTATCGGAGTGGATCTCCCACCCCAATCCGGCTCTCCCCCGGCCCGCCCTCGCCGGAGCTCGGCGCGGGAGAGCGCTGGAAGCCATAGCGCAGAGCAGCGCAGAGCAGAGCCTCCTGCAGTTGCAGCAATCACAGGTGACAAAATTTAGGGTTTAGGGTTTGGGGTTTGGGGTGTAAGGTGCTCCTCTGTGTTTGAGCTCGCGGCCGCCATGTCTGCCGTGCAGTGCTCTGCCTCTCTGTATGCAGCCTCTCTCTCTGCAGCAGCAGGGAGGGATGCTGTGGCGGAGGGTAGAGCTCTCCATTCCTGCTCTGGTTTGAAGGGGAAACTTTCCTTGAAGAAGCAGAGGGGGAAAGAGAGGGAGAAGGAGAGAGAGGGGCGGAGGAGAGGGAGGCATTTTGTAGCGGCTGCAGCAGATGGTGAAGTGGCGGGGAATGTGGAGCAGTTTAATGCAAGGGCGTTTCGGAGAGCGCTGAACCAAAATGAGCTGTACAATCGCAACGGATTCGGCCACAAGAAGGAAATGCTGGCGAAGCTTAATGAGGAGTATACTAGTGAGTTTTGGATGATGCAACCTGTTTTTTTGACTCCCTCAATAGTGCTAGGGTTTCTGGATGATTCAAGGCTTTTGGGGCTTCAAATTTTTGAACAGTCATGCAGAATGTAGTGGCGCTGATTTTTTGAAAGTTCGTCTCAGGAGGCCTGCTGCGGTATTGGTGCGCCTGGCTCCGTCTTTGCGTGTTATAGAAAGGTTAATCTGAACGAATTTTCACAAAACAATACAGTTCTTCGTTAAGAAGCTCATCTAAACGGTTGAAGCAATCCTCTGACTGTTAGTCAGAAAGGTCTTTCATCGAACTCAGAACACTCGAACTAGTGTGTTTCACTTTGTTTTCTATGATTTGAACTCTTTGTAAGGGCAATACACATCCGTTAGAGTTAATTCTCTATGTGATTATGCTGTCAGGGTAGTACTGTTGAGCGAGATGGCATGTATGGCAATCTCTATCAGTTCATCTCACCCGGACCATTTTCAATCAAATGATGAAAGGATATACATCGTACGGTTCACCTTTGTAAAGCCAAAGGCGATAGAATAATATTGGACTTTTTCAACTGAATGAAAACACGACGGATTGTATATATTTTGCACTCGTGCCCTGACCCAAATATCCACTTCAATGTGTCAATGGCTAACCAGGGTTATCGTTGTAATGTGGTGGATTATTCAGGTGACGTTATCAAGCAATTGAGGGAGAACAATTTCAAGTTTACATGGGGCGACGTGACAGTTCTATTGGCAGAGTCCTATGGGTTCTGCTGGGGAGTAGAGAGAGCTGTTCAGATGGCGTATGAGGCTCGGAAGCAGTTTCCCGACCAGAAGATGTGGATAACTAATGAGATTATTCATAATCCCACCGTCAATAAGGTATTTCCGATTCTTCAGTTCAAGGATGTCCTTTCATATTTGAAAATGTCGGTGTAGTCACGGTGTCTTTGTACGAATCTGTGATTCTCCCCTCTTTCTTTTTTTCATTTTCTGTCTCACTCTCTCCCCCTCCCATCTCGCCCTCTCCCCCCCCGCTTCTCCAGGCATGCACCTGTCTTTCTGCCTGAATGTTTTGAACTCGGATATTGACATTGATATACTCCATTACACACAGAGGCTGGAAGAGATGGATATCGGATTCATTGAGGCGGATCCTGTGAAGGGGAAAGACTTCGATGTGGTGGGTCCACAAGATGTGGTGGTGCTGCCAGCATTTGGAGCGTCAGTGCAGGAGATGCAGCTTCTGACTGACAAGAAAGTACAGATGGTGGATACCACATGTCCTTGGGTCTCAAAGGTATGTCATGTGCTAGCACATTAAACATTCTCTGCGCTTTTGTTTGAAAGCGATCCCAATGGAAGAAACAGGGCTTAGACGAGCTGTCATGTAGTTTTGAGTAATTTTCCCTTTATGGTCACTCATGGACTGGATGTAATGAGGAGATGAGCAGGTTTGGGATTCTGTGGAGAAGTATCGAAGGAATGACCATACCGCTGTGATCCACGGCAAGTATGATCACGAAGAGACCATTGCCACCGCATCATTTGCATCGACGTACATTATTGTAAAGAACATGAAGGAGGTGAGTCTGCTTGAAAGATCAGCAACATTTGCAGATAGTGGGAAGGATGCTTTTTTTTCACTTCCTTTGTATGACAAAGTTTCTCGTCTCAAGGACGTCTTTAGCCTTTATTCATTAGTATTAGTGATTATCAGTGCTGCATGCTCATTTCATCTCAAGGACTTTTACCATGCAGGCCGTGTATATGTGTGATTACATTTTGGGAGGAAAGCTTGATGGTTCCAGCGGCACAAGGGAGGAGTTTTTGGAGGTATTCTCGCTGACCCACTTGCCAACATTTCTAATAAGAGAAAAAGCTCAGTTTAATATGAAAAGCCTATGACCACCAAGGAGTTATGTGGCCGAGGATGTGGGCTAAGTTCATCATAATTTTTAGATTTCCTTTTTAATTAAAAGTCTTTCTGTCGCTATGCCTTTCAGTCTGCTCTTTAGAAGTTTCAAAAGAGGGAAGACATGAATGAAGTCGTTCCTTCTGATATGAATGTATGTGCGAGTTAGGCCGGGTGTAGCTAGACTCAGTGTGGCTGAATTGGTTCACTCATGGAAACGGGCACAGAAATTTAAGAAGGCAATTTCAAAAGGTTTTGACCCCGATAAGGACTTGGAAGCTTTGGGCATCGCCAATCAAACCACGATGTTGAAGGGCGAGACGGAGGAAATCGGTAGGCTCTTCCAACCAGTAGTTCTCTCCTCGCCCTTCACGCTCCCTCACTCTCGCCCAATCTCTCACTCTCACTCTCGCCACCCTCTTCCGCCCCCCTCACCCCTTCACTTCTCTCTCTCTCTCTCTCCCTCTCTTTCGCTCTCTCTCTCTCTCTCCCCCCTCTTTCTCTCGTCTCTATATCTCTCGTACTTCTCACTCATATGCAAACATAGGTCAGAAGAAATTACTGAGCTTGTGCTGTGGAGTCGCACATGTGCAGGGAAACTTCTAGAACGAACCATGATGCAAAAGCATGGTGTGACTGAAGTAAATTCCCATTTCATGAGTATGAACACTATCTGCGATGCCACACAGGTAGCAACTCCATCTCTCCCTCTCACTCTCTCCCCACCGCTCTCTCCCACTCCTTTCTCCCCTTCTTTTCCCCCCCTCTCGCGTTTGTTTTTCCTCGCTCCCTCCTTTCAGTCTCTACCCCCCTCTCTCCTTTAGGGCAATTTCACCTGCTTCCTGAGGTTCTCTAGAACTAGAGTGTATGACGGAAAAAACTGTGGCTGCTTTGTTTCTAGAATGAAACACCCTGCTGTAAACATCCCAGAACCTCTTGATGCTCTATGTAAGTCGAGGAATGACACAGGAGGCAGGGATGCACGGAATGGAATTGCCTTGCCTGTCTGCAGGAGAGGCAGGACGCCATGTACTCTCTGGTGAATAATGATGTGGACCTGCTGCTGGTAGTGGGAGGATGGAACTCCTCCAACACCTCCCATCTGCAGGAAATTGCAGAGGAGAAGGGCATCCCCTCCTACTGGATCGATTCCGTAGACAGAATTGGACCAGGGAACTTCATTGCCCATAAGCTCTCGGTACGAACTTGGTTCTGAGAGAGGTGTGCTTGGGCAGAATTTGCAGAAGCTTGTTGCTCCTCCTTCCTCTCCCTTCGCGCCTATTCCTTGCCTTTTCCATCTACCGTTTGATAGAGTCGAGACGAAGCCTTCATGCTGTGTTTTTTTGTGGTGCTGGATAACAGTACGGAGAACTAGTGGAGAAGGAGAATTGGCTTCCGGAAGGTCCCATCACCATTGGGGTGACTTCTGGGGCGTCTACACCAGACAAAGTAAGTGTTCACCAGAAAGAGTTGGAGGCAAAGTGATTCATTGGTCGGAAGGGGATTTTTCTTCGAAGAACGAAAGTTGGGACTTATTTGCAAAGGATGAAGATGCGACTTTGTTCCGAGTTGATGAATCACTCAAATCTACTGCCATCCTTTGCGTCTCCGTTGTTTTATCACTTTCCCCTTACACCCTTTTCCCTCCCTCCTTCCCCCTTACCCTTGTTTTCTCACTCATTCCCACCTTCCCCCTTCCTCCCTCTCCGTCACTCTTGCCTATCCTTCTCCTACCCTCTCTCTTCCTCCCTCCCATCCTTTATCCCTCCCCCTCCCCCTCCCTCTAGATGCACTGTGTTCCGTATTCAAAAGACCATATCGCTGTAGCATTGACAGGTGCTCTCCTCGCACATTTCTCTGCAGGTTGTGGAAGATGTATTGAATGCAGTCTTCCTCATCAAGCGAGAAACGGCAGCACAAGTGGTTGCGTAAGTGCACTTCCATTGTGTAACAAGTCTCACCAACCTAACTCAAGCTGGGCTATGGCTCGCCACGGCTTACCTCCAAGCGTCTTATATTTTATGCACTTTTTCTTTTTAGCAACATCATCTTGAGGATGAGGGTTCCACCACCTGCTTATTGTCTTCGTTTGTTATAAAACCCTTAGCCTGGACGATGATTAGGGGTTGTAGCCGTGTATATTTTCTCTCACGTCTTCCATTTTGAAGCGATGTTTGGCTTGCTAGGAGTTTTGTGTGTATGCTTCAGTTAACGTAGTTTGAGTGGACGGATGCTTCGCTGACTGGAGACGAGAAATCCAAAAATTGTAACTGCGTGAAGTTGAAGTGCCTACAGTGTATTGTGTGTGTCAACTTATGCCAGCTTCCGTTTCTAATTCTATGGCAAGAACTGAGGGAGGAATGGTGGGAAGGGGAGAGATAGGGGGAGTGGTGAGCGGGGCACCTCCACCCCTGGAATTGTGCGTCCACGGTGGAGGCAGGAAGGTGGATAGTGGATGCCACATGACAGGAAGTGGTGCGTTCAGACTGAGCATCAACGTGCAAATGCGTCGCAACTTCGTAGTCTTCTCGAAGTATGTTGTTCGACAACTTCTCACCACGTTGGTGAACACAATATTTCGTTCCGACTAAGCACGGTGATGTGACTGCGCATCTTTTGTACGTGTCACTCGAGTCCATGGTAGTTAGAGCACTAGAGCACAAGAGCTCAAGAGCACAAGAGCACAAGAGCACAAGAGCACAAGAGCACAAGAGCTCGCAGCAGCAGCAGCAGCAGGAGGGCGGCAAGAGCGAGCCCGCACAGCACAGCACTCCTTGAGAAAGAAGGTCGCTCGCCCTCGGGCGCTGAGCCGCCCCCTCGCGCGTCGCGGCTGGCCCCGAACTGAACTGAACTGAACTGAACTGAACTGAACTGGAACTTAATGGCACTGAACTGGGCTGCGCTTAACTGAACTGGACTGGATGCCCGAGCACGGTAATGGTACGGCGCTGCCAGAGAATTTCGATGCCTGTTGAAGGGTTCAACAGCTGCCCGACCGTCCACTTGGGCAGCGCCACGCAACATAGAACTCGCTCCATCCTCAGTTGAACAAGTGCATAGATCGAGGCCGTACGGTACTCGGGGGGAGGGGGGGGGGGCGCTTGCGCCTTGTCCAAGAGAGAGCCCCCCGAGTGGCAGCGCCAGCGCTGGAGCTGGAGCAGGAGCTGGAGGTGGAGGTGTTGCTGCTGCAGGGCCGCTCACTCGCTTGCTGCAAGAGAAGGGAGTACCGTATCTCGAGCGCGGAGGTTCTGGCAGAGCGGAGGGACATTCATGGCGGCGCCCTCGGGAGCTGCTGCTTATTTCTTCTTCTTTCTTCTCTTTTGTTTCCATGGAGCGACTTGCAGTAATTTAGCAGCTGGAATGGCGACATTGGATGAGGCGCCTTGCAAGACAGGTAAGCTCCTGCTGCACTCCCTCTGCCAGTAATTCTAAAACCGTTATTCTGAAATTGTTTTTTTCCAGCACCGGCTCAAAATGGTTCAGCAAACCCGCTCCACGTCGTAGTCATACTACTTCTGTTAGTGTTTCCAACATTTCTTAAAATATTACCTTAGAACTTTATTAGGAAGTAGCAGAACGTATGAAGTTGTCTATCCATTTATTATATTGATTGTATCCCTTACTTTTTACTTGTGCAATAGGGTTTTTAACTTTTGTGCATTTAAATTTCAATCTCCCTCTTATTTTTCACGTCTATTTTTTCAGACGAGTTTGAGTTGGATCCTCTACTCTCAATTTTTGAAGCAAGTTACGTTCAAAGCGAGCAAGATGCTGGGATGTGGAAGGTCGTTCGCTTGTCCTTTCCCAAAATCTTCCGGCTCAAGAATATGCACAAGCATTTCCATGTTGGCAAGGCGCTTGTGGCGTTGAGAAAGGTCAAGAAGAGCTCCCTCGGAAATTTTTTGCCCTCGAAGCACCCTGACGTACAGCTGTGCCTGCACAGGTGAGCTACGTTTGTGTTGGAATATGTGCATTTAAATTACTATTTCGCTGTAATATGGATTCAGTGTGTAACGTCAATGATGTCGACGACGTTCACTTAAACTCCTGACATCATTAATAGAACTTGATAGTTTCTGGAAGATATTTGTTCGACTTTTTTGGAAGGCTTTTACAATAGCTCTAGTTGGAACAGTAACTTTAATCAGAATCATAATTTTGATCCTGTTGGGTATTTCAAATTTGAATAAATCTAACCGCATTTATGTTGTCATACTAATTGGCACTAACTTCATCCTGGACTTGCTGTGGTGTATTTCAGGGATGCAAACACCAACTTGGGTGTTTGCCCTCAAGGTTGGTTGGCCTTAGATAAGAAAGGAACACGCAATTTGTCTATGTCTTTATTCGATGAGAACTACTTGGACATCAGATCGCCATCAAATGGAGACCTGCTGGATCAGACCATTCACGTCGAGATGACGGAAGGTGTGTTTCTGAATTTCAATGGAAGAAGAAAGAGTGATTTCTTAAAGCATTTTCGAATGTAAATTTTTGGAAGGCAGGCAGTTTGAAACGTTTTACTGCTATAGAAAACGTGTCAACTCATTGTGTTTGGTTGAATTAGGAACACAAGTATTTGCTGAGATTGCAAGTGCTTGGAGTGGCTGAAGAAAAATTGCATTTTGTGTTTGTTGTTGCATTGTCATAAACCAGGACAGGGTCCAATATAAGACCAATGTTGACCAACAATGTTGTCCAATGTCAACGGACAATTTCAACAGAGCTGTCTGCTTGACATTGTCAGCATACATCATGATTAAGTTTATCCTTTGCTTGAAAGCTTTTCTATTCTAACCTTAACATGATTCCAATCACGGGTTGAAAACTGGTGTTTCACAGAATTTCAACTGTTCCGTGTATTTTTCTTCGTGACTGGTTTCGCCATGTTCATTATGGCGCCTTTTCTCAGTCAATGGTTGTTCTTTTACTACGGCAGTGGGATGCTACTTGGAGTACTCCTCATTTTGATCGTTATAATTTATCAGGTATTGGCAATCACTTCAATTCAAAGAGTTCCCTTTCTCTACCTCTTTCCTGTGGTCTATGGTCAGTAATATGAACATGGAAAATCTGTCGTCTTGATAATGACTACGGGGTTGTTCTTAACAGACCGTACGACTACTACCGACTGGTCGGAAGGGGACATGGTACATCATCTTCTTTGGTTCACTAGTGAGTATGCTTTCCAAGCCATTGCGCATACTCAACAGATTCGTCTCTGTGCTTCCTCCGGCTTCGCTCTTTCTCTCTTCCCCCCCCCTCTCTACCACCCGTTCCTGATTCCTCTCTCATTTCTTGTATACTCTTCCTCTTTCACTCCCTCCTTTGGAGTCCTTAAACACCTATTGGCTAGTTGATTCCCCTTCGCAGCCGTGCCCGCAAGGGAGGCCTCCCAGACCTCTCCCTCCGCTTGCATTCGGGCATACTATTTTTCACTACCATTTGTTCCTTTCCCTGGACCCTTTCTCACAAACCCCCTCTGCTGTCTATTTCTGACCCTTTCTCCCTTAGTCTCCTTCCTCTCTTTTGCATAACCAACATCGTGAAAATGCTTCAATATTTTCTGCTTCTGCGTGTTAGACATTTTGTGGTTTAGGGTGATATTTGTATGGCAATCAATGAGTTAAGCAGGGATCCCGTCTCCACTAAAAAACCAAAAAAGAACATACGACTACACATGCTGGTAACTGTATTAAGCGTCAGGTTCCGCTTGTGTTCTTTGTGATGCTCTGGCAGATAGGTATGGGCTCCTTAGTCTTGAATCTCTTTCTGGATCAAATAAGTAAGGCGTTCCAAGAGTTTGGCATCAGCGAAGACACAAGCACTCCGGTGAGCGATTCTTACCCCCTCCCTTTCGTGTTTTCTAACCTTAAGTCAAGGAGGGTAAAATTATGTGTGATTCAAGAACACATCTCATTATTTATCCGTCAATACAGGGGCATGTATTGTTGAGCTTCTTTGGTGCGTTCTCTGCATGCTCCTTTCAAGTTACTGCTCCAAAAAATCATTTTAGATGTTTCACAATGCACACGTCCTGAAGTCCCTCATCCAGTGTTTGGGATGTTGTAGAGAGATTATTTAACAAATTGTAACTCTATTCTCGTGCAGATTGCCATTGTGTGTACTGTCATGATTGCATTGGTCGGAGCTGCGCTCGGTTTCTGGGCAGTTCGAAAACTTTTACTGACAGAGCAAGGAGCATTAAATCCCCCGGTCGTTCATTTTGTGAAGTGGGGGATGCGCATACTTGGACTAGCTCTCCTTTCTCAGGTAAATCTCATTCCGCATGGGCTCAAAGGCTTCCATCTTTGTGACTTGTCTTTCCCTCTTTCACTTTCCCCTTCCTTCGGCTCCCGCCCACTCTTTCTCTTTCTCTCTATCTGTCTCCTGGTGTCTGCGTTTTTCTGATTCCGCATCTCCTTTATCTGCCGACCTTATCTCTCCTCTCTCTCACCTTCCCTCCCCCTATGCCTCTCCCCCTTTTCCTCATTTTCTGTTTCTCTGAATCCTTTTCCTTCTCTCCCTTGTCTTCGTCTCTTCCTCAATTTTCTCTGTTTCTGTCGTTTTTTATTCTCCCTTGTTCTTGCTTTCCTCCTCACATTTCTCCCTTTATCTCATCTCCTACTTTTTTCACCTTCGCCCATTTTTGCTCATGTCGTCTTTCTTCTCTCCCTATTGCTTCCTCTTTGTTGCCTTCTCCTTCTCCCGTTCCCTCCCCTCTTATCGTTTATCCCGCAGCAGAATCTTAACAGTGGGTTCTGAAAAGCTCTATGTAGCCAGTGGAGCCTTTCTCACTCCTCCCCTCTGTGCTCCTGCAGAGCTCCATAGACCTTCCGCAGGCCACTTTGGCTACCCTGCTGGTTGTCGCTACCTCCTCACTCCATGTCATGCCGCAGCTATTCGTATCATGGTGAGTTTTTTGAAGCTCCTCTGTCAATGGAGCTCAAGGATCCTTTACAGAAAGGACGAGATTAGTACTGTCTTGAGCCTTCTGTTGTAGTCTGCGTCATGCTTCTGTGATTGGGAAGAGCGGAACACCTTTTACTTCTATAGGTGTATGCATAAGGAGTGTATGGGGAGGGAGTTACGTACTGAAACACGAGTGTAGAATACAAGAAATCGTTTGTCTATCTGAATATTGGTCCACGACCTTTTCAAAACATGCAAGATACTTTGGGATAATTCAAACAAAGATGTTTGATTTCTTCAATATAGTAGATGATCTTGAAAGTTCATAAAAGTTGAGTGTTTATTTTTTGTATGTGCTCTATGCAGGAGGAGGAAGCGACGTGGACAGCAGCCTCGTCGTACCTTCGCTCCCACAGTTCAAGGTAAATTTCTGAAACCCTGATATCGCTAAAGACCTCAAAGATGTAGAAAAGACATTACAGTTGGCTTCCTGGAACATGGTGAAGTCCTTAATGACTTTCCCCCTCTCGTCCGTCTCTCTTTTTTTACCATCATTTGTCTGAAATTGCGTTGTCTTGCAGGCAACTATGGACGTGGCTTCATGCCAGCACACATTCAGCGCATGGCTTCTCCTTCTGCCTACCATCACTCTCCATCCCTCCGCCTTAAAAGTAGGGTGGAAGCTGAGCGAATCTCTAGAGAATGTACTCAAGCTGCTCTCCGGGCTTTAGTCGGCTCTTCCAGTTTTCGTTCGTGGGTGTTGCGGAACCTCGACTGTATAGTGGTAGCACCTCCTGTGCGGCGAGAGGAAAGGACTGAGGAGGAGATTAGGGCTACAGCAGATATGGGTGAGGAGGATGGAGAGGTTGAGGAGATAGAAGAGGAAGTGTATGAGGACGAGTATGATGAAGAGTAGGAGTGTGTGGGGTTGTGGAGATACGTAAACGGGAGAAGGAAGGAAGGAAGGAAGCCGAGGCGAAGGGAGAGGAGGAGAAGGGGAGTGGGCAAATCAAATTGGATATGGGACATGACAGGGAGTACAGCAGGGAATACGATAGTGTATGAGAAGGGAGGACGTTCGATGGTTCCACATGTTTAGCGAAGAGAGTAAGAGAAAGAAAAAAGATTGTGAACTCGCTTCTTTCGTAGCCTACAAGGTACTCTTCACGTGATTCCCTTCAGCCCTTCTTAGAGCCCAGTTCACTTTCTTTTTTTCCTCTTAAGGACTTCAAGTTGGGTAGGCAATCAATCATAGGCGTAGTCAGAGTTCGTCAAAGGCCGTTAATTGAATTTGGTAGAATTAGACGAAGCAATCCCGTGACTCTCGTCTCTCTCTTTGTCGCATTTCTTTTCTCTTCACATTTGTTTTTAGCAGTGTTGTACATAGGGGAGTTGTACATAGGCCTTTTCCACTTACACGGGAGGATTTTTCCCCTTGAGATTCACCTTTTTCAGTTGTTTAGCTCATGGATGCCGGTCTGTAGTTACTTCAAAGTAGCAAGAGGAGATGGCTATGGAATTCCATGCCAATGTTGCACATTGCTAAAGAGTAAAAGGAATGTGGCATTGATCTCACGATAGCAAATGCCATCAAATGTACATGGACAAAATCAGCATGGGGAACCATGAGGAACTGGCCCCAAAGGACCTGAGCACAATAGAAAAAAGCTAGGAGCTGAAAGTTGCGGCTAGGCCCAACACCGCTTCAACCCCCCCCTCGTAGCAGCCGCGACGGTCACCGATCGATGTGCGGCACATCACATCGAGCGGAGGGAGGGAGGGAGGGAGGGAGAGAGAGAGAGAGAGAGGGGATGAGAAAGGGAGGGAGAGAGGGAGGCAAGGAGGGAGGGATGGAGGGAGGGAGGGAGGGAGGAAGGAAGGGAGCGACGCAAGGTCACCGCTACGCACGGCCACCAACAACCAGCCATGGCTTCACCCCGGAGGAGCGGAGGAGCGAGGAGGGCAGCGGAGGGGAACCCTTGGATGCACGGACGGCACTTTGCGCGTTTCCTTGCGGCATTGTTCCACAGCCCGTAGCGCGGCCAGCCGAGAGCATGTGTCGGCCCTGAACCAGGTCCAGGCCTGCGCTCACACTTGCGGCAACAACAGCGACTTTGGCAAGTTCCACCTCGCAGCCGCCAAAACTTGCTCCCAGTTCGCGGCCAATGGGCGGGTGCCACGTCAGCACCGTAACCGGCTGGAAACGTAGGTCAGACGCTAGGCCCACGTCGGCTGGCCTCGGCCTTCATTCCCGCCGCCCCAAATCTCTGCCAGCCGTCAGATTTTTCTGCCGGCCGGTCAAACTTGGCCTCCCCGACCTCCCCTCCCTTGCCCTCCGTAGCGCGAAAGCAAGATGTGACCGTCAGAAATTCTGCCGGCCAAGCTCCCTCCCGCCGGCCGGCCGTCAGTCCGCGGGGGCAATTTCTCGCCGTGTGGCCGTTGGGCCGCGTCCGTCCGTCCGTCCGTCCGTCCGTCCGTCCGTCGGTCGGTCCGTCGGTTGGTCGGTCGCCGGCGCGGGGAAGCGTCGCTAGCACGCCTTCGTTCGCGTCGCCAAGAGTCGCACGAAGTCGTCAGCCAATCGCAGCGCAGCTCTGCGACGCGTGGGCCCCCATTTGGGGGTCGGTCCATCCTGCACAAGTCAGCGCGCGGGAGAGGACGTGCAGCACACGGCGGAAGGGAAGGAGAAAGGGAGCGTGCTAGAGGCGGCAGCCATGGCGGATGGGGCACGCATGCAGCCCGGCTCGGCGGGGGCCACGTCATGCAGGGCCATGGCATGGGAGTGCGGCCGGGCACTCTAGAGGGGGCTGTATTTTTAGCTGAGGGGGAGGGGGAGGTGAGGGAGGTCTTGTCGCTGGAAACCCTGATTAGGTCGCAGAAAGATTTGAGGTTTCCGGGTGTAGATTACAGGGTGCATGATCAGAAAATCGGGGTTTTGGAAGGGGAGGGGAAGTGGAGAGAGCGTCAAGTATATGGATAAGGGTGGGTGGAGAATAATGACGAATTGTAAGGTTAGGGTTTCTGCTGTTAGGAATTGAAGTTGTTTATACTTCATTTTCCTCTTGTTCAATATGTCACCGGAGAATTTACCGCTGTCGTGTCCAAAGCTTCCGCCAGGTTTTCGGTTCCGCCCTTCAGAGGAGGAGTTAGTGGGCTATTTTTTGAAGAGTAAACTCTGCAAGGTTGTGACGCTAGGTGTCACCATACCAGAACTTGATGTGTACAAAATGGAGCCGGCAGAGATTGCAGGTAAGATGGTGGTTGCGACGCCGAATTTTGACTCCAATAGGTGGAACTTTTTGATTTTCTTTTTGTTGTTGGTACTTCCTTTCTTTTGCTCTCAGTAGATGGAACCTCCTCCTCCTCATCCCTGTTTACAATATGGTTAAGAGGCAGGAGTGTACACCTGATGTTGAACCAGGAATTTGAGAATGCGCTGTCTTATTTTTCTTTCTGTCGTTAATCTGTCTTCACGAGTTTAAGTTCTTTTTTTTGCTTTTTTTTTCCCTTTAGTTCGTCTGAGGCGTGTATGTGATTAGAAGAGGATCTCTATCACGAATCTTCATCGCTGTTTGTTTATGTCTTTTGCCACACGTTGTGAGTTCAAATGAGAAGCGGAAATTGACTCACAAGGAATTACTGTTTTGCAGCCATGCAAACCAACTACGGTACAAAGGACCGTTATTTCTTTATCCAGCAAAATGCGGTTCGCTCTACACCGAAAGGTTTTTGGAAGTGTCAAAAAATTGGTCCTTTAATGAACGAGCGAGGAGGAGAATCGCCGGTTCCAGCGTTGAAGGCGACTTTTGTGTACTGTGAAGGGCGGGCTCCAAAAGGGAAACCCACGAGCTGGCTTATGGATGAGTTTCGTTTTAAGGAAAATAATCCGGCAAATTTGCCTGTGAGTATTTGGTCCTGTAGTGTCCCTAGTCTGGCACGTTCGTGCTGTTCATGGAACGTCTCACTCGTTAGACGTTTGTGGTTGTGGCTGATGGTTTGTGGGTGGTTTTATTTCTAGTGTGGGTTCTATTATTTCCTGTGCCTTCCGCTTCTGGGATTTTGCAGCAGGAGATTTAGGTGTGGGTGTGATGCTTAGCACCCGAACAGCAATTGGCTGGCTTTCTTGGTTTAACTGAGTTTTTTTTTCAACCAAACTGTGACTATGGGCCTCGAACCTGGCTTTTGCGGTCTGTTTCATGCCGAGTTTTCGTTTTACATTTCTTGAAATTTGGCTGGTACAGCCAAATTTTGGAACTGAAACATTGATTTCTTTGAGAGAATGGTAAAACTCTGGTACATGAAGTGTGCCCTACCAGCTTTTTGTTGAAGTCGTTCGAATTTTTAGGGTTCTGCACATTTTTAGCGTAGCGTGAATATTAGTGATTCATCGTTTTGACTGGTAATATTGGCGTCGGAAAAACTGCGGAGCTTTCAGTATTGTGCAATAGAAAGACCTCACTGCCATTCTGTAGTGCATCCTATACTGTTGTTGGGATGGGCTACAGCAGTTCCCTACATAGTTTATCAGTTTTTGCGTTGCTCGTAGCACAATTCCGCTCTCCTTGACAGTACCTTTTCGCAAGGAAGTAGGGCTTATTTACTAATATAGTAGTCGCTGAAGGTAGCAATAGCTACTTACATTACCCCAGAGGTGAAGCATAGCGTATCTTCCCAGTAGATTGAAATCTTGCTTTATCAGATGGTCTTTCGCAGATTTACAGATATATTCTGGTTTTGACCTTTGGTTATCTAATGCCACTAATGAGACAGTCTAGACTTCAGAAGATGTGGGAGCGAGAGAGAGACACAGATTTTCGTATCAAAGAGAGTGTGATGCTGCCCTCTCTATTAGCTTACTGAAGAGTCAAAAGGTGATTGGGGCAGATGGTGCCTTCCATCTGACCTCCCATGCGGTGCGAACTCAACTGCGCATCACATGTGCACTTAATCCAACGCTGTGCCATGCTGAACTGTAAAAATTTGACGATATCGGGGAAGGTCAGTTTGCATACGTCGGTACACTTCATGTGTGCATCCACTGACCCAAGTGCTATCGTTTACTCCCGTGGCTTGTGTGTGTGTCTCTGGCTTTGGGATGATTTGTGAGAGTCCGGACCTTGGGGTGGGAGGTTGGAGAGTCTCTTTTGCCCCTTGCAATGTGTTGAAATCCGCTTGGTCTCTTCTGTTGTTATTGTATTTCTTACAGGTCCAGTTAAGAAACTATTCTATGCTTCTCTCTTTATTGGAAACGTTATCGTCCTTTGAAAGCATAGAAGGAACTTATGTGGAGGATTTATCTCCAAAACCCCTAGACCCTGGAATTCCGGTATTGTAGAGTCTTTGCCTGGGCCTGACGTCGTTTCTGACCTATGCCGAGAAGGTTCTGGTTGATGGGCTTGCAGACAGACTATGCAATCTGTCACCTTAGAAATTTGAAGAATAAGGCGGAGAGGGGCCTCAAACGATGTGGTGCGGGCCAGCGGGAGGGCCATGCCATGAAGCAGCAGCAGCACCCCATGGTACTTGTGGACATCCTTGAGTCGACTTCTAGTGGTTCCATGTCATCCTGTGTAGTAGGAGGCGTGGCATGCCCTTCATCAGGGCACGAGGGGCATCATCATCATCATCATGGCCATGGCCATGTTCATGGTCATGGTCATGGGCATGGTCATGGTCATGGGCATGGGCATGGGCATGAGTATGGGCATGGGCATCGGCATGGTTATGGCCATAGGCCTCAGAGAGACGCCCATGAGACGGCTTTTCATGTGAGGGATTACGTGGAGGGGACTGGAGATACAAGCACGGGTGAGGGAACAGATAGTAAGCCTGGAAAGGAAGGGAGAGAAGGGAAGAGAGGCCATCGAGGCTCATGCAGGCGGCTTGACAAGGAAGGGAGCCCAGGGAAGAGAGTGAGAAATGCAGTATTGCAGGAAGGAGATACGGTATCCTCCGAGACGCGATTTAGTTGCATGTGAAGGTTGGCGGGGGGAAGGGGGAGGGAGTGGAGGGGGCTAGTTTCGGGAGTTACATAGAGCTTTGTGTAAGCGTATTAATAAATTCGGTCCACGCGGCATTATGCCTTTACTCTTTGACATCTCTTGTTCCTCTCAACTCTCCTTTCGGCCTTCTCGTGTGTCTGTGTCGTCCCGCGAACCGAAACAGACAGATCATATTTTCAACGAGAGGCATGCTCCAAATGATGTGATATTGTGGCAACGTTGAGGAACATCTTGCAACTCATTTGCCAACGCTTCTTTATGTAAACGTTGTGAGTGGCTGAGCCCCATTCCCTCCATTCATTGAGGCGTTATGGATCTCTCCACTACGAATGATAGACCGTGAATTTTCTCCGTCGTAAAGCCTCGAACGTGCAAGAAATGGCTCAGTAGAGCCAAGCCAAACATTGTAGAAAGAAATGTTTATCTAACTACAACCCTATACATGGAGCTAGCTAGTGGATGCTTCTAAAATGCTTCTTAGAGACTAGCGTTGTGTATAGCAAAAGCCAAAATCCCTTTAAGGTGTAAACTTCAATGGTGTGTAGTCGCATGCCAAGGCGGTCAAATCCCAAATCGCCATCCGCTCTGAAAGTTTCCCTCCGCGTTAAGCATGTCCAACTCCAAGATCCACCTTGGCCCGAGAAGCTCCACAATTTTCGATTTGTGCAATGGTCCCGCCTTCACTCCCTTGAACCCAGGCGTGAGATCCACGAGAGCGATTGTTTTATCCACTGCATCTTTGTCATCTCCGCATACAAATACGCTGTGGGGATTGCTGGCTGGGGGCGGATTGTCCAGCAATTTCTGCGTGGGAGTAAACCCTAATTCAGATGAATGTGGCCAAAGTAAACAGAAAGAATGTAACGGTGTTCCCATCATATTCAAGCCCTAGCATAAACATACCTAACGCCACAGGCACTCCGCAACAAATGGAAGTGAGTAGAAGAAGGGAGAGGAGGGCGAGTGAAGCGCGCCCACGGAGCGAGGGAGAGAGGGAGGCAGAAAGGGGGAGGGAGGGAGGGAGGGAGAGGGACCCAGAACGTAGACTTCCAAGCAGTGGTCCATCTCGCAGGCACTCCGAGCGCCTCCTGGTTGAGCAGAGTGGAGGAGGTCTGCCCCCAATGGCTCTCATCGAGCATATAGAGAACGTTGGTTACATCTACAACCAACTTTCCTGCCAGCTCTCCCGCCATACTTCGCAGCATCTCGCCTCGCTCTTCCAACGTGCCCTGCACGCCCTCTAAATAATGAGCAGCTAATTTAGTTTTTGGGGTTTCAAATTTTTACAAGGTTCTCTCTCCAGTTGCGCTTTCAAAATTGAGGGGTCTTAAACAAAGGTCATGGGTTTTAGCCCGCTTTGCATATAGCTACAGTTGTCACCGGTGAGCAGTAAGTAAGCTTGGAGTACATGCTTCAATCCCCGACAAGAGGACCGCGAATCTATAAAAGCAGGTTGAAAAGGTCCCTTCCTCCCTCTAAAGAGTTCAAGAAGATACTATTAAATGAGGCGAGACAAGCAACTAACCGCCAACAACGAGAGCCCTAATCCTACCTGGGGGCACCAAAAAATAACATCTCCAGCTGCAGCTGCTGCCTTGTTCTCGCATCCGCGTACGGCGGAGCCCGCCTCCCTCCCCACCTTCTCCGCATACTCCCTCGCCTTCTCCTCGGTCCGCGACCCCAACACCACGCGGCAGCCCGCACGCGCGTGGTTCCTCGCCAATGTGGAGCCCATTCGGCCCGTCCCCGGAATGAAAGCGAGCGTTAAGTCCTTCACAGATGCCGCCATGGATTAGAGAGAGGAGAGAGAGTGGAAGAATGTCCCCATGCCCACCTTCGAGCCTCCTCCCGCACCTCGCCAGCTCCAACAATGGCAGCGCCTTTCGGCGTCTCCGCTGCGCGCCATGCAAGGCCGGCTCCGGCCTCGGCCCGACATTTTCCAGGGCAGCCCGGAAATAATTTCCTGCTGCCCAACCCAGGAAGTTTCCTCGAAGGCCTCTCTTGCGTGGATTCCCCGCAAGCTGACGTCCGTGGCGTCACCCACCTACACCTGCGAGAGAGGCCTCTGATTGGTCGGCAGGCGGCCGCGAGCGGCGTAAGCGGACGTGGAGGCGTGGCGGACGGAGCGCGGTCGGCGGGGCCGGGACCGGCTAGCGCGCGCCACGTGGCGGCATCCCAGTGGCGGGCCGGACGCGGCGAGGCCCCGGGCGGGCGGGCGAAGGCGGGCCAGGCGTTGGCGGGGCCGCGCGCGCGGGCAGCGAAAAGGTTTGGGATCCGGGCAGGCAGGCGCGGGGATGCATCTCAGCAGGTGAAAAGTATTTTCTAAGTTGAGCCGTATTTGAATTGGAACGGTGGAGGCTGTACCGGATTGCTTTCGAAGCCGATTTAGAGATTTTTTAGGAATCGATACTCTACCCCCGGGCAGAGGTGACGTGGGATTCAAAGCCGGCAGAGGGGGTGTTCGCACTGGGGCCCTTCTTGTCCGGTTCGGGCCGAACTTATTGCAGGAGGGAGGGAGGCAGGGTGTTGCTGCTGGTGCTGGTGCTGGTGCTGGTGCTGCATTTGGTTGGGAGCTGGAGCTGGTCGGCAAGTAGAGGGTTTGGAAGAACCAAGCAACGCGCTGAATATAGGCGGTAGGAGGCTGCTGTTTGGAAGCAGGAGAGCCTACTCGTCAGCCATGGCTTCCAACTTTTTTGACGACATTCTGGCAGGCGATGTGTACAAGTATTATGCGGAAGGAGAGTGGAAGGTTTCCTCGTCCGGGAAATCTGTGCCGATTTATGATCCAACTACGCGTCAGATGGTATTTAAAGTGCAAGGTTAGACGAATGCCTTCGCATTTGAAGGGATGTTTGAAAAAAGTTTTGAAGGTCTATTGGAGTGAAATGGTTTGGAACTTTAATAGCTTTTTGAGTAAAATGTGACATGTGAAAGGGAGAGGGAAGTTCAGGTTGCGACAGGGATGCATTTGTGTCTTGTGAGGTGTGTTGGACCTCTCAACTTTTGTTACATCTTCAAAGAAAGACTTCGTCTTCATGTGGCTCCTGCTAACTTCTTTCAGTTGCCATTGATATTGTTTGTTTTGATCTGTTATTTGACCGTCTCTTCTCAGCTACCTATGCATTCCTACAGAATAGAGTTTTTTGAAAAGGCTGATGAAACAATCTGTTAAAATGGCATCTGAGCTTGAATCTAGTTGAAGCCGAATCTTTTTTGTGCTTTTTGCATCGAATCTGTTACGACGATTACTTTTGTGGATTGCTGATTAGTAAAGCAATACCTGTCGTCCCTTCATTAATCCCATTTGCCCACTTTGCTTACTGTTTATCTTTGAGATGAACAATCTGGAGGGAGAAGCATCTGATGTCGGTGTTTTTTCCTTTGTTGTAAAAAATTACTTCCCAACTGGCACGCAGTGAAAAACATTGATCTATGACAGCGCGTTATAGACGACTGTTGGATTCCACTATTAGTTTGATATGTTCATCTGCTGTGTTTGCTTCTCTTTTATTCTGTTTCTGAATGAATAAGTACAAAGTAGAATGATCTTCCTCATTCCTTATGCCATTTGTCCATTTTGCAGCTTGCACGCAGGAGGAGGTGAACAAGATCTTTGAGGGTGCTAAAACTGCACAGAAGCAGTGGGCGAAGACGCCACTTTGGAAGAGAGCTGAGCTTTTGCATAAGGCAGCCAGCCTCTTGAGAGAGAACAAGGCCCCTATTGCGGATTCGTTGGTGAAGGAGGTAGCCAAAGCTGCAAAGGATTCAGTCAGTGAGGTCAGTAAGCCCGTAATTGTTTTCTTTCCATTTTTGCCATTGTGTTGGCCTTCTCAACCTGTAGAAGTGTCAGTTTTGGAGTAATGAATGCCACTACTGTTATTGCTGTTTGCTCCAGGTTGTCCGGTCTGCAGACCTTATCTCGTACACTGCGGAGGAAGGTGTGCGTCTTCTGTCGGATAACAAGTTTATCACCTCTGACAGTTTTCCAGGAACTGACAGGACGAAGCTCTGCTTGAGTTCCAAGGTACGCCACAATCGGCTCTCACAAAATATACAGAAGCGAACGGTAAACCAGGTTAATGTGCTCCATTTCGGCTGATACCGAGTTTAAGATCTGATAAATTTGTACTTTTTTCTTTGATACTTGTAAAGATTTATTTGCTTATCTTCAGGGAGGGTGCCAATAGTTTACATTGCATTTTATCGACCCCTGAGCGTTTACTTATTTGTTTGGCTGTGCCAATTGCAGGTTCCTTTGGGAACAGTCCTATGCATTCCTCCGTTCAACTATCCCGTAAACTTGGCTGTATCTAAACTCGGGCCTGCACTTATTGCTGGAAATGCGGTGGTTCTTAAGCCTCCAACCCAGGTGCTATTGACGACAACGTCCCCCTTTTTTTCTTACTTCAGCTCCCCCCCACCTCACCCTCCAACCTCCACCTGAACCCGTATTTCCTCTTTTTGATTCTATAGAACCATAAATTGTGGAGCAGTCTGATCCAAGAAAATATCTTCAAGCATATCTGTCTGTCGAACATTTGGTGCCAGGAAGGTCATTAGCCGTTTCATTTTTTTTCCAGGGTATGAATTTAAAAGGGTGGAGTATAAATGGACAGAAGAAATATGTTTCAGCTATCCACTGATCATTCTATAGTTTTCTGTTGTCATTAACGCATCACCTATTGGTCGATTGCACCTTCCCTATTTTCAGCTCTCCTTCCTCTCACCCTACCTCTCTCGCTCTCTCTCGTTCTCTCACTGACCAAGATTTATGTGCGCAGGGAGCTGTTTCTGGTCTTCACATGGTACAATGCTTCGCAGCAGCCGGCTTTCCCAAGGGCCTGATCAGTTGCATCACTGGGAAGGGATCTGAGATTGGAGATTTCCTCACTATGCACCCTGCTGTGAACTGCATCAGGTGGGCCAATCTATAAAGCAAGTTAGAGATTTTTAGTTAGGCCTATAGA
Organism: Zygnema circumcarinatum; assembly: GCA_037447605.1. NCBI lineage: Eukaryota > Viridiplantae > Streptophyta > Zygnematophyceae > Zygnematales > Zygnemataceae > Zygnema > Zygnema circumcarinatum. The sequence continues at coordinate 4,084,266 of CM074804.1, forward strand.
ATTTATAAATGTTATGATACTCCCGATGGCTTGACGGAAACAAACAGATTTTCGGTACTTTCACAGTGGGATATGTCCAACTTGTAAGGCGCTCGACCATCCAGTAATTTATCACCTATCATCATTTGTTACACATGACAGGTCAACAGACTAATTTCTATGATGCATATCTGAAATTGCACATCATATCAGTTGTTTCAAACACCTTTCCTACATTGATGGCATCTCCACATGTGTTCCTTCATCGTTGCTGTGTGTTCTTTCTCTGCCAGCTTCACTGGAGGTGATACTGGAATTGCGATTTCCAAGAAGGCGGGAATGGTCCCGCTCCAAATGGAACTGGGAGGGAAGGACGCCATGATTGTGTTGGAGGATGCTGACTTGGACCTTGCTGCTGCGAATGTTATCAAGGGAGGTTTCTCCTATAGGTATCTTCCATCTCCCATACAACTGAAGCAGATTTCTTTTGCTTGTTCAGAAGGGCCCAGGGTCATTTCACTCATCACTAGCCGAGAGCAAGAGTTCCTTCCTCTGTCCATAAATGCGGTTTATCAGATGCCCCTATACATATTGTACAATACAAATAACTCTGAATGTGTGGACTTTTATCTGTTAAACGGAGCTTTAGACTTCTAATTCATTTTTTTTTAACGATTTAAGTGGAGGGCGGTGATTGTTCCCACCAGAGGGTATGAACAGTAATAGTGCAAAGTTTCCAGCAATATTGGATGCCTATTAGTTGAAATATAGCACATCCCTGAAAACCGTAATGTTTACTTAACCCTTACAACTCGTAGTCTATTGGCTCACTGATTGATTATATACGTGCAGTGGACAGAGGTGTACTGCTGTTAAGGTGATCCTTGTGATGGAGAGCGTTGCGGACGAGCTGGTGGCGAAGATTAATGAGAGAGTGGCCAAGCTCAAAGTGGGTGATCCCAGAGACAATGCTGAGATCACTCCAGTGGTCAGCGAGTCCTCTGCAAACTTCATTGAGGGACTGGTGAAGGATGCGGAAGCAAAGGGTGCTACATTCTGTCAGGTGAAACTCAGATAGCAGACATCCCTTCACTTACTATGTCCTGATTGATTGGTGGAATAGCAACATATGGGGGAAAGCGTCTTCTCTTCATATTTTACCTTCTGTACACAAAGTTTATTCCTTAACTTTCGCTGGGTGCTGGTTGCTGAAAGCTCCCTGAACCCGAACTATTATTCGCAATTACAACGCAATTACGTGTCTTCCAATTAATTTTGTATGATAGAAATTCAATCTTGAGGAAGGTTGACCTCTTAATTTTACTCCTTGTCCGTTCAAAGTCAACAGTCGCCGTAGCAAAGTGGAAGAACTGATAAGGCAATCAAATTATTCTTTTGCTTAAATTCAGTGTGATCTTTCTCCTTTTTCTGTTGTCCTTCCGTTCGTTCATGACTTCAGGAGTACAAGAGAGAGGGCAACCTCATCTGGCCCCTTCTTGTAGACAACGTCAAACCTGACATGCGGCTTGCATGGGAGGAGCCCTTCGGTCCCGTCGTCCCCGTCATTAGAATCTCCACTCCTGAGGAAGGCATTCATCACTGCAATGCCAGTAACTTTGCCCTGCAGGTCAGTACCTCGCTCTCCCTCTCACTCACTCTCTCTGAATCGCACTCTCTCTCTCTTTTGTTGTGTTTCAAGGTAAGAGATGAGGTTATGAATAGATTGCGAATAGCACCTGTCATTTCTGGGGGCGTTATCATTTGATTTTGTTTCGTTGATATGGACCGTGACTGTCGGTACAAACATCTACCAAACAAAAGTAATTCCAATTTTCATATATGTATTCAAACGAGGTGATTTTTGACGCCAGCTGATGCTGTAATACCTGTTCCGTATCTGTAAGAGTGTTTGCGAATCAGCAGTGGGAGAGTTGACAACGCTAAGATTTCCCTGTGACTGATGATTTGTCATTCTTGCATGGTCTGAGTGACCTTTCCTTTTCGTTTTGTATCAGCTCCTTTCAATTGACTGAAGTCTCTCGTTGTTGACATTATCCATGCTGCTGGGGTTGAATACCACACCCTCGTGACTATTTCTACTGTCTATCCCCTATAATTTTGCTAGGTTAGGGGGGATACCGCACATCGTCATTGGCAAGAGCCAAGTTTACCATTTATTGTTTAAGTAACCATAAAATTATTTAGGTCAACTGAACAACCCAGAATAGCAACCCAAGTTTCTAAGAATTCTTCTTGTGCTGTGCAGGGCTGCGTGTTCACCAAGGACATCAACAAGGCCATCATGATGTCGGATGCCATGGAGACCGGCACTGTACAGATCAACTCAGCACCCGCTCGAGGACCTGACCACTTCCCCTTCCAGGTACGCTGAAACATACTCATAGAATTTTAATTTCTGCACAGTATCCGTGTATTTCCCATAGGATTTGAAGTGTATGGTAAGACAATGGAAAGCCTACTCATGGTTTTCTTGTGTGTTCGTGTGCTTATGTTATGCTTCAAATTTGTTATCTGGGTCTGCAGGGATTCCGTGACAGTGGCATTGGGTCCCAGGGTGTGACCAACAGTATTCTGATGATGACTAAGGTGAAGAGCACTGTGATTAACCTCCCGGGCCCGTCGTACTCTATGGGATAGAAGGAAGCCGGACTTGAAACACTGAAATCTGGGAGGTGCTAAGCAACTGGATGCCGATTCATTATTGAACATGGGAGGAGGGACGAGCGGAGGAAAAACTGCCAGCTTGTTTTGTGAATGAAATGGCCAAACGAGAGATTTTGATGATACAACACTTAGGGAATGGGGACGATACTTAATAGCATGCCGCTGCGGCGGCTCAAAAAGCCGGAGGAAATGTCAGTAGTTGGTTAATACGTTGTACGGGAACTGCAGCCGGAACGAAATTGCATAGATCTCACCGTGCGGAGTCTTGTGAGGGCATTTTGAGGTTGAGGGTGGGAGCGGGGCGGAGGAGAGATGTGCGAGTGGGGCCACAGCGGATCTTTTCATTAGTTTGTAAAACAGAGCAGTTATTGGCATGGGAAGGGAAGGACTTGCTCTTGCAATGGGGAATCATTGAGAGGGGAGTGCCCTCCTCCTTTCCGTCACATAACGCTCTGACAAGATATGTTCTGAAGGGAGATGCTTATATGTTATGTTAGTTGTTTTTTATCGATTGATTCTCCAGATGCAAGATTGAAAGACTTGAAATTCAACCACAATTGCCACCGTTCGCACATAAAAACTGGTTTAATACTGATGATGAAAGACGTAGAGGTGACTTGGGCTTACGTACTCCGTGAGCATTCTTTGATTGACGTGGTTAGAAGTGTCAATGATGGACCAGGAGCGGACGCTTCCTTCAGGCTACAGGGAAATGCCACAAATCTAAAATCGTGAGGGCGTACGGAAGGGCTTAATGGCCTCTCTGAGTCCATCGATCAAATCTGTAATTGGCGGTAAATCCTTTACAGCCTGCTTGTTCCTCCGCTACTCCGTGCACTCAAAACAAGCCCAAATAAACGACACCACAGACGCGACAAATTGGCATAACAAGTACCACCACGCATGTGAACACTGTCGGCATCTGTCTGTCATCAGCAACAAGGAGGCACGGAAAAAGTCACCCAAAAAAAGACGAGTAGTCGGAGAATACCTATTTTGCCATGGTCGGAAATACAACAAAAAGAAATAAACAGTGCGACGAACGGCGATTCCTCGATTCCTTCATTTTCTATGGACAAATCGGACAGTTAACTGCAATATTCAGCTGATCTGAACGTCACCTAAATCAAGAATGCAAGAACGTAGACGGAAAATCACAGACATCCAGCTGTTTCTTTGTCTGTTTGCTAATACACAACCAAAAACGGAAAGGATCAACTAACAGTTCATACGACTGCCACCTTCATCAGCTTCTGTTTGTCACAGATCAGTGGTCGTGGCAGTGCTTCTCGTACGCCGCCTCATCCAGCAAATGGGACTTATCATGGGCGTCCACCTTCACTTTCAGCATCCAGCCTTCAGTGAACGGGCCCGAGTTCACCTGTTTCATGCAGGCGGTTCCGTTAACGGCTGTACAAAACAATCAAGAGAAGAAAAAAGCTTCTGTGCGTTCGCCTATGTAAACCTTCCAGTAATATTATCCTCCAACTAAAAAAGGTTTGTGTCTGTGAAAAGGGGTACACTCACCAAACCCGGACTGGCACTGAGCTCCTTATTGGTGTCTACCACTGTTCCGGAAACCGGGGCATACACATCACTCGCAGCCTTCACACTCTCCACCACTCCAAAGGTCTTCCCGCTCTCCACTGTTGATCCCACCTCCGGCAGATCAATGAAGACTACCTCCCCCAGCTCGTTCTGTACACAAAATCGACACAACCAACATCGACATCACTTCCATGACCAGAATTGACATCAACACTACTCCCATCAACGTTACATCAAGCGTTGCACGGTAAAAAAAAAAGTCAGCTGTGCTGAGAATGCGAGGCCTGATAAAAAATTATGTTGCTATGGAGTATGTAGCAAACAAAATCTCCAGGTGCATCCATCTGGTGCAGGCCAGGCAGCAAATGGGGCACTGTCACTTGGAAATAAAGTGCTTTTCAATAAAGAAAAGTAGTGCCTCCTTCAGCAGCCATTGCTAAAACGGAAACGCGCGAGCGCAAAGAATATTTATAGAAGCCCAAAAAAAATCAAGGATAACCCTCCTAAAAATACCCATGCCCGTGTACAAAGCACCCATCTCAATCAGTTTCCCGAAGGATTGAACTCAGGCAAAGTGAGACAAAAGAGTACGACAAAACAGAGTACTTGTTACATTTGACATTTGAAAGCCTCACCCATTCCCATTACATGGGATCCCTCATTTCAGTTCAACGACGAGAACTATCCCCTCTCCGTCCTCACTACTTCAGCATCAGCTTAAACAGATTTAGCTCTCAAGCTTCTCACCTGCGCAAAGTGGGAGATTCCGACAGTCGCAACGTCTCCATCGAACTCCGCCCACTCATGCGACTTCAGGTACAACCTTCCCTTAGGCCCTGCAAGCCTCCCCTATCAGGACTCTCAGTACATATGTGGGTGTGACAGAGAAAGGGTCGGAGAAAAGAGTATTTGAAACACATTCCCATTATTATCAGCATTATGTCTGTAGCTTTGACATGACATATAATATTTCCATGTTACCAACTGCAGAATAGAGCAAGCGCAGTGATGTACCTTCAGAATAACTTCTAGAGAGCGGGAGAACAAGATTCTGAGCAGGTCGCAGCCTCAAAATGGTCGCTGTTCGGGAAGCCAACAATCTGAAAAATGCAAACAAAACATCATACGAACAATAAATACCGCATGCAAACAAATTACATTTTACACTAAGGCAAGAATTCTGCTGACGCTACAGCTCGACCTTTAAGGGTCAAAACATCCTTACACAAAATGCAGGGGGTAAAGAGGTCCATATGTGATCAGTCCACATGCATGGATCCATTACATCATCCTCAGAGGTCTTAAAATGATGCAGCATTGCCATCATCAAGCGAGCAAATAAACAGAGATTCTGCAACCTTTCAGGCTTCAATCAGAACTAAAATGGCACACAAACTAACAAACAAGAGGGAAGAGGGAGGGGGGGAAGGCGAAAAGCAAAAGCTCTGCTGCGAGGTGCACACTTTCAGGATAACCTCTGAACTCTGCCTTCCACAATGCAACCAACAGCATTCGTGCAGCCACCCTCTTCTCCACACTTCTACCACTCTTCTTCCCTCCCTCCTTTTTTCCTTTCTTTTTTCTTTCTCCGTTTGCCTCCTTGCTCTGCACTTTCACGTCTGTCTCGTTCTCCTTTTCTTCCTTAAGCTTTACTCTTATTGTTTCCCTATCCCTCGTTCTCCCTCTCTCCATCCTGCTATGGATAAGTCAGATCATCCTCTCGCTCTAGTTCACACTCGCTACCTGTATTCTCGTTGGCTTTCTACCCTTCCCTCACTCCTTACTTCCCTTCTATCCTCTCAACATTCTGCTTTCATTCCTTTTCCTTTCCTGCCACTCTCAATCGGTCTCTGCATAACCACTGCCCTTCTTCCCCTCCATTGCTTCCATCCTCCATTTCCCCCCTCCCACTCTCTGCCTCCCACTTCTCCCATCCCCTCTCCACTTCACTCTTTCTCCTCCTCCTCCCCCCCCTCCCTCCCGTATCCTCTGCTCTCTCTTCTTCCCTACGCCCTGTCTCCCCGCCATCCTCGCCTCCCAGTCCTCAAACCCCTTTCCAACACTTTATCTCTCTCGTTCCTCCCCTCCCCTCCACTATCACATCCCACCGTACCTGAGAGCCATGGCGGCGCGTCGGATCTGCTTTACGAGGCTGTGAGAAGCGGGGCGCGAGGGCGAGGGTGGGCGAGGGAGAGGGAGCGAGAGAACGAGCTTGTGAGGGCGCGCAGGTCTCCGCGGCGGAGCGCCTCCCCTTGCCTGGAAGGAAGCGCCCGCGCGTCGCCGCGCGCCACGTGGCGGAGAGGATAACGCGCCCGCCGAATGCGGCGGAACGGCAACCTCGCGGCCTCGCGCTCTATGCGGCACTCAGTTTACGTTAAACTGGGACAGCGATCGCCGTTCCCCACCACTGTCACGTGCTGCCCGCATGACCCGGGAATCGGTCATGGTAACCATACGATACGATACGATACGATACTCCTCGAGTACTGTACCGGCAGGAGGCGGCAGAGGGGCCCGGCAGGGCGTGGTCGCGGCCATGGCGGGCGGGTGAGGGGCGGGCCGCAGCCCTCAGCGCGGAGAGGCATGTCCTTCCGATGAGCAGTCTCGCTGAGTTCCTGGCGGCGCTGCCCGCGCTCAAGCTCGACGTGCTCTACACGAGCCGCTGGGTGTGCCGCGCCGTGCTTCGGTGCGCCCCCCCGCCCGCCCGGGCCCAAGGGCGGGGGGAAACTGGAGAGTTTCATCATTTCTAGGTCATTAGGGTTGAAGTTTTTATGCTGCTTAATGGGTGTCCCTCTGAAGGGAGAATTAAGCCGGCGAATATGCAGACTGGGAACTATGCTTGTGCCTTACAAAACTATGGCCCCCCAAAACGCAAATTCACAAAACCCAAGAAGCCTGAAATCCAATTAACCCTAAAGTTCTAACTTAAAAATCCCACCAATCCCAGAAGCCCCAAGCAATCAAACCCGCAAGCCCTGACGTTGGGAGGCCGCGGTTTGCAGCGCGCTGCCGGGCGTGAGCAAGCAGTACGTGCTGCGGCTGCTGTGGGCGGAGGAGGGGGTCCGCGCGGCGGACCTGACGGATTGGACGGCGGCGGAGGGCGCCGCCAAGCAGCGCGCGGCGCTGCAGAGCCTCGAGCAGCTGCGCCTGCTGCTGCAGGACAGGTGCGGACTGGCTTTTTTGGAAGGGGGTGAAGCAGGGGAATGACTCATTTTGTTGGGTACTTTTTCTCTTTTTATTTTGGGTTCTGTTTCTATTTTTTTCGGGTGTTTTTTTTCCTGTTTTTGGGGAGGGGCTTGTTTTTTTTTACTTTTTATGTTTTTTTTTCTATGATGTCAGGAGAGAGCCCGGGTTTAAGTGAGTCTGCAATAAATTTACTATGTTCCTTTGCTCTTTTTTATTACGTTCCCTTCTTCTGTTTTATTGCTTGGTGAGTAAATTGTGCGTTTGCTGGATTGGGATGCAGTAAAGCGACCTATACGCTAAACCCCAATTTCCAAAAGCACCTCCGAGAAGCACTTTCAACTGGGTACTTTCTGTTTCCTTTCATGATGCGAGAGGGAGAGGGAGAGAGGGAGAGGGAGAGGGAGAGGGAGAGGGAGAGGGAGAGGGAGAGGGAGAGGGAGAGGGAGAGGGAGAGGGCGAGGGAGAGGGAGAGGGAGAGGAGAGGGAGAGAGGGAGAGGGAGAGGGAGAGGGCGAGGGAGAGGGAGAGAGGGAGAGGGAGGGAGAGGGAGAGGGAGGGAGAGGGAGAGAGGGAGAGGAGAGGGAGAGAGGGAGAGGGAGGGAGGGGGAGTGGGGGGAGAGAGAGGGGGCAAGGGACGAAGATAGGGAGGGAGTGGAAAAATGGGGGGAGGAAGGGAGAGGGGGAGGGGCGAGGGAGGCGGGGAGAGAGGGGAGAGGGAACGACGAGGGGTAAGGAGAGGGAGCGGGAGAGGGGGAGGGGGAGGGCCGAGGGGCGAGGGAGGCGGCGAGGGAGTGGGGAGGGGGAGGGGAGGGCGGAGGGGCGGACGACTGGTGGAGGGAGGAGGAGATGGAAGAGGAAAGGGGGAGAGGGGAGTGAAATGTGGGAGAGGGACACAGAGATGCAGTTGGTACATGTTGGGCTCGTCCTCCGCCCCTCTCTCCCTCCCTCAAGCAGCTGGAGGGATGGGAGCACAGGGGAGGACTCCCCCGCGAAAGGCTGCCGACAACCGTCGCCGTGCGGCTGCCCTCCACCTCCGAACTCGAAAGCTTTGCCGTTCAGCAATGGGAGGTGGGCTTCAGAGAAACTGAGCCCAAGCTTAATGCCCATATTCATCAAAAATGCATTTAATCGGAGACTGTTTTAGTGCCTTTCTTTGTGAATTTTCTTATTCCTGTTGCTCGTACAGTGCTGCACTTGCTTATATTCTCGCTTTCCCGATTCACTCTCTCGCTCTCCCGCTCTCCCGCTCTCCCGCTCTCTTTCCCTCTCGCTCCCCCTTGGCTCTCTGCCTCTTCGTCCCTCTCTCGCCGCCTACTTATCAATTCTTGCTTCTGCACTTTCCCTCTCTTCCCCTCTCTTTTTCTACGCTTCTCTCCTCTTTCTCGCCTCCTCGCTAACCCCGCCTACCTGCCCCTCTCTCTCCCACTTTCCCTCCTCTTTCTCTTTCTCAACTCTCTCTTTCTCACTCTATCTTTATCTGCGGAAGCCCAATCCTATCTCTCCCTTCTCCCCCCTCACCCCATTCTCTCTCTTCCTCCTCCCTCTGTGTGCAGGGTGTGCTGTTGCAGCTTGTGGCTACTGCAGGGCAGAGTCAGCAGCAGGACAATTTTTTATCGGCTATTTTTCGACGCACCGGCCTTCTGGTTTCCAAGTGCTCCCCTCGCCCCCCCTGAACTTTCCACTAGAAAGGAAAAAACACAAAAGTCAAAGGATTTAGGACTTCATTTGCTAGCCATCACTTGACATCTCTTAAAATCATAAACTTCATTCCTTGAAAGGCCTGAAAGCCTACAACTCGTAAGTTTCAAAGTACAGTGATGTAGCGGTCAGCCGGAAATACATGAAAACGTATGGTCGGGCCTCTGCAAACTGACAGCTGTTGAAAATGAGGAGTTATTTATGTGAGGGCATTTTTAGATTTGGGAGCTTCTTATCCCTCTCCTCCTCCACTCGATCCCTTCCTCCCTCTCTTCCCCCCCCCCTCTACCCTCCGTCTATCACTGCAGGAAGTAAGTGGAAAGCAGCTCTGACGTCAGCTGCCTGTCTGGGAACAGGGCGAACGAGCCGCTGCAGATGTCGGAGGCAGGATTTCGGTTTTTGGTGAGTGGGAAAACACTTTTGGAGGGAGACGCGGAGGCAGAGAAGGGGGAGGGGGAGGGGGAGGGGGAGGGAGAGGGAGAGGGAGCGGGAGCGGGAGGTTGTTTAACGTGAAAACTCGGAGGGAGGGTGCAGTTGATGGATACGAGTTCGCAGCTGTGGGAGCTGATTCGCGAGTATGTGGCGGTGGCTGAGGTACTCGTTTTGGGTTCCCATGTGGGGGAGAGAGAGAGAGAGAGAAGAGTTTTGCGTCCCTTCCTCCTCCCTATGATAGTCGTCGACCCTCTCTTCGCCCATAAAGGTGTTACCTTCCCAGCCTCTGGTTTAGGGTTCAAATTTAGGGTTCAGGGTCATGTTACTGGGGACTTTGGGGTTTTAGGGAACTCAAAAAGTGGAATTTTGATGAGCCTGCAAACTCAAATTTGCGAACTTTAGAATCACATCAGTTATAACCCTCAAAGCTTTCGGCATTTTATATGCTGAGGCTCTGAAAGCTCTAGCTGAAAATGTAAACCCGAAAGCCTGTTGTCAAACCCTAAAGCAGGAATGCTCACTGTTTCGGAGGAAGGGTTCAGGAGAGAGGTTTGGACAGCGCGGAGATGATATCGTTCCTGTTGGAGCTCGGGTTCCATGCCGTGGGAGAGGTCAGTTATGGAAATTTTTGAATATTAAAAAAAAGGGCCTGGAAGGGGGAGGTGAAAGGGGCAATCCGATTCCATCGAGACCTTGAAAGGCTTAAAGAAAAAAACAAAAAAAGGGGGGATTTAATTTCTTGAGATTTTCTTTCTTTTTTTCGTCAGGGTTCAGGCTCCAAGTCGGGTCAAGCCCTAGGCCACCCCTACAAGGTTTCTCTGAACCCTAAACCCTAAACCCTAAACCCTGCAAGCGGGGGGGCAGCCGTACAGCGCGGCGGCTCTGAGCCCTGCGCAGCAGAGGGCGGCGCCGGAGCTCGAGCAATTCGGCCTGCTCAAACTGCAAAAGGTACGGAAATACGTCAAAAAAAAAAAAAAAGGGGGGGGGGACAGGAAATGTTTAGCTTGCTCAAGTTGTGTAGGAAGCAAGCGTGGAAAAAAATACAAACGGATTTTCAAAGCATTGCTGAAAGGAAAGTAGGAACAAGCAGTCCTGGGTCAATAGGGAGTTGGGGGTTTCCGGGGGAGAGAGAGATTGGAGCTGAGAATGCGAAGAACTTTTTTTCCTCAGTTTCTTTTTCTTTTTTGGCCCGCCCTCGCGGGGGGTTGAAGCTGAAAGTTTCCACATGCTTCGGTGCCGTTTTGCTTTTCCTTTTTCTTTTGTTTCGCGGTCAGGGCACGCGCGAACGCTGGTTCATTCCCACGCGATTGGCTGCAAGTTTGTCGGCGAGCCTGTCAGAGTCCGCCACCTGGCAGCCAACGGAGGTGACGTGACTTTGTACACTCCGAGTGAATGTTTCCAAATTTAATAACCGAAAACCAGAAAATTTATCAAACCCGGAAATCTGAAGAAGACGAAGAGGCCTGACCCTTTTCCCTCTCTCTCTCTTTCTCTCTCTCTCTCTCTCTCTCTCTCTCTCTCTCTCTCTCTCTCTCTCTTCTCTTCTCTCTCTCTCTCTCTCTCTTCTCTCTCTCTCTCTCTCTCTCTCTCTCTCTCTCTCTCTCTCTCTCTCTCTCTCTCTCTCTCTCTCTCTCTCTCTCTCTCTCTCTCTCTCTCTCTCTCTCTCTCTCTCTCTCTCTCTCTCTCTCTCTCTCTCTCACTCTCTCTCTCTCTCTTCTCTCTCTTCTCTCTCTTCTCTCTCTCTCTCTCCTCTCTCTCTCTCTCCTCCTCATCGTTTCTCCCTTCTACTCGTTCCCTTGCCTGTCGCTTCAGATCCTTTCGTGTTGCCCTCTCCCTCTCTCCTCCCACTTTCCCTCGCTTCTTTCCGTCTCCCTCCCCTTTTGGTAAAAGAAATTCTCGGTTTGTGTTCTATGCCTGTGATGGAAAACTGCAACACGAATTCACATAAAATTGGTATTTCAGTAGAAATTGAAAAGACATGGAGAGCTGGAATCTTATATGAGAAGGGGGGGTGGTGGGGGTTCAGGGCTTCATTGTTGTGGAAACAAACTATCGCGTTTATGCATACACAGCGTCACGACTACAAACAGAGATTCTCCGGTTGTTTGAAAAGTGCGAAGTTTCTCTTATCCCACTCTGGTTTTTCCTTTCTTTTATGCTTTTTCACTTTTTGTTTTCCTCTTTTGTAAATTTTTAACATGGCTGCATGAAAAGCTATACAGTTGGAGGTTGAGGAAGGTTCAAGGAGGGTCTGCTTAGACAAGTGAGGGTTGGTGGTTGTTTACTTCTATCTATCTTTGTTATATTTGTTCTCTTTCGGGATCGATGTTCAGGATTGAGTACAAGCTCCCCAATTTAGTTGTCGGAGTACTTACTCGGGAAAGCTGCAATAATGCTTTCGCGTCCGGCATCAACGCAGAGCAGGTGTGTGAGAGAGAGAGTGAGAAAGAGAGGGAGGGAAAGGGTTGTGGGGAAGCGGGAGAGAGAAGGCTAGAGGGGTGGAGAGTGAGGACTGCAGTGATTACCTTCTTACTTGCTAAGAGATGGCCTGTGGTTCGAGTTTCCTGAAAAAGGAAGGACTTGCTTTATTTCGGGTCAAAGGAGTGCGGTAGGGGCACCATTCTTATTTACTGCTGTTTTTCTGCCCCTCAGATCGTGCGATTTCTGGCGAAGCACGCGCATCCGCATGTCGCACAACGGAAACCCGTTGTGCCGGAAACGGTTGCAGATCAGGTTGACCTTTTTGTGCACTGTCGTGCAGTTGTAAATGTAAAAGCAAGCAAAGACGGAGAACACAATTTTGATTTGGCTTGCGAATACTTCGACGTTTGAGTTTCTGCAGAGAGAGACAGGCCGTAAGAGAGAGATTTTCTTACTGGGAATGGAGAGGTGACTACGGGTCTGCTGCAGATTCGTCTTTGGGAACACGACCGAAACCGCGTCCGGTTTTATCCTGCGGTGTTGTATGATGATTTTCCGTCACAGGTAAACGGTGGGAATGTTTGTTGTGACAAGTAGAGGGGCTCAGGATGGTACGAAGGGGTAAAGGTGTCATGTGATGCATGAAAGATGTGATGGTGATGGGTGATGATGTGAATCTTGCATGCAACAAGCAGAGTGGGAGTGAGACGGGGGAGGGAAGCGTCGAGGAGGGAGAGAGGGGAGAGAGGAGACTGAGGGGGCAACATGATAAAGGAAGGGAGAGTGGAAGGTGGACGAAAATGATGGAGAGATAGAGAGGCCATTGTCGCAAAGCAGAGTGCAAGACCGGGCAAAGAGAGAGCCTGAGAGAGTGCCAGCGAGACAGAGAGAGAGGGGAGGGGAGAGGGGAG
>CM074804.1:4097134-4163242 GCA_037447605.1 Zygnema circumcarinatum
GGGGGGAGAGGCGGGAGAGGGAAGGGGGGAGGGAGAAGGCGAGAGACAGACGACATGAGACAAGAATGGTAGTGAGAAGGGAGAGGGCGAGGGAGGGTTGTTCCTTGTGCAGGAGCCCTTTGATGCCGTGGCGGCGCATGCCCGCGACCTTGGCGGCCTCCTCTGGCAGAGCGCGCGCCATCGGAGGCTCGCGGTGCGCGCGGCCGCGCACGACCCGCTGCGCGCATTCATCCGGCGGCAGGGGCAGGGACAGGGGCAGGGCGCCGCCCCCGCCAGGAGGAGGGCGCCGCCGCCCTCCTGACCAGGAAGGAGGGCTCCGACGGGAGGGGGGCGGGCAGGAGAGGCGGAGCTTGTGCTGCGGGCGGTGCGCTGGGGTGGTTGCTTTGGCAAAGACAGGGAGGGGGAGGTGCGCTGCTTTGGGGATATTGTGTGTATTTCCGTTTATAATGTTGTTTTGGTGCATTTTTGTGAATGCCTATTTTTGGGCCATCGCAGCTGAAGTTTGTGGGCCAAGTTGTATTGGAAGTTTGCCCTTTGAATACAAAGGTCCATGCGAAGGTGTGAAATTTCATATTGGATGGTGGACTTTGGCACGATGTCTTTGGAGGCCGGCTCCTGAGAAGTCCTCCGCCATCAAGCCCTGCGCATATAAACTAAGGAAGCAGTGAACTGGCGAACGCTGTGAGCGTCGAGAGCACATCATTTGCCGTACAAACTAGTGGTGGCAACTTGCGACTAAGGGCTCCCAGCTTGCCAGTGGGAATTTGTTAGCCACGCCTAAATCCCCGACAAGAGCGAGATATAGCAAAAAGCCTTATGAATTTTGCTCAAGTTGTAACTGTTAACTAATTACTAGAATTCATAGACTTTGACAACGACTTTCACTACATTCGCCTTCCTAAGTCTTATGGTTGTTCCCCATGCTGACTTCGTCCATGAACATTTGATGGCCTCGCCCTCGAGAGATCAATGCCTCTTCCCACTTATAACAGACTTATGATACCCGCCATATTAAAAATTGGTTAGGTCATATACTAAGTGATTATCAGTGGCATTCGTTCATTACTTTCAACGAGTTGGATTCATCCTCCTCACTTTCTGGCATGTTTTTTTGTTAGTCATATGAAGCTAGTCACTATTTTTAATTCGAATTAGTGTTAGTATCTGACCCTCGTCAGGAATTGCGTGGTTCATCATGAATCTCGGATACAAAATCTTGTTCTCGCAGTGGACCTCCATTTAGATGCGTTTTGGTTCAAGAAATTTTCTGTGTGGACCGGTTCGATTAATGTGCCAACCTAATACAAACTCAATACCAGAAACCAGAAACCAGATCCAAAAGCAGAATTGAACTTGGGCCCTGACGATCCACCTTTTGAACTTTTTGAACTGCACTTCCCTGGACCATCTGTTGCTCCTCATTCAGATAAGCCATGATTCAAACATTTGTTTGAAGCCACCATCCTCATTAAGGTCCTGCACTCGCATGCATCCATAACTTTCTACATCGTCCATGTGCGTCCCTCCTCACCATAGTAGATCATCTAAAGCGCATGAGAGTGAAAGACAGAGTAATACTCATATGACGGACTGCACCACACATAAACCCTACGGCTGCCACACAAACAGTGGCACAAGAAAAATAGCGCTTGGAGCCAATTGCAATCTCTGCAAAGAAGGTATTCCCTCCAGAGCTCCCCGTGCCTTCACATGTCTAGACCTCCACAGACCGAACGTACAATTCTACGAAAGCCTCTTGCATAGTCTTGGCCCATCTCCGCCAACAGTAGCAGCAGGCGCAGGTACCATATATACAAGTCTTGCAGCCTGCACGGAGCCTTTAAATGCTTATAACAAATATGGCCTAAAGGGCGCCTAATGTGGTCTGCCGCGTCTACTCTCCGTCCCACTTCTCTTTCGCGGGTCCACCCACTTTAACCGTGTAGTTATGCTCACCTCCCTTATTCATGCCTAGATCCACTCTCGACTGCTGATCTGACTCACTTCGGTCGTCCACCTTCACGTCATCATAAGGCGTCTTCCAGAAGTTGACATCATTATAGGAGGAGTCCACCTCTGCTCCAACGTCGGAGCTCACACTAACGCGCTCATTATGATCTCGCTCTTCAACTCGCTTAGCCTTCATAGGAGCTGCTTCGTCCACGATGCCTTCCCGGAAGGCCTTCTCCATGGCTTTCGCTGTACCCGCAGGCTCCATACTAATACCTCCTGATTCCACCTGGCAAGGAGCTGCGTCTGCCAGTCTCAATTTCTCTACAGAATTATCTGAATAGCACTCCACTGAGTCGACTACAATTGACGTTTCCTCCATTTTCGAATCTAACCGATCAATATATTTGTCAGCTTCAAGGGAATTTAAATGCATCGTCTCGCCTCCAGAAGGCTGCTCCCATGTCTGCCTCTCCTTCAAAACGTGCTCCTCCACAGGGCCCGCCATACTGCCCTCTGCGTTCAGCTCTGACTCTCTGCTCGCTCCCCTTTGCTCTTTGCTTTCGCCCGTTCCGCGACCCACAACAGTCAACGAATCAACTTCCACAGTTTCAAAATCCTCCGAGCAAAGCTCAGAAGGGGAACCCACAGCTTTTTCTGGGAATACAGGAGGCCATACGGTAATTGTACCTCCTTGAGAGGGCCTTGTAAACACGTCCGGCTGACTAACAAACTCCACTTGAGCCCAGTCTGAAGGGAGGTCTACAGGCTTGACATCTAGTCCATATACACGGTCGAATGAGGATAAGGTGTTAGAACTTAAGTCCATATGCGGTCCAGAGAAAAACCCAGTTTCAGAGGGAGTAGCACTATCAGCCGGTGAAGGGGCCATCTCTCCAAAAATGACAACCGGTCGATTACCCGAAAGGGTACTCGCGGGCACCCTCTCTCTCTCATACACTGTAGAGCTTCCTCTGACATCAAAGTCATCATCATCATCCTCCCCCTCAACGGGTGTTCCGGAGCTTTTGATCCCCATGAGTGTAGCTGCATCATTTGAAGCCTTGTTACTTCCATCAAGAAAAGCCCTTGGAGCATTTGCGAAGAGGTCGATTGGAACAACTTCCGGCTGCTCTGCTGGTCGCTGAACCCCACCTGTACCTGCAGCCTGTTGGATGGAGCCTGAGGGGTTCAAGTAATGCTCCATAACTGAGAAGGAAAAGGAAGGCCTTTGGGTGTTCACATGATCAGATAGCGTCGCAGACGATCCCTGAGAGTCTGCTGATGTGGGCGCGTCTGTGAATTCGAGAACCATAGGCTCTGACAAAAACCCGACAGAATTAGCATTTGCTGCAGCTTCTTTACCAGAAGGATGAAATGGGAACCACGTGCCTCCTCCTCCAGTCACGCCATCCCTGCATGCACAAAAAAAATGTGTCGTCTTTATGGTCAAAATTCGCGGACAACCAAGCCATTTAAGGTACAAAGAGAGAAAGTGCTAAAATTTTAAAGGAACCAGTGCCAAAGTAAAGAACTAGGCGACGCCCAATTGGTGTTCAATTTCAATCACTGCGTGACCGATCTATACTCAAACGCACATGCTACATTACACGATGAAGTAACGACACACGACTTAGACACAAAGGCAGACCTCAAAAGGCAAGATATCGAGAAGCCCCTTACAGACTTAAACTTTGTATTCTTTACAGCATTAGAGACATACACAGTGAGTGTGCACCCATCACTTTCACACAAATGCAAAATGGGGTTGAGACATGCGAAAATACACGTGGATCTCGTAAAAAACAGTCACTCATATGCATAGAGTTCCATGCAGCAACTGTTGCTGCCGCTGCATAACTGCTGATTAGTTCTAATAGCATATTGTTGGGCATCCAGGGTGTCACCCTCACCAATACGAGGTAAAGATACTTACTCTGTACCAGTGCTGCCAGGCTTAGTGACGACAGTGCTACTTTCTCCCTGAACAGGAGCCACTGGAGCACTTGTCGACATGGGTTTGCTTGTTTCGCTGTCTTCTTCATCACTGAGATAAAATAGGAGATAAGAAAAATCCTTGTCAGAAAGTTAGCAAGGGCTCGAACAAGAGAAAGTCTAAATGTGGTGCGAAATCTTCAACGCAATTGCAAGAAAATCCAAAGGAAAGCTGCGGAAGGATCCACTGCAGCGTTTTCGGTCGAGCACAATCTGGACTGCTGTAGCATTGGTGATCTGCTAGACGAATTGGATAAGTTTATGAAAAGAAATATGTGAAGCCAAAAACAGCAAAACTATTCTTCAGTCAAACAAGGGCGGCTCTCCTCTCTGGGCACATGGCAGTGCAGCTGACCTGTCATTATCTTCAGAAACTCGTAAGCCGCCCATGGCTCTCTCTGCCCCTTCATACTGCACAACCAGAAATAAACAAGTGGCCACTGTAAGCTTGAATAGGGCTTCCCAGACTCCACAAAGCGACACTTCCAATTACACAACATAACGAACAGGTGATAAAGGACGAGGGAATAATGTCATGAATATCGTCAAATGCGGCCGTGATGTATCCCAGTAAGCGAAGAGATAAAGTGGAGTATGAAGAAAGACTTTTCTCGCGTGTGGAAGTGAGAATGGTGAAGTCGGTCAGGAATTCCCACCATTTCCAGTGCCTCTAAATTTGGTCAATCAGATGGTAGAAAATCAAATGTTTGTCAAGACCGCAGGTACTTTTTTTCTCATTATCTAACCCTCAAAACAAAAGATAGATTTATTTGACCTGCCTTCACTTTCTGGAGATTTGCAATTTACCTCAGCATCCACTTCGTCCGCATCCAGCATTCCATATCGATGAAACTCCCGTGGGAGATTGCTCGCCAATGAGATTGTGGAGATATCAAAGTCAGGACCATTTCTGACATCCTCCTCATCGCTATCTCCAGGCCGCTCATCCACTGATGCAGGTCTCCTGTTCACTCGCACGAAAACGAAAAGTTCAACAGGGCACATCTAAGGTCTCTTCTCCACTCTCTGATCCTTGGCTGCTTACTTTAGTTGGACCTACTAAGACACACGCCTTCCACTTCAGACTGGCTAAGGGAAGGGAAAGAGCCACAAAGGCAACACCTGTGAGCCTCCCTATTTTACTGTTGGGAACAACCCCATACGAAGAAATACTCACCCACACGTCCAGTGGTACACATTCTCTAGTTGGTTACGCTTCTGAAGGACGCTTGCTTGCCACTGAGCCCATTTCTTGTTCTCCTGCGGAACGCACGAAACCCCCAAAATGCACAGTTGAAATACAACGATTAAGACAGATGTGAAGTGGCCGCATAAAAATGGCAATTGAAAAATATGGCGCTGTTTCAGAGTAAGCTGAAAAGTTCACATCCACTACCTGACGTCATAGAACAGCCGAAGCACCCTAAAAATCCTCCTACTGTTAACTGGCATGTGTCAGCCAGCAAGTATCAACATTCTTGGTTTTCTTGTGAAGCATTGCATGCTCTCACCTGCAAGTGCGCATCGACCTGGGAACTGCTTGAAGCCATCTGCAGGAGCTTGTTTGACATGCGTGTGACGTGACCCATGTAGCCGCACCGTGAAGGGCTTCGTATTGTCTCTGCTCTCGGCTGCAATACACATCAAGAGACCAGTATATCCTAATTAAAGTTACCCAATGACTGAGCAAGGAATCACAAATGGAAACCCCAGTGCTGAATTATTGATAGACCCATTGTTACACACTGATCTGAAGAAAGCTTCTGCTTAACATTGCCTGAACATGCAGTCCGTCGGTGCTTGGAACCAATCAGAATGGTAAAGCAGCAGCCTGTTTCCTGAAGCGTCGGAGGTTTTGAGGGCTTCGTGACTGCTTTGTTTATTTTTGTTTACTTTGACTTTTTTGCTTCTTCGTGACTCACCTCAGGTCGGGTGTCGGGGGCATCCGGTTGATTGTCTGCTTGCAGCAGACGATCCACGAGATTGCATTCATCAAGAAGATGATCAATAAGAGATGAGCTGTTGCTATCCAAGCACGAATTTACAATGCTTTCCACATGGTGGTGAAGCATATTGTTGAACGGAAATCTGCAAACAGCGAACATAACTCGTTTGATTCTTTCAGCGGCAATTCTTGCATTCACAAAACGAGCTTCTCAACTAGACACCCGGACACGATCATGAATGGATCGAGAGTATCAAAACTTGCAACCAGTGAAGGTTATGCAAGTAGACCACAGGTCTTCGCTTTGTAAAAAAGAAGAGGAGAAGTAGCTCGAAGGTAATCCAGATCACAACCTCAGCACTTCAATCAGATTAAACCTCTACAGAGCAAAGCAAAGCATGACTTTATCAAAAAATGGGTAAAAAAGGCCACTGGATGAAAGGTTCATTAACCTGAAAAAAAGATCAAGGGCAACTCGTATTGCGCCGAGGCCAATGAGCTCGGCTCGTGCCACATCACTGTTTGTGCGGAGCAGCACACCAATGAACTCCACAACCTGCCTCCATATGGCGTTTTATCGAACGTGTAAGAGTGAACAAAAAAACAAAGTGGTGCCACATATGTGTCTGACAAATTGTATGAAACTATGAAGCAGAACTCAATTTCACCACCAATAGAGCAGAAACCGTAACATCTGGCATGTCAAATGAATGTGAAAAACCGCACTCATGAACACTACAACAAAGGTAACAACCGTCCAGTGTAGAGAATGGTCAATACCTTCAAACGATGGATGCCGAGAGGTGGCCTCAGCTCACCATATGTCGTGGGAAGGGTGGTTTCCTCTCCAGATAGATCCAAAAGTGAAAGCAGATCACCTGCTAACAGAAACAAGTTGAGATTCAGAAGCTGCAATTGACGCGACACAAGCACAGAAAAACAACAATTATGGCAAGCTTACAATATGTGGGAATTGGCTCTCTTGAAATCGCCCAAGATAAAAATGCAATCCCTCAAAATAAGGTTTCACACTAGGTATTAAAATTATCCCAGTTGTAGAATAAGTATATTCCAATTCAAAAGAGGAAGGGAATCCTCAAAGAGAAAGTTTTAAAACCAGCAGTGAAAGCCTAATGGTTCACACGATAACAGGGTATAAATACGATGCAGAACCACAGTTTCCAAACTATTAGCAAGCCTCCAATTTCCCCACCAGCCTGGAAGAGGGAACCGCATCTAAGTGGGCCCAAAGACGCCAATGACATGGTCCAATGAGAACAGGCTATAGTGAGCAGATGGTGACTTCTGCCGAGTCCGAGCGTCTGCCTGCTCAGCCCGCTCTGCATCTCTGAACTCCTCCATCACTAATCACGCGTTTCATCCAGCTCCTCACCTAAACGCTGAAGCACTCCATCCAAAGTCTCTGGATTGGCCGCTTGGAGAGAATGATGAATTCCTCGAGCTGCATTGGCTGCTGCTGCATTGGCGGCACGTTTTGGGTCCAAAAGAGTAATGCACACAGAAAGTGAATGTATAACACCCGTTTTCGATCGAGGAATTTCTAAAACATGTTGAAACAGGCCGTCTATGTATCTGCACAACACCAGTTCAAGTTGTAGACCAAGAGTCGGTGATTTTGCGGAATCATGAACATACCTCCAAGATCCAAAACGACCATGACTATGATGAACCATACAAGGAGAAAGGTCCACTGGGAGTGTAGCCAGTAAAAGCCTGAAGCAGGGAATGTGTGCAACCAATACTCGGGATTTCCTCACGCATAGCCTCACCTGTACACCGTCACGCGCTGAACCTTACCTGTACAAATCTGCAGCGACCCTAAGGTGTTGACAGCCAAGGCCTCACAAAAGAACTTATTTTTCTAGCTTCTTCAAACGCTAGACTATAAATGCACCTTGCAGATCCAGATACTTCAACGGAACTCGACTACCAAAGTACTCGACCTCCATATTTCTGCATCTTTACCACAGCCATTGAGTTCATTCTTCAACGCCTCATAGCCTGAACTACTCTGCGGCCACCAACTTCATGCGTTTCCTTCTCTAGTGAGCTTTCGTGGTAGTACTCAATCGGTTACTATCCAACATGCAGATACATGTCAGGGTCTCCATCTTAACAGACAAGGTGGAGACGAATCTTGCGTGTTAAACAGAAAATCAGAAATTATAATTACGGTGCTGTATAATTCAGATAGCTTTTGTCATGTGAAGGTAGTGGGTTTAGGGCCGCCGATTAAAGTTTAGCCAATGAGAATCCAGCTTGTGCATTCTAGCCTGCATTTGGCAACACGTAGTAAAACGAGTGATAATGGACACCTATAGAACTGTTATTTTCAACATTCAGTCTGCCGAAAGCAACACCTTTGTTGTTGCCAAGGGAGGTTCCTGACAATTGCTGTCTTTGCGCTTCACGCATGCTGCTATCCACTTTTGGCCGCCAAAAGTTATGATTTGACTTGTCAGGCACCAGTATTGTAGGCAGCGGGAAATCATCACTTCTGAAAACTGTATCAATTACACTCCTAAAAACCTAACAGAAACTGCTTTCCCAAGCGATCGGGCCAAAAAAGGCCTTAAAAAAACAATCAAGTCAGGTGAAATATGGACAACTACAGGCCTGCTTGTACACTTCAGTTCAGAAAATTGCTCACACTTCAAACAGGAGTCCCTGCCATCTATAATCGCAAATAAGGAAGATACAAGAAGGAGCAAATTTGTGATGGCCATTGAGTAAACTGAAGGATAAGAAAACTCTACTCACTTTGGACTGGAGAGCTGCGAAGCTAGGGCTGAAGGAGCTGTCCTCGCCACAGCACACAAGGTTTCAGCGGCATTGGCATGCTCATCTGCAGAATACTGCCCCCATACGGCAAATATCACTGCCAGAGCTTCAGCAGCATTGGCAGGCTCAGTCCTGAAAACTGAATACAAAGAGATGGAGGGTTGCTGAAACTGACTCCATTACTAGATAAGCAATTGCTAGTTTTCAAGCTCATATGATCTGTTTAACCCTTTCTCAAAGCTTCCTTAGAAACGGATTTTGGATGGCATGCAGGGCAGTAAAACATGTGTGTGCCAGCAATAGATCCAATGTAACACAATATGACCAACGGAGACAATGGTCTTGGACTAAAATAGGCTGCTGTAAGAATACGTTCAGTTCATATCTCCTAGACTGTATAGTTACGATCTTTCTAGTGCAATCTTTCTATGTTCAATGGATGTGGCATCCTCCCACAGTGTAATGACTACCTCCACTTCTGAATCCCTGTTCAGCACTCGCATCCTCAAAGCTTTTGCATGCATGGGTAAATAACCAAAGGATTTCATTCCCAGCTACATGGCAGTAAGTGCTTCAATGACACGTTTTGAGCCTGAGCGGAAATGGCATCTTGAAATGACCATAATTCCAGCTCGTCTACATACATTCTGCAATGGTTCCAGATTGCCACTTCCTGCTCACCTGGGAGCCCAAGCGATCGACTAACATGTCCAGCAAATTGGTGTTACCAAGCCACTGAACCGCATCTGCGTGATACATAAGAATCTGAGCATCAGCTCCGACCAGTTTCAATAGGACCTGCAACAGCACGAGAACGAGAAATACGCCATCAGCATGCTGCAGCCATCTGTCCAACACTTGCAGACATATGAAGAGCCTGGAAAGGAGCAAAGCAATATCTCGGTGTTCAGAATTCAAGGACGCACCTCCATGATGGAAGTGATGCCAATAAGGTCAACCAACTTCTTTAAAATATCTTGATGGGCCTGCAAAGTCAATCCGATTCATGTGAGATGAGATCCTCTGTCCCCTCGCCATGTTCATACTGTAGTAGTCTATCAATTCGCATCCCTTGGAATCAGAGTGTTCTGAAAGGTGTTTCAATTAATCTTCATCCCTAAAGAGACTGATTTTTTCTCACTAAAATCAACACATACCTCAAGATATGCCATCATATCCGGTGTTCTGCGCACAAGTAGACAAATGACAACCTGTCCAACAACAAACCATGCGCTTTTGTCAATTTCAAATTCAGTTCACTTTGCTAATTTCGAGCCTCTTGCGAAACATGCTACTGACAACAAACAAGTCCCCCCTATTGTACAAGCACCACCCTGGCAGTCGCCCTTGCCACCTAAAAAAAAATTGGTTCGTCCACAACACTAATCAAGCCTCCATACGTGCAGAATGCACGACTGACAAGTTCATCAATTATGCCAGTGCTTCAGCTGGCAAGGACATCGTTACATGGATTCCCAGAACTAACGGGCACCGTATAGAGATGAAAGCCATTGCTGGAATGGACATGTTGGCACAAATACTCCCACCCACCTTGCTAAAGTAGCCTGCCAAAAGATTTGGATGTGGCTTCTTTGGGTCCAAAAATGAGAGAAGAAGCTCCATTGCCTGAAGATAGCCCCATCCTCTGATTAGCCAGTCAGGTTCATCAGCACAGCAAATGTTTCAGACATTTATTGGACTAAGGCCACGAAAACCTTGACCAGATTGTCAGTTTCCATGGATCCAAATCTGCCAGCACTCTGCCTTCATCAGAAGTTCTCCAGAAAGATGCAAATCTGGGGATGAACGCAAGTACAAGAGCCGAATTCTGAGCTTTCTGGGGGTTGAATGGTAGAACCTCCTTGAGCAAGCTACTAAACACGGAAACTTCATAGATAAGTGTTTGGCCAGCGTCACATTTATTGCAGTCGCTGAGTCAAAAAGCAAATAGGCTAGCCGCCAAACAAACCTCCGGATCCTCGAGAAGGGTGTTGAATATTTGCTCAATTTCGCACGTAAAAACTTCACAGGAGACAAAGGGGTACCTGTCATATGCGAAACATCATACGAAGTTAAGAGTTGGGCACTTCGGCCTTCATACTAAAGCAGAGAAGCTCCAACTTAGTAATTTTTACAGAGGGACGAAGGAAAAAATGGGACGACTGCCATTCAAAACTCTCTCCGGATCCCGCTTCACTTTTTGAACCACGGAAAGAACTAAGAATAGCTTCTAGCTTTCTTAAGTGCATTTCAATCATGCTCTTGGTAGCTAGGGATCAATCTCGTTCATACTTGAATAAACGGCGGTCGTCCGCATCTGGTGGAGGCTCTTCAACAACATAACGCACCAGCTGTATCACTTGTGGCCTTCCTCGTAAACTGGCAGATCAACATTTACATCCAAGGAATTGGTAAATAGACTATCCTAATGGCCCCAATGAAGAGGACAGAGACGCTTGAACAAACGAGTCACTGGGCTAGACGAGTTCGTAGGCAAGATAAGTACAACAGCTACATCAATGCTGCTGCAGATCATTCAGCACTGGAAAAAAAAAAAAACTCTATGTAAGATATGAATCCGTTTTGGAACGGACAAGCAGAGAGGACGGTAGTCTTTCGGCGAGTATAGGCCGTCAAAGCAAGTCAATTTTCTCCATGTACAGTCTAACGAAAGGAGAGTATAGCATCTAAGAACTCTCATGCAAAGTGAAGAAAAGGGATTGTGAAAACGTACAACTGCACCAGCCGATGACTGAGCGACTTGCATTCTTGAATAAGGTCATCTTCATCTAATAACTCCTCTAAAGTAAAGCTGCTTTTGTCCAAAATGAGGTCCACCTGGCAAAATAAGGTTCAGGCAATGTGACCAGATTAAATAAAGCAGAACCACTCTGAAAGTGAATATCAGAATCACTAAAAGTTCGGAGCAAAGTAGCATCTGTGCAGCATTCAACTATTCATTCTGCACCGCACATCACTACTGTGCGGTGAAGCCAAATTTTAAGATCTATCAACATAAGTCTTTAAAGTTGAAGAAGTACCAAACATGGTTGGTGAAGTTCTTTGAAGAACCACCAAGCAGACTTAACAAGATAACATATTTCTCAGAACTTTCTCAGAGCTTTCAGAGGAGAGATTCTTGATTCACTAATCTTGGAAGGGGTAAATGCAATGAAAAGGCCAGAAACTCTGATGTGCAACAGATCCAAAAGCAAAGGAACAATGCCATCAAAATGTGTAGTAACTCGCAGTCCACAATCAAAGCATAACTTAGAAATACATCGTCATGTATAAGGTACTTAGATTCCGTCCATATCAGTGGATTCTTCCCATAATTAAACACGAGACACAGGATACACTCACAAAGGAGAAGAAATCTCCAAATTTCCTCAGCTGAACGACTAGATATCATTCATGGTCCAAACTTGCAACTGCCCTTCGGCTGAGCCAGGTTCGGAACTAAAATTCCCAGGTTTTCAAGGACGGTACATGACGAGAGCTCTGAAATTGTATCAGCTGTCTGAGATAAGAGATTCAAGATAGCGGAATCTCTCGGAAACGCATTACAGAAAGGAGAGATTCTTGAGCTCGACCTAATTATAAGAATTGTCGAATCCCAAATGCAGTAAAAACCTGTAAAAGCAACGCTATTGCTAATCCCAGTGCCCTGGTCTTGCACATGCAGTCCCTGTCAACCCTAAACTTGATCGATTCTATAAATTTGATTCACTCAGGACGAGCTTCCGACTGGACTCCCTCCATCCCAGTGACCAACCGTACCGGAGACGTTGCTGCAAGGCCACTGACACGCCAGAACATGGCTGCGGCAGAAACTCAACCTCCACCACTCCTCCCTGTTCGTGAACCTGCACTCCCCCTCCTCTCACCACCCCTCTCCCTCTCTCCCACCTTCCTGTTCCTTTCCACTTATCTTGCACCTGTGCGCTGCAGCCTCCCGTCCTTCCTCTCCCAACCCCTCTCCTTCCCCCCCTCCTCTCCCACTCCCCTCTCCCCACTCCCTTCCTCCGTCCCTGACAGCAGGAGGAGAATTAGGGCAAACTGTCGCTGCAGCGCGGTTTTAAATCGTAGGACGGGAGGGGGCCGGCCAGCAGCAGGAAGAGGGTAGGCCGGCCGGGCGGGACCAGACAGACACTGCCGGACGGGGCTCCGTCCGTCCGTCCGTCCGTCCGTACTGGGAAGGGTGGGAGGGAGGGAGGGCAGGCGGGCCGCCCGTGTGAACATGTCCCTTCTTTCGTCGCTGTCCCACGGGGACACGTGTGAATGGCCTTCGCGTCAGCAGCAGCAAACAGTCGACACGTGCGAGTGGGCATAGAGTACTGTACGTACGTGGACACCGGCAGGGTACGGTTGCCGTACATGTGACGTGACCGTGGGAACGCCCTGGGACTGTACGGACGAACGGGGCCAGGCCGGGCCGGGGCCGGGGCTGGAACTGACCGTTGCGCGCGGTCCCCACCTGACTGCCGCTGCAGGGAGTGGTTTGACTGACTGCTTTATGACTGACTGACTGACTGACTGCTGACTGCTGACTGACTAAACAGTGAGTGGCAGGAGGGCCCGTCCCATGCGGGTTGTTGCTTGCTTTAGGTTTCGAAGGCCAGCCAGGAAGGCCAGAAAAATACTTATCTGGGACAGCCCTGTCAGCGAGGCGTAGTCAGTCATGAGGCAACTAGGACCTTCCGGTCGGAAGCACAGCTAACCTATGACGATAGTGCAGCCGGTATTTTGAGGGGCATGTGTGAATGGATGGATGCGTCAAGTGAAGAAAGCACTTTGTGAATATTGACGGCGCTCAAAGGTGCGAGGAAGAAGTGGGCAAGAAAGGAGGGAGACGAGAGGCAGAGAAGAGTGCCAACGAGAGAAAGGGAGCTGCTTGACAACGGCGCTTAGCCCGAAGTTTCGTTGCTTGCACAACATGCCGTCGTCCACCATCTCCAAAGACTCCTAAATCGTATCAAACATCAGAAAGTCCCACCACTGCCCTCAAGAGGGGAGCCTTCAGACCCAAAAAAACAAAAACCGGGGTTAAAGAGGTAAACAGTTCGCGCATAACACTAACCTTCTCGTTTGTCAAATTTCCACAGCCTTCCTAAAGCCCTTACATTACTGCCACTTTAAAACAGCTTAGCTCCTCGCCAGTTGCCCTACATTTACATGACCAGAACGAAATTTCCTTAGCAGGAGGGTGCACAATTGTTTGTCCTTTGAAAATTGTTTTGCGGGGGAGCACTACTTAAAGAATGATTCTTTTCCTGATGAAGGTTTCCAGCTTTACTCTTGACGAGGGAGTCCTGCACCCATGCAAACGAATGACAGTAAAATGAAAAGATAGAAATTTGACACAGAAACCCAGTAAAGGAAATAAAGTCGTGTGCAGTTGATCTATTCTGACCGCTGATTAATATTGAAAAGACAATCCTGAAATCCAAGGATGAGAGGACCACGACCTATGATGTGTTCATGATTGATCTCGATCCCTCTAAGGCTAACGTTTTTCTTGAAACTGAATTCTGACAACTTCCCAAAGTCTATGGTCGCTACTTAGAGGGTTCCATTTCCAGACGACTCCTTGTTCATGGCTACCTTGCATTGTCGAAAGACATTCGCTCAGACTCCAACATTAACAGATCTCCAGAACTCTGCAACTATTCCTACATTTCATAGAGTACGATGATTCACTGCGCATGCGCAGCAAATGGGTTCACTTGTCGGAGATGACGAAGGGTGGAGAAAATTCTATTCAAACATGTCATCCATATGCGCTATTTTACATGGGAGGTTACTCGCTGGTATTGATTGCATATTTCAATGTCTTTCAAAAACTTCTGAGCTGGTGTCAACGAGTATCACCTCCCTCACAGGCCCGACGACTAATTGCATGCAGCCACCAGACACATGTCAGGAACCTGACAGAAGACCAAAAAGCAAGACCAAGGCTCTTTTGAACACTCGGTTCGGAGTATGACCTCCATATCGCCGTCTATTTTGTGCGGCTGTCTCCTCCAGCATCTTCTCCAGATCTGCGGAAGCCTTCTCCTCCCATTTCACGAGTGCATTGCCAGCCCAAACTCCGAGGCCCATGCCTAGCACATGCTCCCAAGGGTCTGCCACACAGAAACGCGGATGAAAAATGTCCTCGATTTCATCGCAACCGCAACCTGACGCTTTTGTGAAACATAGAGGCTTTCAGAGGTAAAATTTAGCAGCAGCAGGAGTAGAGAGTTAATTACATATCATCGAGACATAATGGGGCTCCACTGTTAGTCGGACTCTGCAAATGAACAAGTCCTCTCGTCCGTAATCGCTAGATTTTACAACTCCGATTTCTAGAGTAAATATAGTCACCAAATTGAAACTAACTAGCCAATGTTCTATGCTTGCAGATACAGCCGAATGAGCGGGTTTCATGGCAGCAGTAGTCTGTAAACAGAAACAAAATGCTGGCAGATCTTCAGGCTATCCAATATCACTATGTATTAATAGAGATAATGCACTGAATACTGTGAGAAAACGTCGGCTACGAACTTTCGGTCATCAACCGACAAAAAACGCCAGGAGAGCATCTGATGTTGAAGGAAAAACGCCAGAGGAGTTAAGGAAGGTCCCTTTCATTCTAGCCGATATTGTTCTATCCAATGCACCACAAACGCAGTAGGGCCATAGAGTGCTTCAAAGCCTGAAGGACCTACGAGTTGCAGTAGCCCTAAGGAACCCTAAGTGTCCGAATCGGCCCTTACCTAGGGAAGCCTGAACACCCAACCGAACCCTAAGACTAAAAAGACTAAAAAACACAGAGCTTGAATGAGAAGAGTGACCAGCAGGACAACATACGGCGCATGAGAGGCAGCTTCCTGACGGCGTTGCTGTACAGCTGGCAGCTGAGTCCGAACGCTGCTCCGATGAGCGTCGCTGTGGAAACCATGGCTGTTCAGCCAGCAGAAACTTTTTGAGCTTCTGCGGAATTGCAAGGGCAGACTATAAGAAAACAGAAATTAGGGCAGATGGGGGTGCACTCCGTACTCCTGCCGGAGGGGTATGAACATGCAGCGGAATTTGTGCTGAAGTTTGCAGGAACTTCGAAGCGTGTGCAGGGCGTTCCGTGGTTCACAGTTCACCGTTAAAATGTCAACAAGGGAATGTCGAACATGTGGAACTTTCCCAACTGGGGCGTGACATGACAAACGACACTGAACGGGACCGCGCTTAACTACACTACTGTACTGCGCCGCACACAGAACTCGCCCCCGACAGACCCAGCCATCAGACTACGACTCGCGTCACGTCACGGCACGTCAAGTCACGTCACGCTCGCGGGAAGCGCACGCAGGGGGGGCGGTCGTAGCGAAGAGAGCCGCAGCGCCCTGCTGACGTGGCCGCCTGCTGCCGCGGCGCCGAGCGTGCGGGCTGCCCTCGGAGGCGCGGGTCGCGAAACAGCTGCTGCCGCGAGGGCGGTCGTTTTTGCTGGCGCCGCTGGGAGCAGGGAGCAGCTGCAACTGTGAAGGAAGAGGGGGCAGAGAGGTCTGGGGAAATGTGTAGTGATGCTGGTGTAGAAACGAAGCTAAGAAAGATATTATTTTAGCGATGATGCTAGCATGTAAGTAACAGTTGATTTCTTGTATTATTCAAGGAGTGTTCAAATGGCATTTGAGCGTAGCAGAGCCTTATAGGAAGTCAAACAGCACAATATGGATGTTAGGTGGAGCTCTTATTCACCTTTTTCGTCTATTTGTCCTTTTTTGCTTATCGTCCTGGTCACGAGGAGAATAGGCAAAGAAGTTAGAAGCGGGTCTGGCATGCAGGACTGACAAAGAACCTATTTTGGTATTGTCGAACCGCAACTCAACATTTGAAGTGTCAAACACAGGATGTGAGAATAGAGATTGTGTTCTGTTTTTCGTCCATTGTCAGGTCGCAGAGAGTGTACTCCCTATCTCAGTGCAGGAGCACTGAGATAAAGAGGACACAGTCTTGCTTCAGTCTTTCTACTTGCATTAGGAGACATCATGAACTTTGAAGTGTGTTTATTCATCTTTGAAGTGTGTTTATTCATCTATCTGCTCTCTTGTCCTGCATTTGTGGATCGCAGGCATAGATCGAAAAGTATGCGCCGTCATGAGTGTCCAGAATGGAAGTTTTCTACAATCCGGCAGATGAAGATTATTTGCCAAATCAAATAAAATCAATCCCATAAGCAAAGAAGTAAAGGATAAGGAGACGAGGAGAAAGTCAGCCGTTTTTTATGCCCAAGGCATGGCCAAAAGAGAGAAGGTGAGGCGAATTTTGGTTTTCAGAACTTGACTTCGAAGCTGATTCTAACTTTTGAGTATGGAGTATAGCTGGGACATCTTGTGCATGTTACGATCAATGCACGTCCATCAAAACCTAGTTCAGTTTCTTCTATCTTGCAGGGGGTTGAAGCGCAGCATGAGATGTGACATTCACGCGCACAGGAACCTCATCAAGATTCCTTATTGCAATGATCGAGCCGCGTTTGTACAAACAACGAGAGTATTCAATTCATATGTAAAAAGTATGCTACAGGGAAACAATGAGAACCGCAATGAAAGATGTGAAGGTCGTAGAGATCAAGATGATGCTCATCTTTTAAGGGCTGAGGCGAGTGTGTTCGGGTTAGACCGGCTGACACGTCCTCCAAGAGATGAATACTGCCAGCAGTTCTTTCCAGATTCTTTTGGCAGAGAAGATAGTCATCATGGATTATATGGTGATGGTGAAGGGGTGTTCCAGCATGGACGGAAGAAATGTTCAAAAGGAAAAGGTAAGCATCTTTCTTCGAGCTATAGGGGAGAATACAATATCATTCGAATGTTAGATTGTGCCTGTAGAAAGAGACTATGATGTTGTTTGCATGCAAAACCAGACAATTGTAAGGCTGAGCAGCATCTCCTCAATATGTTCAAGCAGGAAAGGTAGGTGGAGTTCGTGTTCTGAAAAGGATGCAAAATCATTCGTTCCTTTGGCTTTGCTGCAGCGCCTCAGCTGAAATTCTGCATCAAGCCTGCACCGCGATTGACAGCGTGTGAAGAAGGACAACAAGCTGGGAACGCCTTCCTGAAGGCGCAGCAACTTTTGCCACCTGTCAGCGCACCGAAAGGGAAATCGAAATTTGTGATAAAAGCTGCAAAGCGAGATGCTGCAGTGGATGATGGAGACCGGACCATGGGGGTGAACGAAGGGGAAGGCGAGAAACATCGATCACTTTTGCATCGTCTTCAGCAACTTACGGAAGAAGCGTCAACATCAAGGAGAGATTCGCTTGAGGTGACAGCACGGGTCCTTTACGTTGTATACTCGTAAAGTAAGGTTCTACTTTCCACCGCTCCACGGTGGAGCGGTGGCTTGCCCGCTGCTGCCGCGCTGCCGTAAGAGGCCTTTGGAGCCAGCGGAGCTGCGGCTGCTGCGGCCGGGTCTGGGCGCAAAGGAACACCACCCCTCCCCACCTTTTTGCCTTCTGTCTTTTTTTTTTTGCGTTATGTTGTGAGTAAGATTTCAATACCGGCGTTTCAGCTCAAAAGGTGACTGGATACGAAGTTCTCCTTTCGGAGCGAAGTTGGCAGCGTGAAGTTAAACAACTGCAGGCTCTTTCTGCCTTTATGCTTTTGACGAACTTGAGTCTTCATACATTATTGATCAGATCACAATTGTGCCTGTCTGCCAGCCTCCCTATGAATCTCGTGGAGTTGCAGAGCCGCCTCGAACCCAAACTGAAGAGGATATCGCAGATTTTGTTGTTGAGCTTCAGGAGGACCAGGTGCGATATTGCTGGACTACGGATGAGAAATATTGGTAGCTTTGATTTTGGAGTTTGTTTTTCTCCAGTTTAAGCCCTGAGGCCCATGATGCATGTCGGCGAAAGTTCTGTCTGTTCTTAAGGTTGTTCTTTTTTTTTCTTTGTTCGTTGTTCAAATTATGATCTTCATATTCATTTCATTGATCTCATTTGAGATTGGCAGGTCGAGGCAAATTACGCTGAGGTTGCGGAGTCTGCATCACCTTTGTTGCTACAACTAAAGAAAGGGCTCATCTCTAGGGCGGTCCCTGAAGGGAGTGCAGAAAATGGTCATCTCCTGCGACTTCCAGTGTGAGTAAGTCGGAACTTTCAAAGCTTTTTGCTTGTCTTGTGAATCTGATCCTTAGAAGAATGTCTTTCAATGCTTACCAAGGCATTCAGTTTCTATAAAAAAGAATGGGTAAGCCCTTTTCATGGGAAAAAGTGCACAGAGAGGATTTGTATTAAACGACTGGAATCTGGGTTATGCATTTCGCCATTCGATGTCGGATTTGTAGAACGAGCTTTCAGGCAGCTTTGCATAAAGTGGTGGAAAAGGAGAAGAGGGAGCGTGCAGCTGCATGCAAAACCATGTCTGCCTCCGATTCTTTTTCAGGTTAGCGATTCTCTGAAGTTACATTTGAAAATTCGGATCCTACCTATGCTTGTTTCCAGGACTTATTTTCACACAGTCTCTCAACCTTAGAAAGATTGTGTAAAGAGTGGGAGTGTGAAATGACTCAAAGCTGACGGTTATGATGGTGCAACTGCTGCATTCTAGTAGATATTGCTAGTGAGCCCAGCATCTAGTGTGTCGCCGAAGGCCCGTTAATCTCATGTCGTCGCTCTTGGCGTCGCCTCACTCTTCATTTGTTGATTTGCCGACTGTAGGAGGATGTGAAATACTGGATGTGCGCATTATAAGGGCGAGCTTGGAGGCCCATATTACCAAATGCCTTTGTGAAGTGCTCCGTGCTCCGCAGGTATAACCTCACGTTCTGATAACAATCATGGAACTCGATCAAAAAACTGTTGCCTTTTTTTTTAGTATTTTCATTCCTGGCCCCTGTTTAAGTGTGGCAAGTGTGGAACAACCATATAGAAGTTGAAATCAGTTGTTTGCCATCATGCAGGAGTGGGTCTCCTCTGCTGCGTTTCCACCTACCATTTTTGTCCTGTTTCCCACTCGGGGCCACTCAGACATCGAGTTCACACCAAATCTCAGTGTCCGCCTTCTCCGTCCGTGGTGCGTCTATCCTGTTTTAAGCTGATCTCTAGTAATCGTTGTGAGGCGTGCAGTAGAGTAATCTTCTATTTTAAGTGATGCCAGCTGTCAAGGTTAAAGCCCTGACCATTGCATCTGTTGAGCTGGCGCCCTCTGCCTGTCAGCAGTGCAGAAGGCTATGCAGGTTGCTCTGTGCTCTATTGTTGAAGTGCTATGCTTGGATGGGTGACGATTTGTTTGCAGGAGAGAAGTGCAGATGGCGTCGGACTCCTGGCAGGGGAGGGTTGTGTTGTGCACAACATACGCAGCGGTGTCCTAATGGACGAAATGATGTCGTCCTTTCAATCTCAGTTGTCCTTCATATGTTACATTTCCCGTTGTGGTGTTGAACTCTCTGCGTTCTCCCCCTCTCTCGTTTAATTTTCGAGTCTGATATCTTGCATGTCGTGTCGTCCTCACTTCCCCTCCCCTCCGGTTTTGCTCGCAAACCCCATCGCTTACCTTTTCGCCTTCCTCGTTCGTCCCCCCGTTTTGTCCGGCCTTCCTTTCGCATGTCTAAAGTAGTGATAATCAACGAATTATTTTTCCGTTAGTTGAATGTGATTGCACCGCCACGTGAAGTTCAAGTGCAATAATCAAACGAGAAAAAAATTACCAATCAAAAACTGCATTGCTTGACTTTCCTCTATCCGTCCAACAAAGCTAAAACTAAAGGAGCTACGTAGGCTTCCACCCTATCTACCCTCACGGCTCCTTCGGAAGGCCGTTTCCCTCCCTCACACTAGGGTTTCGACCCCCCACAGTCAGACCGCAAGTCGACCACGACCACAGTTATGTCGTCAGAACTCCCTCTGCTTATGGCCAAAGTGACCAGCATTGAGGTTGCCAATTCTGCCGCCTTAGTGCGGTGGGCCCCCTTTGTGGCAGCGAAGCAGAGGGAGACGGTTCTGCATGCCCTGTCGTTGGAGATGACGTCCCACAGGCCGTCGCTGGCCAAGACCAGAAACTCGTCTTCTACGTTTCGCGAAATGGAGGTGATCTCCGGGTGAGGGATAACGAACGGCTTCAAAAAGCGGTCGCCTGCCTGTGAACAGGCGGCTCGGTGAAGGGTGAGGGTTCAGATAATTGAATTGAAGGTGAGTAGCGCATTGGTCGAATTTTAGCTTACCAATGGCTCGAGAAACAGCCAAGATCCCCATAACGCGATAACCGCCATAGTTCAAGACTTTCCCTCCTGATGACTCAATTCTTTGCATCTCGTCAAGCCGCCCGGGCTGCATAGCCATCACAGAGATTCTTTTAGATTCTCAGAAGAAATAGAAGGGGAGCGAGGAGGGGACATAGAAATCCTCGTGTTTCGTGTCCGGGACGTAGTCAAATCAGGAGACCATCACCATCAGCACCAGACAAACACTTCTCACCCAAAGTTGTTAAAGCACACAGAAAGCGATAACTTCCAATCCAAGCTACCCAAAAGGCCAAACTAGGAGACGAAATAGAAGGGAATAACAAAACCCCCAAAACCAGTAAAAATGTCAATCTCAATGTCTCAATCAAAAACAATCATCCCCATACTCCTTGTTACTTTGTGATCGGAGGAGAGCGGAATCGCCTGTCCTGCCCGGCAGAGCACAGCCCGTGAGTCGCCGCAGTTCGCCACAAATATCTCTTTTCTGCTCAAAATCACAACAACTGCAGTGGATCCGACGGTATCGGGCGCAATGGGGGTATGAACTGGCGCCTTCTCATTGGAGCATTTTACAGCGCACGTGCATGCGCCGTTTACTTCCGCGTCGACTTCCAAAAAGGCGCTCTCCAAAGCTGCTGGAATGAGGGATGTCAGGTCCCAGTTCTCAGATGTTGCTGCATTCTCTTCCTTACTTGAAACCTCTGAAAGTCTCTCCAGATTCTGCAGAAACACTGAATGGAGCTGCTCGAAACAGAAGCGTGAAACCTGAACAAAATCAGCACAAAAGAAAAAAGCGTGTCGTACATTTCGCAATCAAGAAACTTTGCCGAAAATTCTGCTTTCGAAAAGCAACACAATGATATAAGAAAGAAAGACGAAAATAGAAGCCGAGAGAGAAGGAGAGAGAGACAGAGACAGAGGGAGGTGAGAATTGGAAAGCAAAGACGGAAAAGGGCCCTTTTCTCGGTACCTGAGAGCCGCCGTGACCGTCGTAAACCCCAAAGGAATGGAGGGGTTCAGAGCCCCCCCCCTCAGCCCCCGCAAGCCCCGTCACTGCGCGCGCCGCGTCCTCCATCTGCTTCGCCCCTCCGCACATCGCCGCGAGGCCGTACGCGGGGCACCATTCGTTTGTTCTTTCGCAGTGTTCCCAAACTGCTGTGACATTAGCATTGTCGGCACCGCTACTGTTGTTGTTGTTTTTGTTGTTACTGTTGTTGTTACTGCTGTTGTTGTTACTGTCTTTGCTGAAGCCTCCTCCGCTTGCTGATCCGATCTCACTCCTCTCACTCGTCTCGCTGCTTGAAGCACCTCCCGTGTCCGTATCCGGGCCTGCAGGCACAAGCTCTTTTCCGAAAAGTCGTATTTTCGACGAATGGTTCGACGGAATCTTCTGAAAACCAGCCTCCACGACTTCCCCTCCGTCTTTCAAAAAACCCAAAAGATTATTCTCCAAAAGGGAAGAGGACGAAGAAGCAGCTTCGGCGTTGGGATTTCTCCGCTTTGAGTCTTTCTTCCTCCTCTCCTTCTCTCCTTCTTGCTCCCCATCACCTCCGTCCTCTCTTCCTTTTCCTGCTCCTCCTTCCCTTCCTTCTCCTCCTCCTCCTCCTCCCTCTTCCGCATGGGGCCGTTTCTTTCCAATATAGAGAGATTTTGGGTGTTTGGGAGCGGTATTAACTGAATTAAAATTCGCATTTGAAACGGAAAATGAGTTTGAAGTTTGAACAATATCTTCTACCTCTCCTTCCTTGGCAGTCGCACCCATGTCCGCCGACCTGCAGTCGCGGTCTGACACGAGAGTCGTCATCTTCCTTTTTTTTAGAAAATGATTTCCGGATTCCTTCAGTTTAAATTACATATTGAATGTGGGAATCCGCGGATCAGCACATTCCAGATTCGAGATGAGGGAGGTCCTGCAAAGATAGGGAGCAGTTAGTGAGATTATCTCTCAAAGGGAGAGGAGGGGTCATATACGGTGATGGTTGAGCGCGAGGAGAGGTCGTAAGAGAGACATTCCCCCGCCGCCATCTTTATTTGATGCTAAGAGTGAAAAAAAACTTTTGCCGGAAGGAGCGGTTGCGAAGAAGTGCGAGCATGGTGAGCGAGAGAGAGAGGGGGGGGGGAGAGAGAGAGAAAGAAATAGAGAGAGAGCGGGAGAGGGGGGGGGAGAGAGAGAGATAGAGAGAGAGAGAGAGAGGGGGAGGGGGAGAGAGAGAGAGAGGGCGGTGGGCAAGGCGGCTGGCGAGCGGCAGCGCAACAGCAGACCGCCGCCGGCCGTCCGCCGACACTCGCGCCACGTGGCTGCCCCGCCCCTCCTCGCGGGAGGAGTGCGCTCAGTGCGAGTACCTCGCGCAGAGGGGTACCTTTAGCGACCGAAGTACGCGTTCGGGATCGGGATATTGATTCCACGTGTCGCGCGCAGGCTGCATGCAGGCGGCACAAATTCTTCCTCGTCGGGGTCGCCGCGGTGGGTCAACTCGTGGACCCGCGCGCCCATCGATCGCACGCGCGGTGGATCCGTGGACTGT
This sequence comes from Zygnema circumcarinatum, assembly GCA_037447605.1. Classification (NCBI taxonomy): domain Eukaryota; kingdom Viridiplantae; phylum Streptophyta; class Zygnematophyceae; order Zygnematales; family Zygnemataceae; genus Zygnema; species Zygnema circumcarinatum. The sequence continues at coordinate 4,120,577 of CM074804.1, forward strand.
GGGCTGAATTTGACGTGGCGGCACCCTGACGTGCCACGTGGAAACGAAACGCACATGTACAGATCTGTCAAATAACCAAGCTCCACGTGGTAGAGGAAAGCCTCGAGCTGACTTTTGGCGGAACGGCACGTGCCGCACGAGCGGAGGGGAAAAAGCGCCGGGAAGTGAACCGCCATGCGCCACGTGGAGGAGGTCTTGTCGTTTAGGACGCTGCCAGGGGATGGCGGGCGGCAGAGATATTTTGAAGGCGGCTGGGCGGCAGAAGGTGCATGGGGAGGGGCGCCGACCTGGAAGTGAATCTGCGGGTCCACCGAACGGCCACCGAAAGAGATGGCCGAGCGGGGGTTCAACCGGAGCGGCGGCGGGTCAACCGGAGCCGGTGAAAATGGGGTACAACCCCAACAAGGGACTATTGCAAACCCAAAACAGCGACGACTGAAAACCGGTCCAGAAGTTAGAAACCGGCCGCGTCTGGTTTTGGGCCTCCCCGGCATCATGGTGCATGTGCGCACGGTGGAGCCATCCATGGCGGGTGTACGGACATACGGACTCTTGCGAGAGTTGGTCGAGCCTGACGCGAAAATGTAGAATTGGCATTGCTCGATGTCGAGATGGCGACGCCGTCAATTAATTGGCATGGACAAAGTCAATAAGTAGAACCAGTGTGAACGGATCACAAATGACTTATAAAAATGTAAGGAAGGCTATGGGCACATTTGCTGCTTCTGTGCCATCACGTCACGTTTTTATTTCATGCAATGCTAAACAGGTAACAAGTGGGATGTGGCATTGATCTCACAAAACAGGTCGGACCATTGGATCGACCATTGGAATGTTTGCCAGTCATTGGTTCCAATGATTGTCACGGTTGGTTCGGCACCCCGATTGGTTGGCTGAGCCCATTTTTGGTAGCGTTTCCAGCCATTGCCAATGGTAGGCAGCCATTTGATGCATCCAATGGTTGGTACCATTTCAATGGTTGAACGATTGAACTCAATGATTGCAAACCATTGGCAATTGTTCGAACCATTGGTGAGGAACACAAGCAACATTGGCAATGGTTCGGAGCATTGGTTCCATTGGTTGGTGGACCCCGCCGATCATCAGCAATGGTTCAAACCATCTGTCTGCCAATTCGTTGCCAACCACTGGCAATGGCTAAGAACTTGGCGACCCCATGGTCTGACCTGCACAATCTCGGGCTGCACCCATTGTACTCAACCGCAGGCTCATCACAGTAAACATCAGACCAGCTGAATGTAGGGATATGTGAACTATATTTTGTTTCTTCGTTTTTTCTCAGATTGGGGCCTGCCACCGCAGCTGAGGCTTAGCGGACTTTTGGAACCAACAGACAATCAGAGTACAATAACTCATACCGTCGTATAAAGCATTTCTCCAGATCACCACTATGCGTTTCTACGTTCTTCGAATCACACTCTCAATGCCAGATTATTTGGAATGAAATTAAAGTTACTGCCCGTCAATTCAAAGCTCAAAGAATAACGCAGGGAGCTCTACATACCTCAGCAGGCTATTCGTTCAGATACTTAACCTACCTCGAACAAAGAATTGTATACATATTTTTTACAAGTCACCTTCATCTGTGCTGTGTTCAATTAACCTAAATTATCCGTTTTAGGAAGGAGTACATCCATGACTGCATTTTTTGATGACAAGCAGGCTCCGGCCCCCCGTCAAGTGATCCCTTATCCTTCACTCTTACTTTCTAGGTCGGCCGCTTTGAACTGCACTGGCTAAACTTCCTCCCTTGGCTGCATCGTCTGCACTCCCTCTCTCACCGTCTGGAAGAGCCTGCAAGCTGGTCCCTCCCCCTCCTCTAATTCGAGCTCCAGGAGTTCCTGTCAAAGTCTCTCCCCGGAGAGCTGCTTTATAGCGGTCCTCTGTATCTTGTTGGCTCTGTATCTCGTGAAGCAGTTGTTCCAATCTTTCATTGTTCATACGTGCCATAACCTGCACAGAAGAGGAAAGTCATTGGTCTAATCAAACATTGCTGAACTTTGATGCAGACGCCCGCAGTCCAAGCTAGTCCATAGATACTTTACATGAAGAATAGCAGGAATGCCATTCATTTACTTGCTATGTTTGTTGTTGAGCAAGAAAAAAGGGCAATTGTTCGCAAGAATGAAGCAGCAAGCCGAGCAAGTTTATACTAATAAGCTTGTCTTTTCAGCGCCCCGATTCCAAGCAGACTGACGACAGCCTTGAAAGCCGTCTAGGGTTTCCGACGAGCGAATACCTTTGCCTTCAACTGTGCATACGAAGACCATACTGACGACGATCATTAGAAATGCACCTGGAAAAACTTTCAGACACAGAGGAACAAAAGTGCAGCTCATTCCTTTTAAAACTGGGACTTGCGATGAATATTCTTCTGTGCCTTATGCCAGGAGGGTCCGGACGCGTCTCGTTTGACGATGAGCACAACAGAAGTTTGTCAAGATGCATTGATACGTTTCTTACTCGAGTTGATAGAACGAGCGAGGACAAGTTCGTCAGGAAGTCCGGCGGGAGATACTATGCTGGTGGTGATTTCAGCTGATCGGGTTCTCCAATCCTATTCAAGTACCAAGTCTTCCAAGGCACTCTGAACTTCCTAAGGCAGACAAAATTACACGTAAACCCTTGCGCTTGCTACAATGTCGAATATCCTCGCTGCTTAGAAGTGCATGGCTTTAAGCTTCTTCCGCGATATAAGCTTCTGAAAGCAACCTCAGCATTCATGCAATAACAAGGGTCTCAAGTCCGGTGCAGAGCACCAAGTAAACCAGAAGCCGAATCTCCAACTATTCTTAAATCTTCCAGGAGATGAGGTTCGAGCGCTTCTGGAAGCTTGAAGAAACTCACCGCTCCATCCATCCGCCCCCCTCTGAGCTGCCGCTTCCGCCGCTCCACCTCCTCGTCGGTCATCGGATTGGTGGCATTCTGAGTAAGCTGCGCCGCGGCCCAGGGGAGCGCCACGCAGGCCACTCCGAAGGCGGCGTAGAAGCCCCGCGACTCCCTGCTGCGCTGCACGATCCAGCGCCACGTGGCGCTCCGTGCGTACAGGAACGCCATGGCTACCTCCCACTTCCCCTCTGCGCTGAACAACGGGTCGCCTGGCATGGGCATGGGCATGGGCATGGGCATGGGCATGGGCATGGGCATGAGCATGGGCATGGGCATGAGCATGGGCATGGGCATGGGCATGGGCATGGGCATGGGCATGGGCATGGGCATGGGCATGGGCATGGGCATGGGCATGGGCATGAGCATGGGCATGGGCATGGGCATGGGCATGAGCATGGGCATGGGCATGGGCATGGGAAACAAACAAGTACCCATGGGCCGTGGCCAGAGCGGCAGTTGCACTATAAGGGTGGGGTTCCATCAGCCCGTTATTCCGACGTGGCGTCGTAATGGACGACGACCCATGGGTTCCATGAGGCCGTTTCCGCCAACGTGGCGCCGACGTGGCTGCCACGTGGTAACGAGGCACCGTTCCACAGGATGCTGCTCGGGAGGTGGTGTAACGCGATTACGACCATTCGCGTGCCGCCATGTGGCTACTAAAGATACGCCAGCGTGCGACTGCCACGCTGGCTGGAAGCCGTCAACGCTCGGTGACCGCCGGTCGTGGTCGCAGGTCGCAACAAAGTGGGGGCGACACGCGTACGGTAACCGCGGTGGGCCACGGCGGACGCTTCAAATCGTGCACGTGGCGATCGCTGATTGGAAAACGGCGTTTTGATGGAACTCGTCATTTTATCTGCAAAACGGCGTCCTACGTGGCCCGTAACGAGCTCGTTACGAAACGGGCTGATGGAACCCCACCCTAAGGGTGGGGTTCCATCAGCGTTTTTTCGCCGACGTGGAGGTACAGGCGTAGTTTTGGAGGATGATGTGGCGCCGTCGTGGCGCCGACTAGGACCGACGTGGAGGTACAGGCGTAGTTCCCCCAGAAAGCCCCTGAGGGCAATTCCCCAGAACTACGCCTGAGTTTTCCAATCGTGCGCCGCCGCGTGGCGTTGAAGATCCGTTCGAGATGCCACGGGGGTACGGCGGCCACGCTGATTGGCGTCCGCTGATTGGCTCGCGCGACCTCTGATGGAACCCGCAATTCTCCCTTCATGACTCATGATCCGATGTGGCGGTACAGGCAAACGCTGATGGAAACCCACCCTAACTAACACGTTTTGCCTTTTTACCCTTGCTAGTGGTTTTGATTGTTGAGTACGTTTGATTGCATCGCCATCGTGAGGTAGTGCTATTCCTCTCCCCTTCCACTGCATCCGTTACTTGTTACCTCGCCATGTCGCTTCTTCATACTGGCCCTATCGAGACCACGACTAGCTCATTGTTCTTCTTAACGGCTTACAAGCTTGTGCTTGTGCTTAGGTCCTTTGCGACCCGTCCTTCGTGGTTCCCCATGCTGCTTTTGTCCATGTACATTTGATGGCCTCGCCATCGTGAGATCAATACCATTTTTCTCTTCTTACAAGCACATCTTACTGTAAGGAGACAGCATTGAGAACATCTCACGTTTTCTCTTCAGAACTTGACAGCACTGAGACCGAATGCCTTGTACACCATGCAGGAACATTTGATCTAAAGGGTGTCTGGCTTGCTTTTGACGTCTTTCCACACTGCTTCAATGAACGTTCGTCCAGAAAAGGCAAGCAGCACAAATTTAGTGAGCTACGAGCAGTTGAGTCATGGCTTCCTGCAAACCCAAGTTACGCTACATTTCAAGCCATTCAAAACTTTGGACATGATAATGACAATTTTTCGATGTATTTCTTACACAGCGCATGCGTTTACAAAGAAATTATACATCCGGAGTTCAAGTAACTTCCCTACAAAAAACTGCAATATATGCAATAGTCTACAGCCTTGGAGATATTCTCCCTCTTCGAAACTGCTACTAAAAAAAACTCTCCGCATCTCCAGTACTACTTAATACACTCAGTGGCCAGCCGTGCTCTTAGCGAAGCTGACTGACTGAGACGCCAAAAAATTGCCAATCAAGTCTACTCTACGAAACTAAGAAGATGATCTTTCTTGTCTTGAAGTTGGCATAGAAATACAGCCTACAGTACCGACACAATCATTCATGCATTCTCCTTTTGAGAATTCGACCGGCCGTGTGCGGTCCAGTTTCAGTTGCGTTGTGCAGGCCATCGACAAGAGATTGCGAGAGATGATAGAAGAATGTGATAATCTACAGCGCTCCAGATAGGGAAAGGTAGTTTTCACATCAAAACGCCGTAAATGACTGGAAGCCGGGCTATCTCCTTACTGAACTTAATTTACGATGACAGGCGTGAATGGCTGAGCACCTTCTGCTGCAGCAAGTTCCTGGAAAAATGAAGCCAGAGATACGATGGAATGAATCTCATGATACACTTTGCAAAATAAGCGGAATGAATCACTTGAATGCAGACACATCACCAATTGCCTGCTCCAATAATCAACTCACCTGCTCTTCCACATCACTAGCTCGCCGTAATAGTATGGAAAGACCGGAGTTCATCCTCCTCTCCCCTATAATTCCGCCCCTGCTCCCAACCACTGAGTTCCGTGGGAAGACCTTTTCCCATCCTGCTGGCGGTGTTGTATCGACCTGAAATTTCACAATGCGTGGACCATGTCCGAAGCTTCCGGAGGTGACAGTTCCCCGTTCTGCAAACGAGCCGAAGAGCTCTTTCCTTGGAAGTGGACTGGCGAATGTTGCAGAGGCTCCTGTTGCGCGCCTATTCAATCCTTCACTCGACATACATACTGTGGAATGTGTGTAGTTGGATGAGTCAACAGCAACAGTGGTTCCTGTATCGAAGATGAAGCACCTGGAGGTCGAGGACACAACTGTCAAAGGAGTCACTAGAGACTGATTGCTTGGCAAACTATCTGTAGCAGAACTCCCATTCAGATACTTCGCACATTTCGCACCTCTGCTATCGCCTTCCGGAGTTACTCCTTCAGACACTTTTCCTTCATCTTCTTCCTCTTTGCCGAGGTCATCCTGATTCGCGGCCTTCGGATCTTCTCTAGGCTGATTTCCAGCAGATTCCGCACCTTGATTGCTGTTATCAGAATCCGATAAACCACCTTTGAATGCGAGACTCAGGGCTCCTTGACGCGAGACTCTCTTCTCACCCTGACCGCCAATGTTGAGCTTTTTGGCCGTAACTTTGAACACCGCCTCCTCCTGCAGAGGAGCTTGCGCTTTCTCCTTTGGAGAGCAAAATCCAGAAAGATGAGGAACAGTCCCTGAAAGCAGTGATTTAGGTCGAGAGGACAAGGAAGGAGGAGGTGCGGCTGGACCGAGTTTCTTAATTGGAGGAGAAGCCATGGCTGAGCCTGACAAGTCGGGCATCTTCCCTAAGGAATTTGCAAGAGGCCAAGCACCTCCGTGCGCCGCCAAATACTTTGCCAGCACCTGCGGCTCGTCGAGCTCGGAATCATCCATTTCTTAAACGGGCAATTCTTCTTGATCCTGACCCTGCAGGGTAGCAGAATCCCTCCGCTGGCAAGACTCCTCCCCTCAGATACACCACACAGAAAGACCTAACCAGTCGACTCGTACCGTAAGAAAAGCCCTCCTCCCGTCGAGAACTCCAGACCCTGAGCCTAGCCCTCCCGGAAACTTGGAACCTGTAGAACCCTAAACTTGGCCTCAAATGGGAGGGGGGGGGGCAACTTATACCTTTTCAGGAGAGCGTTCCCTGCATCCAGTTCCGTCAGGTTCCGCCGGAACTGCGGCCCAACCGTATGGAACGCGCGAGAGGCAAGTGGCCGCTGACCGCCGCAAAACAAGGCCAAAGCGTGACGTGACGCGGCGTGGCAGCCACGGCAGCGGCGGCCGCACCGCCCGTGACGCCAGCAACCGCGCGATGCGGCACGTGGCGCTGGAACATGACGCCATCGGGTGCATGGGCGGGCGTGGCCCTCCGGTTTGCGAGGAAGAAGGTTCCGCGCATGTGCTTCCGCAGATCCGGAATCAAAAGGGCTGGTGACGTGGCGCGCTCTGGGCGCGTGGAGGGGCCGCGGGATGTGCGTGGCCGTCACGTGGCGCGTTGAGATTGGGAAGGAGCGCTGGCAGTGGATAAACCGGGCGGGCGGCATCTTAGGCCGTACAGGTCCGGGCGGGCGGGCAGCAGGCGGGCGGCGGGACCGGCCGTCGCGCGTGTCACGCGCTGGCGCGCCGCGGCGGGTGCCACGCTGGCCAATGCGCGCGCTGACGGTGCGTGTGTGTGTGTGTGCGTACGGTACTGTACTCGAAAAAAAAGGGCGCGTGTCGTTTCTCGGAGGCAGGAATTTGAATGCCAGGTCCACGTCCAGGTGCAGTGCATCGGCGGCGCAACGGTCCAGGCCGCCCCTCGCGGCGCCCGCCGCGCTGTCGGCCGCTTTCGTAAGAGACACGCAGCGGCCGTACAGGGGACGTTGAGGCGAAGCCTCCGCGAAGGTGCGCCGCCACTTTGGAGCACCTTCCGATGTCCTCGCTGGCGGCGGGGAAGGACGGAGGCAGGCAGGCCCAGGCCTCGTCAAATACGGGATTTTGGCGTAAGATAAGGAGTTGTCCCTTAAACTGGTTTAAGGAAACCCCGTAAATTTGGCATATACGGACGGAGAGAAATGAATAGGGAGAGTCAGACCTTGATCATCGCTTACAAAATTCCCGAATTCCTCATACAGTACTAAAAGTCACTTCTTTCGTGTACGAATTCCGGATCGGGATCCGCGGCTCCGCCTTACACAGCCGTACCGAAATGCGTACCTAGCCAATGCTTAATTCGCCCGACAGGCTTACGAAATTGATTTGGCGATGGTCAAGGTCTGACTCCCCCTAATGAATGCTTTCTTATTTCAGTTTACTTTTTTTGTGGTTAAAACCCAGAAGTTTGGAGGTTATGATTTGGAATGTTAGTTTTTGTGAGGAAGTTTCCAAACTATGATGTATTCTATAATGGTGATATTTGGAGTAATTTACGAGGGATGGAAATGGAGATGGAGAGCTTTGGATGGGTCTGCAAGGCTTTCATGCAACTGGGCCTTTCAGTGAGTAGGTATATGCTATCATTGCCAAATGAAAACAGCGCTTTGATACATTTGGTGAAATCTAATCTTTAGGAGTTGAAAAGTTTGCATCGGTTTGTGTTGTTAAGCCAACAACTAGGGTTATGTACGTATGAAAACATACAGTAGCCATCGTGAGTACAAATGCAATTCATTTCGCATTTTTTGGAACCAAAAAAAGAAAGATAAAAAGGCTTTTATGGTATTTACGGTTAATCCCCTTAAATCGATCTCAAGCTGTTCCGTGAATAATCGCCAGCGGACAGTACCATACGGGAAATACGCATACCAAACTGGAAAGCCAGCGGGCCGTGCTGACGTGCGCGGCCATCCGTACACCAGCTGCGGGGCCGGGCGGTCCCCCTTGTCGTATGGGCGAGGGAGCCGGCGTGGCCGTCAAATTCTCGTAGCGTCGCGGAAGCTTCTTGGAATAATTTGAGCGTGACGCTACCACCCGGTTCCATGCTGTGACTGCGGCCACTGCCGGAGTCGCAGGTAAGGTACGGCACCGTACGGAAGCAGACGACACGCAACCACGTCAGCAGTGTTCGCTCGCCTGCCGTCGCACTATAGGAAACGCGTCGTCCAGCTGTCGCACCATGAGACAAGCCCCGCACTATCGGGTGTTGCGCGAAAGCACGAGGACCCGCAACTCGCCAAAGTGCGATGCGACCGAGCGGACGTCATGTTACGTCATGTCGCCACCCGTGTGCGATGGGGCCATTCATTCCCGGCCCGGCCCGTCCGCCACACCGCGCGTGCGTGCATGGAGGCATGGACCAGGCGGGCCACGTGGCGCAGGGGGTGCTTCCTTCGGAGGCGGAGCCGCGCTCGAGCCCGCCCGCCCGCCCGCCCGCCCGCCAGCCGGGCCAGGTCACGTGACGCCAGACAATGATTCCGCCGGTCGTGACGGCACACCCGCTCCTCCCGCATGCGACAAGCGAGGCCGCCCGGTCGAGCAGCTGGCGCTCTACGCCTCGCCGTCACCCCAGCTACATTCCGCCACGTGGCCGGTCCGCGCGCCGCGGCGACATCATGCAGCCCGCGACCCGCGTGGCTGCCGGCCGGGCCCGGAAATAGGACCGTACTGTACTGCAATGTACGGTATTGTACGGCATGCACTTGGTTTTCCTGAAAGCCGGTTCTGCCGTGGGACGGCCGGCCGGCAGAATCGCGAGCTGCCGCGTACGGCCGGCCGGCAGCCCGCGCCGGAGAAGCCGGGCGGGGTCGCGCATTGATCCGTACGGATGGCGGGTCCGCCCGGCAAGCAGGCAGGCGTGGAGCGAGCGCAGGGCGGGGCGGGCTCATGCGGGCACTGCGGCCGGGGGCGGACCTGCATAGAGTCATAGACACGTTGGGGGGGCTGAGTCCCGCCTCAGACTTTCAAAAGTCAACTTTTTGAATTTTATCTTATGTATTCTATGCTGAAAGAGGGCTGAGCCTCCGCTCAGTAGAATTCTTGGATCCGCCCCGGGGTGAAACATTGGATCGACAACCATTGGACAACCATTGGATGGCAATGGTTTGACGATCCAATGGTTGGCAGCCATAGCCATCCAATGGTTCAAACAATTGCTGTTTCGGTCTGACGAAAATGGCTGGGAACCATTGACAGTGGCTGTTTCGGTCTGGCGCCAATGGTTCGCAACCATTGGACGCATCGATGATGAATCCGATAGTTGGAACAATTACATAGAAATTGCCATTTTTTATCCGCCGACGGCCAGATTCGAACTCATATTTCGTTAACTATGGAGGTGATATATCTTAACCATTATATAGCAGATGTGGGTGAAATTCAAATATAAAAACCTATCTAAATGAAAAAGAAATGTTAACCAATGTTGGCGCCCATTGCATCCAATCGTTCCGACCATTGGGCGTCGTTGATCCATCCGCCGGTCCGCCCTGTGCCCTCCCTCCCTCCCTCCCTCCCGTCCGTCCGTACGTGCGTACCTCCTGCGCGGCGCGGCGCGCAGACCTGAAAAGCAGACACGAATCACGGACCCGCCCTCCGCCGCTCGCAGTTCCAGTTCTGTTGCGCGTACCCGAACTGTCGCACACATGTATCCGCCGTTAAACCAGAACACGGAGAGGCGGCCTCGCTACGTGAAATGCGTACTCCGCAGACGAATCGGAACGGGTACCGCGCGCGGGTGCAAACCCAACCCTTACTGCCTCCCAGGCCTTCTCTGCCGCGTCTCCTCCAGCCCTCCTTCCGGCGGGCGGGCGGCCATGGAGGAGGTGTCAGCGCGCATTCAGGCGGGGGTGGAGCGGCTCGTGGAGGACGTGGACCAGACCGTCAGCAGACCGCAGGAGGTACCGCGCGCGCGCCCCTCTCCCTGCTTTGCTTTCCTGCGACTATACGTGTTATTAGGGTCAGAGAATTTACAATTCAGACTCGCCGTTGGAAGGCTGCAGACCTTGCTTAAAAATATAACGATAATTTGAATGTGCGAGTGATGATATGTATGCCTAAAAATTAAAAGCACACAGCATACACAGCAGAGCTTTTTTTCTTTTTTAAAATGCAAGGAAAGTTTCCTGTATGAGGATGCTTAACTTGATCCATCTTTACCAATTCACTACGTTTTCCTTTTCATGGAGTGGAAAGAATGGATCAGGAACTTTATCGCAACATGTCCCCACTTGAAGGGAGGATGAAGCTCAGACTGGATTGAGAGAAAGAGGGACAATGAAGTTGAATGGGTCTAGGCAACTTGAAGTCGTCCAAATAAAACGATAGATGGGGAAAAAAAATGTTCACGAAAAAACTAGTTGTTTGAGTGTGTGCTTTCTTTTCTTTTTGGTGAAACATGGAACCTTTTGAAATGATGTTGAATCATTTTAGTACAAAAAAAAAAAGGGAAAAGAAACAGGAGTAGAGGTTTTTATTATTTTTGTTTTTTCTACTTAATTCGACATAGAGGTGGGATCTAGCGAGTTGTCCACGAGCCTTCTTTTTAATGGACGAGAAGTACTTTTGTGTCTGCACAGCGGAACTGTGCTCGAGAGTGGACACGTGCAGCAATTATTCTGCAGTGCTTCCTCTGAGGGCTATTTGTGCTTCATGGATCCAACATCAAGCGGATCTTTAGAACAAATTTAGTGCGTGTTAACAACGTCCATTTGACATGTTCATATCATGTAGGTTCAGTTCTGAAGACAGTGACAGTAAATGGAGGAGTGAGAGGAACCAGAAATTCTAAAAGGAAGGAGAGGAGGGGGGGAGGGGCGAGAGCGAGAGCGCGCGAGAGAGAGAGGGGTGGCAGGAGAGGAATTCGGGAATGCCACAGATGAAAAAAAAAAAAGCTTGACCTACGCTTTGCCTTCTCCCTCTCCTTTTCTTTCAAGAATAGGTCACATCCTGCTTTGTTTTTGGATGGACGATTAGCCAGCTTTGACGGGAGTTTGAATTCGCTGTTTTTCTATCGCTGCCAGAAAGCAGCCTATTTGTGCTGTTACAAATGTTTCGATGATGGAAAGCGGTCAAGGGAGTCCCTGCAGCATTGTCTTCAAAGCTGCCGGCAAGACGTGGAGAGAACTGAAGCAGTCATAAACTCAGAGCTCAGCAGGTTCCAGGTACTTCTTGCCTACCTCGTGAATCAGAAGAAATGAAACGACAATTGAAAGATTAAAGGGTCACGTCATGTTTTTATTCGGTGCCTCCTGCATCTCTCTCCTTCTCACTCTCAACCACTCCCACTCTCGCTCGTTCGCATGTCGTGGAATGGCTTGGAGAAGATCGCCAGTCCTTCCTCTCCTTCTGCCCCTCCCTACTGTCCCCTCTACTCTCGTCCTCTTCCTCCACATTGTCATGCTCCCTCCGTTCCCCCTTTCAAAATGACGTTGTTGGAAACAGTCATCTGTACGGCGGCGGTACTTGCAGACATTCGATATTATTAATTATGCAATCCTGTTTGTTAGGCTTCCATTTTCACTCCTCCTTTCTCTGTTTGACGAGTTTGCAGGAACGGTTGCAAAGGTGTGCTTTAGGGTGTCAGGACAAGGCCCAGGCCGCGTACTCCCCCAACCCTCTGCAGGGCAGTGCCGGCGCTGAGGAGGAGGTGCGCCGCAAGCTGGAGGGCTGCGTGTGGAGGTGCGCAGATGAGGAGCTGCGAGCTCTGCCGCAAATGTCAGAGCGGATCAAGTATCAATCAAGAAGCTGAGGCAACATTTATTGGACCAGTTTTCGAGCACTCTCGGCTTTTCTCCCTTTTCAACAGGTTGAGCGAATGTTGAAAGTCAATTCTTTTTCAAAAAAGAAATCGAAGTAGAAATAGGGCACAAAGTAGAGTTATAGCGGCTGAAACCACCCAAAATTTTGTCAAGGATTGGAGAGGACGTGCTTTCCAGCTATGGCTGCTTGTGAAGTGGGTTTAGTTTCGGAGTCAGGGCGGCCCCAGGATTTTAGTTCAAGGGAGGCTGAGATCCAATATTTTAGGTTTTTCGGGGGCGCTGACCAGTAAGCTAGGAAAAAATAAACTGAAATTCGAGTGTTTTTTGCTATTCAATCTTCAGAGGCGATCAGCGACTACCAGCTTTTAAAAATCTGAGGCGGGCTGAGCCCTCCTCACGCAACCGTGGGTTCACTACCCTGTTCAGTTGGCCTTTACGAAGAGATTAGGCGAATGGGATTGGCTTCTAGAAGGACCCATAGCCTCGATTGTTGAACTCATGCTTCCAGAGAAAGGAGCCACTCAATGTCTTGTCCATGAATTCTCAGTATGTTCGGAGAGACGTGACAACTTGTCTCACAAAAAACATTTCGATGTCATCTTTAACTTATCTTGAAATCATTTGGAAGTCCGTGAACCATGAACTACCAGGGAACTCCATGCATGCATGCATGCATGCACTCCGGCGCGCAGTGACAGGACGCGCCTCGCCTCGTCTCGCCGCACACGTTGCTGTCCTGTACAGGTCAAGGTCCGCTGACGTGGCAGGCACGTGTCGCCACCCCAATGGCTGTATTGTCGTTGGACCCACTTGGCGCAACGATTGCCGTCCATGTTTTCTGGATCTGACGGCTGTGAGTGCGCGCTAGGGCGCGTCGGTTGACCCGCGACGGGGAGAGGCGGAGCCGGCGAGGCCGTTCGCGCCCGCCCGCCTGCCCGGCCGCGTCTTCTTGGAGCCGCCTCGCCCTGCAGCGCGCCCTGCCCTGCCCTGCGGGTCTGCTCGAGCGCGCTGCGGCGGAGGATTGGGAGCGCGGTGAGGGAGGGAGGGAGGGAGGGAGGGCTGGGGACCGTCCTCCATATTAGGAAGAATAGTGTTTCTTTAGTGTGCTGCCGCTGCGAGACTAATTTTTTTCGTTTCTTACGTTTGTTTGACTGGCTGGAATTCGCTGCATTCCGGATTTTCCGCGCAAGCCTCTTGCAAAATTCGTGTAGTGTAGTTAGTGGACAGGATGGGTGGCGGGGGGGGTAGTTTTTGCGACAAGCAAGAAGTTGAACTGTGACGTTGAGCATCGTCAATGTTTGTACTTGATACTGAACATATGAGGCTGGTAAAATGTTTATGTTTGGTGGAAAAACCGAAATATAAGACTTCCATTGGAACTCGAGCACTGGAGCCCACCTGAGATGAGGGCTTCACGAACAATCGAGAACAGCAATACAATCTTTTGTTGTTTTCTTTGTATTCGATCAGTCTTCGCATTGTTATTTTTTAGTTTCCTTCACCTGTACCCGTCCTGTAATAGATTCAGAACATGCATATGTTGTATATGTGGTTTATTTTATAGAATTTGGATAGATTGGTTCTTCTGTAAGGACTTAAACTCTACCTCTAAAGGTTGTCGAGCCTGAAACATTGCTCTGTGTAAGTCCATCATGCGTAGGATTTGCTACTCAGCTTACCGAGGTGCGCGATTCAGGACTAAAAACTGAGAATATGGGTCAGTAAGTGTAGATCCGCAGTCGTCGGGCTCTCTCCTTGTGAAGATGGTTCTGGTTTTTTGCACGAGAAAACTGGCAACTCAGGCACCACCCCTTGACGTGGCATAAGTTAAATGAACTTTTTGGAATGGAGGTGCAGGGAGCTTTGTGCGAAGGCTGACAGCGGGATGGACATGCCGAGTGTACCGCTGACGAGATTGACATAGAAAACCGGGAATCCGAGCATCGAGGCTTCTGTCTCTGAGAATACAGCAAAGAGGAAGAAAATACTAAGAAGAGTCATTGTACGAAGGCGATCAGAATGCGACAGTTTGATTGCAGTGTTGTTGCCATGTTTGAAGTCAACTCCAATTTCCAGTTTAACAAATACTCAATATGGCACACGTGAATGGCATGCTGTGTCTTGTGGTTGTGGCCACCATGAGTTAGTTTTCTCTCTGTGGTGATTGTTTCAGATGGAGGAGGAATCAGAGAAGGAGAAACTCGTGAGAGCTCTTTGTGAATTGAAGCAGAGGCGACAACACTTGCAAGGCGACCGAGATTCTAAATGGCATCCGAAGGTGGATATTGCGGATTCAGAAGATTTGCACCTTGGTGGTTCATTTCCTGTTTCAGTTCAGGAGATGCAGATGGAGTTAGAATGGAACCTGCATGAATTACAGTTGCAGAAGATATCTGTCGCATCAGGGCATCGAAAAGTAGTGTACGATCAACTGGAGCTTTTGAGAGAAAGGCAGCTGTTCCTGTTGGAAGTTGAGGTGACAAGAAAACGGTTACAGAGTGAAAAAGAAGCTGCTCATAACGCGGCTGCGGAAGCGAGAAGACGGTTGGAGAGAGAGAGGGAGATGATGCTCCACGAAATGAAGGAGAAAAGGTTGCAGATCAAGGAGAAAACGAATCGTCTTGAAGCGCACGTTATCGAGATGAAAAGAGCTGCAGAGCAGGAGCGGATAAAGATTGAGAGAGAAGTAGAAGTGAAGAAGGCAATTACAGCAGTGGAAAGGGAGCTCGCTCTAGAAGAAGTGAGACAAGAGAAGGCGAAGATTAGAAAAGCATGGCAAGCTATAGAAGAACAGCAAAGGGAGCTGGAAAACAGTGGGCAAAAAACTGTGCAGTTAAGGGATTTAGGAGAAAGCGAGATAAACGGCATGAAGGTGGCTGTGAACGGTGGAGACAACACTACTCAAGAACTCAAGCAGATTGAAAATAATGGTGTAGTCAGTTGTGAAGAGATGAATAAGGATTTGAAGCTTGAGTTATCTGACGACGAGCGGACGGCATCGATGCACGAGGAAGAAGATTTGACGTCTTTTTCATCCACGGAGGATGACAGTGCTTCTACTGCCACTGTCACGTCACAAACGGAGGGTGGATCGCAGGTATGGGCGTAATCTTACATCGTTAAGAAAACGAACAAGGAAAAATCGTCACAGTTTCTCAGAGTGTCGCTGCCCTTTAGATTCAAATGCATCCATGCAGCCATGACTTGCATCAAAAGTCCATGTGCAGAAACATTTGGTGAGAAATTTCGAGAGTCTGACGTAAATGCATGCTCCTTGTGATGAATCTACTTCTGTGGTTCTGGCAGGTTTCAGTTTTGTTAGAAAAGAAGGCCGACCTGAGGGAAAAGAAATCCGCTCTCGAATTGCAGCTCCAACAACTGGCCGCGTGTCGCAATGGCATGAAGACTGAGCTTGTGGAGCTCCTGGAGGAGCTGCAGGACCTGCAAAACCAACGGGACATCATTGCGGAACAAAGGGCGCAGGCGAAGGAAGTGGAGCTTCAAACAGATATCTCTTCCCAGCAAACCGACAGCCAAAATGGAGAAAGCTTTGACACTGACGCAACAGAGCTTTCGTCACCGTTGAGTTTCATTTCTTCTCAAACAACCACTCCCGAACAGAAAGGCGAGCATGGCATGCACCGCGGAGCACTTGTTGACGGAGGGATGGGAGGGGCCGTGGGAGGAGGGAAAGGGTTCTCCAAGAAGGGAAAGAAGGCGGGGCATCGCGGTGGATCGGCCGGGTGGATCCGGAGGTGGAGTCGACTCTTCACGGTCGGGGGTCGGGATATTGGTGGCGGGCAGCCAAAGGGGAAGTATGGTACTGTGGTGCAGGAACCTTGCAGTGTGGTGGTTGAAGTCAATTGAAAGCAGTCTGGTATTTTCACTATGACTGAACTCTCCTTACTTATTTTGTTATTATTTCATACACTGGAAACCACTCGAAGTCGTCAGGGGAGGAGAGGGATTTTGCAAGCGAGTGAGAGCTTGAAGAAGCTGCTTGCATAAGACGTAGCATAGTCCATCGGTATTGCATAATTGGAGGGCCTTATTATGGTACTTCTGCATTTACAAGATGCGGTGTGGGCGGTTCCCTGCCATACTGTCGGTCTCTTGTTGTTGATCAATGGCGTCGTCCTTTGTAGGAGGAAGTCATGTTCAAATGTAAATGTTGACTCCGTTTGCTGTTGGGATTTTTTTGAGGGTGACTGGATGGGAAGAGTTTACTATTCAGACAGTTGTTTAAAAAAGATAAAGAAAGATGTTTTATGCATAGACTGTAAGTAGAGAATTTAGCACAAAAATCGGCAGACAATCGAGTGTGAAATACCGAGAGGGGAAGATATGCCATGTCATAAGTGGCTCACTACAACAATAACCCGTTTCTCAGCCCGACCTGCGCTCTCCATTTACAATCAGTAACATTACAGGTTCTGTAGCATGGCACTATCTCCCTGTTGACAGTTTTCAAGGCCATCCAAAAAAAACACGGAAAATTTATCTATTGCACAAGCTGACGAATGCCACTTCTTGCGTCACGGACGAGTATGTGAATATGAGATAGATGATAAGAAAAACAATCGAAAATAGAAACTCAAAAAAATTCCTTTTAGCACACACAAAAATGTTATCAAGATGCTACATCGTTTTACACATTCTCATTTTTAAAAAATAAAAAATGGAACGAAAAAAACGAAAGTAACATTCTCTTATCTTTACGACCGCTATCTTCACTGTGCAGCCGCGCCAGCTTGGTGCTTCAAGCGACTTCGTCAAACGAGAAGTTTAACTGGCCTTATTTCATGAACAACACTCTCGAACATTCCTGAGCCGGATACATTTCTCAGGACCTTCCAGAACCTTCCATGCTCCATGCCACGCAGCACCCCTCACAACATTGAAGGCAAGTTTTAAGGGTTCAACTCAATGGCGTGCAGATGCAGGACTGAAGAAGCGCTCCTCTTCAAGTCAAGCTCCAATATTTGACCCAACTTAACCCTACTTCCACTTAACATAGGAAAAGATGTAAGTCGTTACGGAGCGAGGCGTCATAGAAATCTGCAACTTCGAGGGGAGCTTTATTGTTCTTCTGACAACCAACTTGTGCCGCTCCCGAAGTGAAGTCCTGTATGCCGCATAGCGTGTCTGTTTCCCTGGAACAGTTGCAAACTTGATATTCACAGTGAAGGTTTGGGCCCCCTTCAAATAATTAGCTGCTATTATGACCAACCTCTTAAACCTAGCCGAGTACGTCACAAGCAGCCCCATTTGGCACGAGGAGTGCACTTGCAAAGGAACGTCTCCCTTCCGTACCCATTTGGAGAACTGCATCATGACATAGTACTGGGGTCGAATCCGGTATACGAAAGGGGTCCTTGAATAAGTGAATGTGGAAAAAATAAGTCCCCAGTAAGGCTCCCTCCCGAACTCCTCCACCGCTTGCCAATAGACCCATGCAGATGCATGAAGGATGTTTATGTCCATCATCACAAATCGTGCCATCCCGAGGGCTATGTCCATCTCAGAGCCTCTCATACTGTACGGACCCCACTCCGATACCCAAAATTTCTTCTTCTCGGTGGCAGCAATACCCGCTAGGGAGGACCGGTAGCGGATTTGCTTCCATGCATCAGTCATGACTTTTCTAGACTCGTAAGTATGCACGTTGTATTGTGAGATTAACGCTTTAGTTTTCTTGCTCAGGTAGTCCGAATACAGCCTCGGAGTGTTTTTACCCAACGAATCAGCTGCCGAGATTTTCGTTGGCAACCTTTTCGCTCTGAGCTTGGAGGCGAGCACGGGAATAAATCTGTCAATAGACGTCCCATTGAAATTGCATCCTTCCTGAACCCCTCCCGCTAACCAGCCCCCCTCAGTCGGTTCATTGAAAGGCTCCAATGTCCGAAAAGTTATCCCCCACTTTGTACGAAACTGACGGACTACATCTGTTAAGTAGTCTGCAAACGCTCCATAATCCCTGGGATGTAAATTATCTTCATACCGTTTGGCTGAACCTGTAAAATCTTTGCTAATGGTCATCCATGCTGGAGGAGAATTTGAATACGCTTCAATGATGGTTGCTCCCCTCTGTTTTGCCCCAGCAAGCATCACTCTCTGGTTGGAATCACTCCCCCAGTCATAGGGAGATGCTCGCGTCCACTTGTAACCTGGAATTGCGCGAAACTTGTATTGTCCACTTTGAAAACGAGACACGTTCGAGTATCCCCCTCCGCCAATGTTGTATCTCACAATGTTGAACCCCAGGCCCGCTGTGCCGCTGAATATAAGATCAAGAAGCCGGTTTCTTCGGTCAGCGGGAAGCCCCCCTGCCCAATTTGCCCACCTGCAGAAACCGGACGTGCTAAACATGATTAGCTTGAGTGTGTGTGAGTGTCTGAGTGAGAGAGAGAGAGAGGGAGGGAGGAGACAGTAGCCACCAAACTAATTGGTCTGCAACAGAGCGAACAAATGGAGTGAGAAGAGAGGAAGGGGAGGATGAGGAGAGAGGAGCAGGCGACAGCAGGGAGACAGTGTGACTGAAGGCGAGTAGAAGGGTCTTCTCAGGGAGAGGGGGATCATCATCATCATCATATGGTGTCCAGGAAAGGACAAAGCAGCGTTGAGTGTCATCACTGACTTTCAAGCCATCGTCAAGAAGAGAAACATGGCAAGTTTTCCGGTCACGAGCGAGAAGCGGTCCAAGCATGTCAGCCAGAAAATGATTACAAGGAATTGAGTGACTTATTTCCCTCTCTCGTCCTCCCTCCCCACATACATTTCTCACTTTTCTCATTCACACCCCAGGGATGTGAAATAGCGAAGATGAATGGAACATGCAAATAGAAAGCTAATCCCGCAAAAGGCTCATTTAAGGGGCTGCTAAGACTTTCCTACCTAGCACTCCAAGAAAGAATGCATACATAAGAATATCCCCAATACACTTCGATGCTGGGACCCACTTTCTTTCTTGTTGATCTCAACAAGAAAGAAAGAGTAAGGCAATGCTGCACATTAGCGGTTGCAGTAACCAAAGGAAATATAGTTCATGCTAAAGCATCATCAAGAAAAATCACGAAATGAAATGGATTGCGAACCGGCAGCAACTCCAGTCTGTTACGAAAATGTCACTTAGTATTCTGTGAAGGTATGTATATGTCAGGCAAGTCACACGAACGTCAGAAAGCTTTATACGCTTCCACACCTTTTTCCAAAAAGAGTGGAAGTAACACTTCGGGAACTGTAAACCGCAGGGCTTAAGGTCAAGCAAGAGTGTACGGATGATGTCATGATGTACCTGCTTTCCTTTGTGCAGAGCATAGAATGAAACTCTCATCTTATCACATTATTTATAATGTTATATTGCATTGCGATAGGTTCTTTATGCGGGTTTTATACCCTTGTCTCTCAACCTAGGCCTAAACTATTACAGCGAAACAAGCAACCCCAAAAACGGAAACCACAAAAACTTAGACAGAAAGACATGACAACTTACCAACCTAGAGAAGTTCCCCAACCATCCCACGTTACACCAAGTGTCTTCGCTTCAATTATCACATTCCCTGCACATTTGCGCTTGGATATATATATAAATAAAAAGGAGCGACCAATCACCCAGAACACTTCACACAATAATGAAGAGTTCCAAAATATTGAATTTGTGATTTTTCTCAATTCAATTGGTGAATTTCTCCTGTGTGCGAATCTCTCAGTTAATGATGAAGGTAAAGCCCACTTCAATGTTCTTACAAAGAACCCTGGTTTCCCCTCCCTGTGTTGTTCAATGTTTACACCGTATCTCTGTTCGTCTGTTGTCCCATAAAGCAGGGCATAGGTTACGCAAGGACAGACACATGCATTTGCTGTCCATGCGACAATGCTTGATATCTCAAAAACGGAAAAGTAAAAAGAAGAAGCGGAGGGCTTAACGTTTGAAGGAGAGAAAAGAGGAGGCTCAGACCTGCAACGTCTCCGCAGGTTCTAACTTCCGGCGGATCCGCTGAAATAGTAGAAATCGCGGAAAGAAGAACGGCGATCAATAGGAAAATACGTGAAGATGCATTCTGGCGACTAGATGGCAACATATTTTGAGAACGAAACATAAATAAGGCGAGTGAAATATGAGAGACGACTCTGTTCTCTACTAAACCTCGGTTTTCGGGAAGAAACTGAGGAGACGTAACAGAGATAGCCCTAATTCACTGCCGAGGCTCAGAGGGACGAAGAAAGATGAAACTAAAATAATGCCCTTAATATATGATATGCGAAAAAGGGAGCAAACGGATCAAATCAGGGCTTGCAATGAAATGCTTTCCGTGGGAGCATGGAACCGGCTTTGCAAAGAATAGGGAGATTCATGCTGCCTGCTGCAGGAGGAGTGGGTGAGAGAGGGAGTGAGCAGGAAAGAGCGGGAGAGAGAGGGAGAGGGAGAGAGAGGGAGAGAGGGCGAGAGAGGGAGAGAGGGGAGCGGGAGAGATCGGGAGAGAACGCGAGAGATAGCGGCAGCCGCCATTTAGGGTTAGGCTCGCAGCGCATCTCGCGGCCTCGCTCTGAAAGGCGGGCCGCGGGCGGGCGGGGGGGCGGCCAGGCGGGCCATCGCCGGGATTTCAAAAATTAACGAACAGCTGAAAATATTTACCTGGGCAGATGTGGACTGCCCTCAAAATGTTCCCCACCCATCGCTACCGATAATGTTTTTTGAGAAAATTCGCAAATCGATGGACGGATTCTATGATAGATTTCAATGCCGAATAACTGACTCGGGCAGCCCGCCGCCCGCAAACGAATCTCAAACTAATGACAGTCGTGGTCCGTATCCCTCCACCGACATTGAACTCGCGGGGCTTGACCGACCGCCGGCCCCCAAGTGGCGTCCCGTCCTGCGTCCTCGCCTTGCGGCGCCACGTGGCAGTCACCCCCCGGGCCCACGTCAGCCACCGACAGATCGGTGGCGCCGGTAGCGCCGGCCGCCGTCCGCAGATCGCGGGGTGGGGTCATGGTCAATGCGGTCAACTCGCGGCGCGCGGTCCAATCGAAGAGCGATGAGCGACGTCTGACAAGTGCGATGAATCCGGTATACACGTGCAAGGCCGGCCTGCTGTTGGTGGAAAGCGCTGAGTGGTCGCTTGAGAGCTGCTGCTTGACACGTGTAAGTCGTTGGATGGTCGGCTTGTACCGCTCACAATGCAGCGCTGCAGTTGCACAAAACTGCGCATGTAAGCATGCATGCATGCATGATGGCTATAGGTCCGTATGTATCGAACGCGTATATAATACGCCGTATAATACGTGCGTATTATACGATTTTTAAAAATACAGGGTGATGATGTTTGATTGAACTCACGATGGCAAGGCCATCAAATGTACATGGATAAAATCGACATAGGGAACCAAAAGAAGCGGTCACAATGGACATAAGGACAAAGAGGAAGCCTCGAAACGGAAATCAACTTCTAGGCTCAACAACACGGCACTAGAAGCAGCCGCGAAGGTCGCCAATATGGGGCGCAGCACGCGCAGAAAGGGGCGGAAGGCCACCGGGACGAGTCCCAACAATTGCTGCACGTCGAAGGATGGTGGAAGCAAGACACCGCTGTAACGCGACGGAAATGCGCTGTCGATAAAAAGTTGCAAGGATCGCTGGGGGAGGGCTGCCGGGGCCGTGCATCTGAAAGGAGCGGTGGGCGCATTGGCGAAGGAAGACATCCAACCGAGCATCAAGCGAAAATTTCGATCGCCAACGGAACAAACTTATCGGCCGAGTCGCGGTGAGCATACGCGCGGTCCTTACGAACAGCAGCGCAACGACGCCCTCGTGGTGCTCGTGGTGTGCGGCACGGGATAACATAGCACGGCGAGTCGCCGTATTTTTAAAAGTGTATATATATGTATTTAACGTATTTTCTTTTGATTTCTCGCTAATTCAACGTAGATTGATTACTGTACTGTATAAGCCAACTAGCACCTCAACACGTGTGACTGGCTCGTACATAATTCTCGTACGAGACAATTTTTTCAAATTTTTTTCTCTCTCGTGTTCTCGCGACTGCTTCTAGGCCTGCGTTGTTGTGCCCAGTCGTAATTTACCGCTCCTACCTTCATTTTATTGTGTTTCGGTCCTTTGTGACCAATCCTTCGTGGTTCCACATTTTGCTTTTATCAATGGCCTCGCCATCGCGAATTCAATGAAAAAGTTCCCACCTATAATGATGGCCGCATGCATGCATTGCTATTATTTGCACACGCCATTGCTGTACCACAAGGTGAGATGGCGTTTAAAGCACAAGTTACGAACCAACAATGCAATCCACACCAAGCCAAACCAATCCACCTAGTTGGCTGCTGCTCATAGTGTGAGTTCAAATTCTCCGCCCATGCTTGTCTGTTTTCGCCCCATCCTGGACTACTGTATGTACAACTCATGCGGCGCCCTGGCCTTTCGGCGCAACCCTACTGTTCGTGGCAAGCAGGAACTGCAAATGCAACGGTCTCCTATCCGCGTCATCAAGCGATGCTCGCCTGCAGCGCGAACGAGTGCGCGAGCTCCTCGTTCTCCCCAAAATTGACCGCCTTCGCTTTCACTTCGAGCGTCGTCCTCCCAAAAAACATTGCCACCTCAATCTTCCGCTCTTTCCCCTTTGAGGTGTCGGGAATCGGGAACTCGAAGGTGCTTTCCATGGCCACCTCCGCGTCCGTCACATATCTGGGACACGCCGCGTCCGTGCTGTACACGCCGACGAGCAAGCACGTCTGAGCCGCGGAGGTCGGAGTGAAGGTCTTCGTAACGGGGACGTCAATCCCCACTTCGTCGCCGTTCACAACGAATGCTTCAAACACGTCCTTGCAGAACCACGCCCCGTCATCATTCTGAAACACAAGCTCCGGAGGGTCGCGAGGGTCTCCCACAGAGTATGCTCGGGTCACGCTAACGCCATATGTTTTTCGAACGACCCGGGAAACCATGATCGCTGGATGAAGGCACATTTGCACCGCGCCCATGCAAACCGCCATTTCAGGGTTTGGAGGAGCGACAATTAGAGGTACCTCCGCGCGAAAACGGTCACTGATTTTTTGGAGAAGGTATTTCGAATTTGAAAACCCTCCTACGCACACGATAGCTTTGCAATTCTGCATTTGCCCCAATTGTCTCTCTATAAGCTGCACGATGCTGCTCACACTGGGCTCAAAAAGGGATATCATAGTCTCGGGACTTAGCAGGATTGAGTCATGCTGCGCCTTATCGTATGCTCTCCACGCAGCTGCAAGGCGGGAGGGAAGCTCAAAGCGTGTGCCGACATCTTGGCCCCTTCTCAAGAAAAATGCCCCCAAAACACACCGTTACAACAAAGCATGTAAAGAGCATAAACACAATTAGAGCCTCATTCCGTTTGCGTTTCAATCACTGATTCGAACATTTTACTCTTGCAAGAAAACAGCAGTTAAAAAAACAAATGATAAAAGCACAATGGCCCTTGCCTGAATGAACATTTACAAGACTCCCAAGTCTTTTGAATCGCAATCAAGATTTCCGGATCAAGGTGTGTCGCTTCTTCGAAGCATCCAATCATGTTCTTGAGATATTCTTCGAACTCTTTGTCAACGAACGTCGAACCACAAAGCGCACCGTCACTGCGACAAACTTCTTTCATTGTGCCAATTCTGCCTGGACTTAATTTTTGCAGACCAACAGTATCAACTGTTCCTCCACCACAATCAACAACAAGAAACTGATCTCCAACACGCAGATGATAGAGATCGGTGTATTGCTGAAAATACACAGATGCAGCTTCTGGTTCCAAAATGATCTGAACAGGATGAGGACTGCCCCTTCCTGCAAACCCAGACCCTACCTTCTTAACAAGGCCTGCCTCTTCTGCAAGTTTTTTCATTTTCTGCTTTGCTTCCTCACTCCATATTGCAGGTACGGTCAACGCCCACTGAATATCATCCTCTGAAATGTTGCTTGGACACTCTCTCAAAATATGCTTCAGAGCGAAGCCCGATATTTTGGCAAGGTAATCACGAATAGCGTCCTCAGCAGTGGGGCCAGGAGGCAAGTGAGGTAACAACCCTTCAGAACATTCTCTCCCTGCAAGTCGCAGCTTAATTTTTTGGACCAGCACTCCAGCCGCCGCCTCCTCCGCCGCCTCTCTCTCGACTTCACCAAGCATGCGCGTCCTCATCATCTGCCGTCGCACATTTTTTAGGGTTTGGGTGTATGTCCCCACTGCACGCCATCCCCATTCTTGAAGCTCATATTCGCCTCCGCTGCGGAGATACCACAAACTCGATGATGTTGCAGAATATGGAAGGCCGCAAATCTCCTTTTGAGAAGGCCAGTCTTGCAAGACTTTGATCTTCTCTACTTTGTTTCCCCTGTACGCATAAGCTACTGATGAAAATGTTGTTCCGAAATCGATTGCGATTGTGACACGTGGCTCCTTGAGAGATGGAGCCAGTGGGTAACTTCCACTCATTTCTGCGGAGGTAGAGTCAGCGGCTACTTGCAGGGGGCTGTATTGCAGATTCTTGAGATCTACTTGCCACAGTTCTTAGAGAAGAAAGTCTGTGCAGTTACCTAAAATATCGTTTGCAAACCGCTTACAATCCTTTGCAGCACCCCCCTTTCATTTCTACTGCTACTTTTACAGGCAGCATCGCTGAAATAGCATACGACGAGGGGTTGTGTGGATCCAGCGGAGGCGGAACTAGTGTTAAGAAGGGTGGCCGGGACTTTCCGAGGCGCAGAAGGTCTAGAGGACGCTTACATGCAGATGCTTTCCCTTCCTCTTTCCAATGCCCTGCTCTCACCCCGTGAGAATTGCCACGGCATCGGCATGCCACGAAGCACGGCGGGATGGGCCAGAGGACGACGTCTGTCTCGGAAGCTTGGAGAGCATGCGCGCAGCTGCAAGGGCCGCCGGCCCACACGTCTGCATGCAGAGGCTGGCGGCTGCGCGTCGTCATCTCGAGCACGAAACGGTGTCCCGGCCGGCGGGTTCGCCGCCTTGGAACTTCCAATCCGCGCTGCAGAGCAGTGCTACAAGCTCGACGAGACCAGAGTTGGACACTCCCTGTACCGACATACGCTGGGGCTGTGGTAGCCAATCACTGAATTTCATGATTGCAACCATTGGCAATTGTTGGCTGGGTTCCGGCAATCAACGATTGTCGAAAGAATTGGCAATGATTTTTGACTGGGCCTACGAGCCAATGGTTGTGGCCATCCCATTGTTTGATCCAACGATTCTCACTGCTGTACACGGAAAAGGCCCATTGTTGGTTCCTTGTTTGGTAGTCCAGAGTCAGAGGGCTGACTGTTGCCCTTTACGACCTCTCTAAGGATGGGTGACTTGTACATTTCATTTTGCCAAATGCAACTGCCGGCTGTTACAGCTTCTTCTATTAAGCTTGCAAATCCGAGCAAGCGCATGTAGGATCATAGAGGGAGAGGGGGCAAGCAAGAGAAAGACAAGACCAAACAACAACAACATGCAACATGTAACATGCAACAGGCAACATGTGGTGTGACCGCACACAGTTTCGACCGATGCAAATTTAATTGCAAGTAAAATTAAACAATGGATCAAAAATTTCTATTGTGCAAGCCACGAACTTAATTTTGATTCCCCCGGTCGGAGGCAACGGGAGGGAGCCACAGCTTAACCTTCTTATCCGCGCTCCCTGTCGCCAAAATCATGCTGGGTCCTTTATCTGCAACCCGACCGCCAAGGTGATCCCTCTGTAACTTAATAAATGCCTGACGAGGAGATGGTTGAGTGCCGTAGACCTGGCAACCACTACTGCTCCATTTGCAACTTACATACAAGTACATGCACTTCAAAAGTACAAGCTAATGCATGCATTCCCCCCATCCCAACTCCATAAGTAGTCCCAACCTCATATTTCCACCATCCCATCATCTACGATACGATCGCTATATTCAGCACGTATACCCGGGTATTGGTACTGAGGCGTGCTGTTTCTGAGTACGTTTAACGTGCAAGTGTGATGGCAGCATAGACTCATGCATGCATAGACTTCGGGCATATGCATTCTCACCTGTCATTAATGACTTTGGTGCCCATACCATTGACGTGATGACATCTGCAAAGCAGACTCAAACTTCAATAATGTAAATGGCAATTAACTCGACGGCTGTCTGTCTGCACCCTTTCTCTTGTAGGATATCTAAACCTAACAATAGAAACAACACAACGACTGCAATAAATACAAGGACTTCAAGAATACACAGCCTCCTCACTTACCGCCTTCCCCCTGAGCGGTGGACCTAGACTTACTAGCTCATCAACATAAATTGATTAAAATTCATTGCATTCAGCTTCACGAAATGAATGGATAATTGAGGAACCCTGTCTAAAATGGTTCCCATATTCAACGAAGGATTTGCCTAAGACCGAGAAACATGAAGGAAATGAAGGCAACAGTGTCCCACCGTCATGGGCTTTCTCAGCCGTGTCGAAGACCGCACCAGTTTCCAAACTCAGCCATTGGAGAGCAGAGCCAATTGAGGCAGCCAGGACGTTATTGTTCGGTGAAACAGCAATGCGGTCATAATGGGGGACTCGCTTGCCCCCTTTTGCAGAAACACTATTTGGAGGTTCAGGTATTGGGAAGGTTTTGAGACACTTGGGATCTTCATCCAAGTGGTATCGCACTGCAAGCAGAGTGAAACATTCAAGTAAGCTGAAGTTAAGTGTTGAACATGCACGATTGGGTTGTGAACAAAACCAACTGAATGTATGAAGCTTGCCAACGACGTTTGAATACCTTGTACATCATTGCTTGAAAGTGATTATTACGCCCGTTTCAGATAGAGTTCAAAAAATAAAATGAAATGTGACATAAGTTTGCTTCACAGATACTTTAATGTCCACGATCATGTGCCGATCACTCTTGTTCTCTGCCATAGCTATTAACTTATTATATTCCATCAGTTCAAATAGAATGAGAAATAGCGGGGAAAAAAAAGGTTCGAGAACTGATGGCATACTCACCATTGATGTTCCACACTTTCATTGTACCCTCCTTGGATGCAGTAACCACGCGCTGACTATCCCACGTAAAGCTCAGCCATGTCACTGCACTCTGGAGACCAAACAATCCACTTTGTTCAACATTTCAGTCATCATAAGAGTAAGCTCTGAAAGCATACTTAAGGAAACAAAAACCATTGACGATACTGCTTAGCTGCAACCGTCCATGAGACTAGATTAGCGATCAGCAAGGGACTCTCCCCCATTCACATCGTGCAATCATTTTAAAGTGAGTCGCCGGTCAAATGGGTAGACGGTGGCTCGTTATCATCCAAAAATATCGAACTATCCCAAAGAAAAAACGTCTTTACTCGAGCTCCCCACAGCTAATGCTCATCATTTTAATGGACTGACCATTAACCTTTTTAGGACAGCCATGGCCTTCCAGACACAATTGTCACACGGGAAATACAGAGTGAGGAAGATGTTACATGAGGATTGACATGGAAGCTGAAGCATCACAATCCTACCTTATGTCCCTTGAGTTGCATAGCTTTCACCACTTCCTTCACCGAGCCATCCTTTCCATAGACAATTTCCCATATCTGTCGGCCAAGACAGTGCAAGTTCAAGTGGTTTCAGAACTGGAGCAAAGTTGACATACTCCACACATAAAGCTCAAGAACTCCAAACGAGTGGAATGCAGGAGCTTGGAAGTCCACAAGATGAAAAATCTTTGAGCGGAACAGTGAATTTTTTGCGCCTCACATCGACCATAACTCTCCATCTACCACACCTTAGGTTCGCCTAACAAAGCTTTGTCCCTTTGCTCCCTTTGTTGAAAAATTTGAGCTGTCACTAATCGCTCCAGCACGAACTCACCTTCACATCGGCGGTAAATGCTGCAATTGCCAAAAAGCGGCCATCTGGTGAAAATGCGGCCATGGTATTCTTCAACTGGTTGGAATCCACAGAGCCCACGCACTTGCCGTCTTCCACAGTCCACAGCTTCACATCGGTCGCTGTAAACTCATCCAACAGCGAGCCCGATTCATTCAGTCAGCTGAGCAAACGAAGGTCAAATTGTCACAGTGGGACTGTGGCGGTTCTGGGACCTCTTCAACACCTGAAATACCAATAATTCTCCCCCTTTTTCTCTGCTTATCTTTTCCATCCGCCTTCTCAAATATGGGGAAATCCTCCTTTTAAGGCCGTTATGACGACGCTCGACCATTTATAGAATTCAAGTGCCAACACTCACTACCTTCAGAGCATGTCGCTAGAAGTATTCCTCCGTCTGCTGAGCCGTAACTGGCTGTAACCCCCGTGAGAGTAAGAATGGCATTGCCATTGTGGATCTTTTTCTTCTCCCACTTTATCTCCGGGGGAGGTAATTTTCCCTGCTCTCTCGCTTCAGCAGCTGCCTTTCCGCCTGACGCTGCAAACAAGCAAAGTCCTCCTCCCTGTGAATCCATCGTCGCCACAGCCAGTTGAGAGGCACCTTCTCCAAAAGCGACACCTGTAGGCGAAATACCAGTGGGCATGTTGATTCGAAGAAATCTGTACGGAAAAACGTCGATAATAGTAACTTTATTCAGCAACAAATGTAATGTACGACAATGCAAAATGAAACTGTGAACGGACAACAATCAGACGAGCAGTTCAAATCCCCATTAGAGCCTAACATGATGAAGTTGACTGAAACAACACCAGTCCTGGGATACTGTAGCTGTGGGTTGGAAGGCTTGATTAAGATACGCTTAAAAAAAAAAAAACGAAAAATGGCTGAGTCCCTTCCCTTTGTGAAGAGCCTATGAAATATCAGTACATTAAGATGCAAAGATCCAGTTCTATCTGGTAAGAGGACGAGCGCAAAGAATTGAAAAAGCTTTATATTCGAATGGCACATTTGGAAGCCCTCACTTGAAACTTTTGGAGGCCACGTCTTCAAGCTTGAACACACGCACTACCCCATCAGCACAAGCTGCTCCCCCAACCCGACATACAACTCTGCATTTTTGTCAGGAACTCAAACCCCGCCGAGTCCTAACCCAGCTTTCGCTGTCAGAACTTCCCTCCTCAGTCGACTCACCAACAAGGAGAAGAGCTACAAACTGGGAGGTAACCAGATCAAGTTCAAACTGCGCATATAGAACTTCAGGTTGAGCACACTCTTTTAAATCATCGAACTTGATGCACAAAAAATGACCGACTAAAGATCAGACTCGGTACTCGAATTCACAACTTCCAGATCCCTTCGTCCAAGCTTTCAATCAAATCGAAAGACCAAAAAAATCTTCTATTTTAATCGTTGCAGAGGTAGCTCTAACTGACACAGACTAAATAGCAGGGGAGGTATGCACCAGTTGCAAGGCCGCGAGCATCTGCTGTAAAAGCGATTCCACATACAGCGTCACCGTGGCCCTTCAAAGTGTTGAGGTCCAAGGAATGATGAACATGATGCGCTGCACTATGGCTACTCTGCAAAGTGCAGAAGCAGCAGGCTTACCAACCATTATTGATGCATTTTCGATGCATGAAGATAATCAAGCCTCACATTGGAAGCAGAACGCGAGAGCACACACACAATTCAACCATATGAATTGATTGACAGAAGGAGATGTCTCCTTCATCTTGGAGGAATCCTGCTAAATTTCGCGGAGATTTCTGACGAGAAAATGAACTTTCCGAAAGCATGGTTATGCTGTCTCTAGTTCCAGGCACTTAGAATAACGAGAAATAAATTCCAAATTTCAAATTTAAAAAGGTTGCAATTCTGTTCGGATGGAAGTGAATTATTCGACAATACACTCAATTGATTAGGATGTTAGGATATTTTTCTGGCTCCTTCAATTCCTCACGTGAAAGGGAGAGGACCGTGCCAGCAAGTGGATTGCTTTGCCGGCAATTTATCAATAGAAGCAACTGTAAATTAAGCGATCACGCGTCCAAATAAAAACCTTCGTTGCGTATAACTTCTACACAGAATGTCTACTACTAACTTATAGGACGTTTCTCTAAATAAATCTCCAGGTTCTCTCTTGTTGATGAGTTCGATCTCCTATACATCCCTGCATATACACTGTGCTTTCTAGAACAATGGACTGAGGCATTCAACGTAGGTCATTCCTTTCTCCAAGCATCTGAAGCAGCAGAATTTGCTAAGGATTGCTTCAAGTACACCTAATCCGAGTTATGTATTCTACAATTCATAGAAACTATTGAATGAGCAAACGCAGGGCCTATATCCCTCACCTTATCTCCTCCTCCTTTTCCCTTGGAGCTTGCACTGCCCTTCTTTCCAATTCCAGCTGCAGATTTTGCAGAACTCTCCACTGTATTTGAGCTGCTAATGGAGGGCGCACCGCCATCGCTTCCAGGATTACCAGAAGAAAATAAAAATTGCAAAACTGCTCCAACAAATATTGTAAATATGATCCCAAATATGGCCACCTCACTCCATGCAAAGCCTCCGACGAGGTCAGCCATGGATTCGCCTTCCGCTTTCTCCTCTCCAGATGACGAGCACTGACAAAATTCACGCCGAAGCGGTCCGCAGCACAATTTTCCAAGTGCGTCCTTTCAGGCGCAGCTAGATGCAGGCTCAATCCCTTCCCTGACGGCCTCCCTCCCTCCCTCCTTCCGGAGAGTGTGGGCGCTGGTGGGCCGCCAACTCGGTCTTGGAGGTGTTGTCCTTCTGAACTGCCAATTCAAATTGGAGGCACTGCGGTCCCTGCTTCTAGAGCCTCGTTGTTGGGCACAGAAGCAGATTCCAGCTCATAGCCATTTCCTTTTTTGTTCCAAGTCCTTTTCGGCCGGTTCCTCGTGGTTCCCCACATTGTTTTGTGCATATACATTTGATGCTATCGCCATCGCGAGATCAACACCGACACTTCGTTTCTTGCCTTGGCTCATTTGACGTTGCATTTGTCGAATATTTTACAGTATTGTAAGTATTGTATGGAGCAACGATACAGCAAATACATTGGAGGAATTGTAGGATTGTTGAAGGAATAAAGCAGTTTCCATATTTTTGTATCTTGACAAAAAAACAAAACTGGCAGGACCTCATCTTTGATTGAAATACTGCATTGTTTCTCCTTATTGACTTTTATTCGATTCTTTTGTCCCAAGAAATGTGCTCGTCCAAGTTTGTACTGGTCTGCATATTTTTCAACAGCGTGAAGTTGCGCATGCCAAGTGTGAACAATCCCAAGTCACAACACACAACGAACCCATCACTGTCTCTTGCTTGCCAAACTTCCTTCTTTGAAAAAGTTCCAAGGCGTAACGTGACGTAACGTGACATGACAACATGTCTGACACGGCAACGCATGTCAGTTTATTGACAGCTCTCAAATGTGCGACATCATATCATACCACATGATGTCAAGGAGATGGGGGAGAGAGAAAACAGAAGTGGCTATAGACGAAGAAGGTAAAGTAAACTCCAAAAATAGGACGAGTACCGAGGAGAAAAATGGCAAGGTTACGCCCAGCCTTCTTTTAAGCTCGTTTCGTCTTGTCCATGATCTCAATGTGTCCTTTGGGAATGGCATATTGCTGCACAAGGTGTCGCCCCAAATCCTCCAGCACTCCTCCCTGCACAAGTACTTCACTCTGCCCTTTCTTTCCTGCATGAAGGAAAAAGGAAACAGAAAGAAGTGTTAATCAGATATAGGTATTGGAATGGAGGCTTTAAAGGAAGGATGTGGCATTGATCTCACGATGGCGATGCCATCAAATGTACATGGACAAAATCGTCATGGGGAACCACAAGGAACTGGTCGCAAGGCAACAAAGGACATAAGGAAAAAGCGTGTTTGTTTAGGCGTTGAGATTCTGCCAATGTTCCAATACCTTTGCCTCTGTTGTTTCACATATTCCGCCATGGAGTTTAGAAAGTGCTTACAAGCTCAAACACTCCGTATTTCCTCATTTGCCTGCCAGCTTTGCATAGTCCGTCAGCTGGATACTAATGGCTTATTCTGAGGCATCGAAAGGAAACCAACAACCTTACCTGGCACTTCCGCTAGTGATGTGCTGCATGCAAACTTCTTCTGCAGCTCCGCTGCCAGCGCTTCAGGGTCCACCAGGAACGATTCCACCCCAGTGACACGTGTCACCTTCTTGTTTCCCTGCCGCCGTTCCGTAATGATGTGCACGCTTTGCAGTGCTCCTTTCCGGACGACTGACTGACTGCCACGTGTCACTCTATGGTGAGCTTGCATTCTTCCGACAAAAGTAGGACCTAAGTCCTTCTTGTGTACCTCGTCAGGATAGCGTGTGCCCTTTTTAATAGCGCCTTTGAAAAGCGCATCACACAGGGTTGCATCCAAGACGACCATAGCCCGATTTTCTGTCTTGTCCAAGTTCAGCAGTTCCACATATCTGAAAGCAACCTCGGAAGCTTCTGCTGCTGAGTAATAACCCCCAGTGTCAGCACCGACAGCCTCAAAAATAGGGCTAACTTGATGTGTAACCTTGAAGACCTCAACTACCTCAACACATGCTTCCCCTTGGCTTGGTATTGGCGTGACCCCTTTGGCTGCTGGTGAAGCTGTAGGAACATCTGCAGACGGAGGGCTTTTCTCCGGAACAAATTTCAAGTATTCAGGATGTCTTCTGTTGATGCCGGTTATAAACATCTCTTTTCTGTGTTTATCCTCCTTCACGGTAACCTAATACAGATCACATGTCAAGCAGGCAGTAAGAAAAATCTGTCCACTCCATTGAGCATTGTAGAGATAAGCTGAAAAGGCGTTGTGGATCAATCCTGTGTGGCCACAATTGAACAGTCAACTCGTATTCGGGTGTCCGAAGTACAAGCTCAAATGAAAGCGATACTAAATTGTCTGCAGAGTTTCAAAAACAGGAGAATGAGCGAGGAAAAATCGAGTGTTGGAGCTCACCAGACCCGAAGACGCTGTTGTTTGCAGCCACTTGCTGAGTTTTTTATGAGACGACTTCTTCATGTCTAGCGTGGTCCCAGGAGGCCGCTTTGGCAATATGTGGTTGGACCTGTGGAAAATTGGAGCAAAGAGATGGTGATGGTCAAGGAGGAAAAATGGGGTGTGGAAAGAGGGGTAGATTAGACGTACAAGGATAAATGGGAAGGCGATTGAATCTGACGCACAGAAATTCATTCATACAAACTCATTATTCGTATGGTTGACTTCCATTTTCAAGGCAGGCAACACGTGCTTCTCATTCCAAACCAACGTGGAGAGATCGCCTACCAAAGTGTACTGCCTGGAAGTGGCAGTTCTTTGTCCTTAACAGACGCATGAAGAGCCTGCAGCAGACACTTATCCAACAGAGCATCCATGTCTTCCATTGTCAACGCATTCGATGCTGCATCTTCTTCTCCCTCACCATCCCCTGCCTCATTTAAATGGAGCTCTCGCATACCGTCGGTAACTGCACCTCCGTCTCCTCGTGCATCACCACTGGGCTGTGCCCCGTCTGTTGCAGTTGCTGCATTATTTCCTCCTCTGGAAAATGAATCCTCCTCCTCTTGCTGCCCTTCCAAATCATGTGCCTCTCCTGCTGTCCCTTCGTGCATTTCCCTACTTGTTCCTTCAGCTAAGTCAGAAATATCAGTCGATGCACTTCCTTTAGCTGGATCCTCCACAACCACCCCATCCAAAAAACCAGCATTTGGCACATATTTTCCTTCCGCTGACTCCCTGGCAAGCACATGCAAACAGAGTCATATGCTTAAGACTGTCAGGCTGTAACTATGAGAGCATCTTCTCAATATTGTCTGATAGACCTGTCCAATTTGTTGCGTGAGGCATTCACTGGGGAGGGGGGGCACACAATGCAGGATCCCGAAACCAGAGCATGAGCCAAGAACGCAAGCCGGCCACTTGTGAAGGACCAAGCACTTTGGGGTCTGTCCATCTTCGGCCAGCTGCTTACCCAAAAAAATGTGCATGCAAGAAAGCGCCGCCTTTCTAGACTAAAGCCGAAGTTAACTTGCCATTGTGATGTTTCAAATGGTTAACCTCGCTTTTAACCCTTGGGATACATCAAGTCATCTTGCACTTGCAGTTCAGTTCAGGAAGGCCTGTTGACAACTTACCACAAGGTATCTTGATAGTAGTGCATCACACGAACAGCCTTCCCCTTCAGTCCAGCTCGCAGAGCCTGCTGGCTGCTGGTAGCGGTGCTGCCAATCTGCACCGATTGTTGCAGCATTGAGGGACGTGAGGCTCAAAGTAAGGAAATGACGACCTCTGCATGTAAGCAGTTGAAATTTATAATAGATGCTCTACGGTGCACGAATCAATGCCACCTTCTGAAAAATGGCAATGATTCGAAAAAGATAAAAACTCTGCTTCACAGGCATAGGACTTGGCTTAGTCGGCTGCACTCAACTTTGATTCAATCGCAAATTAATCGTGATTGCTCCATGTCAGCACCAAAAAGGCATTATCCTGCTCAATCATAGTTTTCTTCCTAGACCTTCGGCCACACAAACAGAGAAGTGGAAGATACAGGGATAGGAAAGCCTGTACCTTGCAAGGCAAGGTTTGCCTAAAACTGGTTGCTAAATAGGTGACCAAGAACCTGGTTGGCCTCTGGCTAAATGGGAAGGTCCCCTTAGCTATTTGCTCGTCTCTCCTTCCCCGGAACTTACCGCGATTGGTGCATCATTCCCAGGAACTCGAATAGCCCAAAGTTCGCCCTCGTTAAATGCAGGAAGTCCTTCTGAGGGCACTTTGATTCCAGGAAGCATGAGATCCGCGCCTCCCAGCACGTAGCGGGACACTTCGCCCCCCTTGAGCTCAAATGCAGGCACCAAGTGAGGTACCTTCCACAGGGAGTAAACTGCGCACACATGGAATAAGCCACCCAGCAGACGCAGGCAGAGGTATGAGTTGCTGAGAATGGATAATGGTGCGGCATAATACTCTTGAGACATGAAGCTGCTGCAAAGAGGCTTGATTTTTAGCTCTCAAATTACCGCTTTATTGGGATCCAGCATCAGAGATAAGTTATTCGACCAAGCAAAATCGTGTTTGAATTGAGAACTCACCGGTAGGAAAAATCTCGTGACCGCGGCCATTAATATCAAAGAGCATAGGAGGTCCTCCTTCAATGGCATACACCAGAGCACGGTTAACGAGCTTTGTTACTGTCATATCACCCTGCATTACAAGGACTTTCGCAGTAGTAAGCTAGTCTTTATAAAACATTATGCTGAATGCATCGCCACTTCTAAAATTTCGGTTAAAGCGACCTTAATGAAGGAGACACGTCTCATCGATTGAAATTGGTTTGGATGCAGTACTGACGCCTTCCTAGTTGGTGGATGGAAAATGTATGCCTCTAAGCCCCTTCTGTCCTCAAGTAATCCCTTCTTTCCTCTCTCGTGCTCACCTTAGGGGGTAGAATAGTGTCAATGTCTTCCTCAGAAGCTGATGCGAAAAGCTCTTTGACCGTGCGCCGCAACTTCTTTTTGTCAGCTCCTGAAAGGCGTTGCTGGCCACGCACTTCACTTGGCTTTTTAAACATGGTGCTTGCTGAAGGACAAACCGGGCCGTGTCAACAATCCTCAATTCCCAGCTAAAACCTGAAACAAGCATATGAATGTTTAACACAGGGCCTCGAGAAAGCAACACGATGTCGAATGAGCGATGCGGCAGTTCTTGTGAATTTAGTTATTCAAGTTAGTTATTTAGTTATTATTTATTTATGTTACTCTCGTAGAAGTTTTCATGGGTAAATCATTGCAGGAGACTGAATTTCCAGAAGTCAACCGATAGCGATGGTTTCTAATCCCGAAAGAAGACGTTACAGAAAGTAATACCCTAATCTTGTTATGAAGAAGTTCAAACGAAAACAGAGGTTGAACTACAAGCGAAGATGAAGTCTGCATAAAGAACATACCGTGCAGTAGGCAAAAAAGCAGAACGCCAAACGCGAAAGGACCACGAATTTCTGAGCGAAAGGCCGATGAAGTTTTCGATTTCCGCTAATAAGCTCGGTACAAGCTGGCTACTCTTTGCAGTTCCAGAATCACTCCAATCTTTGCTTTGGAGAAACACACATCAAAGCGGCTCCCAGCTTCCAGAAACCACTTCCCACTTAAGATCAGATGATCAACATTTGGATATTCAAAAGCCAAGTGGATCCCTCGTGATCAATACATTTACCCAAATCCTCGTCCGGTTCACTAGCCTGTACGGAGGAAGATCGAGGTCCAAATTGAACAGATTAGACGCAATTCCTGTTTCCACGCGATCAACAGTGCTGAACCCTCCTTATCCATGAATAGTGGACTCGCTGGATGGAGCGAGTGGAATCTTACGACGATGGGCCCGCCTGGCCAGTGAAGTCATTCTGGAGAGGCGATCGCGGCAGGAGCAGCAGTAGCTGCCGAAGGTGTCTTGCAGGTCGCAATGGCGAATGTGGACAAGGCCATCTCAGACGCGGTCTTCTCCTTGCTCGAGCGCATAGGAGTAGATACCAACTACATCAGTCCGATTACTAAAGAGCTTCCATTCATAGCAAGCCCGACTCCGGTGGTGTTATCAGTAACAGCATACTTGATTATTGTCAAATTATGGGCAGAATACATCAAGATTTCAGGCTTAAAGCCGAGAGTCGCCGACCCCCCCGCATTGCACTTACTGATAGTTTTGCACAATCTGTTCCTGTGTGGATTAAGCTTGTACATGGGCGTAGGAATTGCTTACGAAATGTGGAAGCACAAGTAAGTAATTTCCGGTTTTTTTTATTTTTCTTTTCTTCTATTTTCTTGGCTTTCTGCTGGCCTGTCCGCTTAATTGCCTTTTCTTTCTTCAGGAAGTTGGAAAACGTCATTGGTTGCAACCTTGCTTATTCTCTGGCTAGCGGTAGAAAAAAAAAAAAAATCTGCTCATCAAATTTTATCTGTCCCCGTCCCTTTGATGCCGCATCATTTTTCAAATGCGTAATGGTCATACTTGAAGATGTTGGAGTTCCATGAACGTCTTAGTTGATCTTGCCCACTCTATGAAAGGTCCAGCTTCACTATGTTGCTGGCTTCCGACCCTTACAAATGGTTTTGAATTGGTCGGTGTAGCTTATGCCCTCGGATTTTTTATTGCATTCATTGTGCCTCATGTATTGTTCTTGTATTGCCATTTTCAGTAGCTTTGATCCGTAAACTTTCGCGATTCGCATGTATGCATGAGTTTGGAGCGAGCTATGTGCAGATCCTCTGAAGTTATGTAAATTGGTTGATAAATTTCTTGCAGGTTTACAATTTTTGGAAACAAAGTGGACCCGGATCAAGTTGAGGTGTGATCTTCATACACTTCAGCTTTCAGGCAGCTGAATCTATTATCTGTAGCTGTGATCCTTTTTTTGTTTCACCTCTCCAATCGCTGCTTTACATCATCCGCCTACCCCAAACTTTCTTTGGTTCTCGAAGCCCACGGAAGAGAAAAAAAAG
The DNA here is from genome assembly GCA_037447605.1 of Zygnema circumcarinatum. Taxonomy (NCBI): domain Eukaryota; kingdom Viridiplantae; phylum Streptophyta; class Zygnematophyceae; order Zygnematales; family Zygnemataceae; genus Zygnema; species Zygnema circumcarinatum. The sequence goes on from CM074804.1 coordinate 4,158,272, forward strand.
CGCGGGATTTAGTCGAAGCTATTTTGTTCTCAACTGTGCATTTGCGTTTTTGGCTGTTCTGTTACTTTTGCCAGCTCGGCCACCTTATTTACATATTCTACATCAGCAAACTATACGAGTTTGTTGACACAGTAAGTTGGGAAACTATGCCACACGTTGTAGAATGGTTTATAAACCAATTTTGTCTTCAAATTTGTGAATACTGGAGTTGTGCAACACATAGAGATTGGAACTGCTGATGGAATCTGTACGTACCAAACTAAGTGACGAAGACTGCCGGTATGTTCCTTTTGATATCCATGAAGTACCACGATTTGTTTCCTCTGATAGTGCAAATCAGCGAGTGTTTAGCAAGTGTTTAAGGATACAACATTATGCTTGCTCTGTTCAACTGTCAGGCTATCTGCTTGCAGTAGGGTGTGGCTTTCAGTTCTGTGAGAAGGAAGCTAATATAAAGCAAGGACATTAATCACTATAGACAAAATTTACTTATCGATATAGCAGTATGCTGCTTTTTTTATTGTCAAAAGGAAAACAGGAAAGGTTTGCAAGTTGATTGGTGCAGTACGCACCAATGCTGCATTCGTTTGCTTAGCGCTGAGCTGACTTGCGTCAGCTTGCCAATATTGAATGTTTTGAGAGAACAGAGAGAGAGATTAATCTTTTTAATCACTTTACAGAGATCAATTGAAATGTAGTCCTTATCCCATCGACCCAGATTTGACGAGGCATCAACCTACTATACTTGGACAAGCGTCAATTGGATCTGATACGTCGGAAGGGGTGTGAATATACCTTTTTTATTTGAATGGTTTCGTGTGTTTCACAGGTGATCATGTTGTTAAAGCGGAATTTGCGTCAGATATCCTACTTGCATGTGTATCATCATGCCAGCATATCGCTCATCTGGTGGCTATTGGCGTATCGTTGTCCAGGCGGTGACGGTGAGTCGTTGATGGGCTTTCTTTGCCCCCAGGATGTTGGAATATCATAAAAGAAGTGTCTTTCTGTTTGTCCTTCCTTTTTTCATGTCAATGGGAGAAGCGTCTATCGGATTGTCCCACAACTATGACCTTTGCCATAGGCTATTTTAAGAGAAGTGTGAAATATGCGGGGAACATGTGCAGTAATAATTTAAGTTTAAACATTGACAAGAATGCATGAAGGCTCTAGTTGTCGTAAAGGCAATTCCTACCTGCCATATGCTTCAATTTAGGCTATTCAACGAACTAGTCAATTCAGCTCAGACTTGTTTTATAAGTGGATTTCTTACGTTGGGTGCCTGAATTTAATTGATAAGTTTCCTTTTGTTGGTGGGGGTGTGATGTGTCAATGTACAGCTTATTTTTCTGCGCTTTTCAATTCTTGGGTTCACGTGATTATGTACCTTTATTATCTACTTTCAGCGATCATTGGCAAGAATGAAAAGCGTCGGAGGAAGTACTTGTTCTGGGGCAAGTAAGCTGCATATGTCCTTCAATAAGCCACACTTTATATTTTCATTTGCTCGCCTTAGAATTACTTAAGCATAAGTAGTCGGATTGATTCAATTTGAAAAGTACATCTAGGGCGAACCGTCAACCTGCCTCCCTGGCTTTTCTTTTTATCATCTTGTGCCAGAGATTTATCCTATCATCCTTCACGCGTGAAGTCTCCTTGGATAAGTTGCCCAAAGCCACCGTCTTTTGAAAAATCTGTACATGTATGGAGCGAGCCAAGTGTCGAGAAGGTAGAGATTGGTGTCTATACGTCCTTTTACGAGACTGTTCTGTTCAAATATGTGAAGGTAAGTTGTCTATCTGTGGCTGGCTTGCTGTCTGCAGGTATTTGACCATGCTGCAGATGGTGCAGTTCATGTCATTCATCGTACAATCCGTGCACGGGATGTTGTGGCCCGAAGAGTACCCACGTGGCATGTGCCGGGTAAGAATTGCAACTATACTACATGTAACTCTACTCTCTCTCTTTTCTAGTTAGCGAGTTAAGCTGTCAGAAAATCGATGCTTTCTCCAGATTAAAGGCAAAGGTAGCCGTTTTAATCTCGGTACTTTCAATATGCCCATTCTAGATTCGTGGGATACTGCTCCCGATCTGTTTCCTGCCACTCGCAATCATGTGACCTGCTTACGTGTTATTTAGGTCAATACAAGCAAACTAGTTGGTGCTCCGTGCAAATACACTCGCTGTCAGGATGCTCTCATCTCTTGTTGGCCCTTCTATTTTTTCTTGCTAGCTGTCCATTCTTACAGACTGCACTACTGTTTAACACAACGCCTTGCAGATAGTCCGAAGTCTTCAGCTTTCATGCTGCTCTAGTTTATGGTTCCACACGCCATTTTCTCATTGCGTTTTTTGTTGAACGGTGGCGCAGTTACTTTTTGTCTATTCCCTCTCTTTGTTGTTATTTTTCTGCGACTTCTTCTACCAAAAGTATGGTAGGCGCTCAGCAAGTACTCAAGTAAAGAGGAGCAAGAAAGTGGAGTGATCTTGTGGTGTTGGAAAATCTTCCCCAGACGATCCTTAAGACCTACCAATTTTGTAGGCGGTGTAAGCAGTTTGCAAGTTCAATCAAAGGTGAGAGTTTTTCATTTATCTCGGTTGTTCAGTTTGTTCTCTCTTTTGTCATGTGGTTCTGTAGCGCGGTTACATATGACTAGCTTCTATGCCAAATTTTAGGTATGGCCTTGCAGCTTCTTTCCTGTTAGCCATTCTGAGCTTCAGTGTAGTGCCCTTTTTAATCCTTCCCTTTGGGTGAAACTTTTTCTAGAAGAGGCAGTACGCGACAGCTTGCCTCAGACACGAAGAACGTCCATACATTTCGTATTCTGAGAAAATGATTCAGAACTTTTGCTATAGAGTAGAGGCTTAGGGTTTCAAATTTTTATTGTGAGAAACAGCACTTTTTGGCATTCAAAAGACAAAAATGGGACCATTTTTCCGCTCGGTGGCTCACATAGGATGTAATGGACTGCGTGTTTTTAAAAGCTTCGGATGTTGGGCATTTTTTGTGCATTTGTTTTGTAAATCAAGGCTGTAAGTCGTTCACCTGCATGCGGCCTGCAGAGAGGAGGCTCAGCTCGAGATGTGCGCGGATGTCATGAGCCGCGGACTGCATTAGGCACTAATGTTTCATGCAAAATTGCACACATCGCACAACATGTTGCAGCAAATCTTTAAAATATAAAAAAAGTTAGTTTCCGAGAAGTATTTGAAAATTACTCTGGATGCATACCATGGATTGGAATTACGCCTCTCCCACGATTGACGACCGATTGGGTTGAACATTTCTAACCGGTCCATTCCGTGAAGGTGCTGGGACTATACTGCATCGCGCGCACTGGCTGTATCGTGGCGAGTCGGTGCCGCCGGTGTCCTCTAAGATCGCAGCGCTCGCTCGCTCGCTCGCTGTGGTACCGTGGTCCGTAGTCCGGACCGGACAAGCGACGGGGCGACCGACCGCCCTACTCGGCAGTAAGGATGGATATTAGAACGCAGTGGAGCAAAGGATGTGGCATTGATCTCACGATGGCGATGCCATCAAAACGTACATGGACAAAATCAGCATCAGGAACCACGAGGAACTGGTCGCAAAGGACTTCAAGGACAAAAGAAAGAGCTAGGAGCGGAAAGCTACGCCTAAGCGCAACAACGCAGCCCTCCCTCGAAGCAGCCGCGAAGGCTACATCGCGCGGAGGGAGGGAGGGAGCGACGCACTGCCACCAACCGCGGCTTCACGCCGAAGGGGCGGAGAAGCGAGGCACCGTTGACTGGCAATGGAAATGCGCTGTCGATAAAAAGTAGCGAGGATTGATCGGCTTCCTTCCGGGGCCGTGCGCGCATCTCCAAGGAGCGATGAGCGCACTGGCGGAGGAAGGACGGACGGCATCCAAACGGGCGTCGAGGCGCCCACAAATCGCAACAGCCGCAGGAGCAAACTCGTCGACCGAGTCACATCACGTTACGTCACGTGGGCATATGCACTCTCCTTCCCAAGGGCCGCTTCGCCTTCATGCTGCGCTGCACGCGGCAACACATCGCGACGGGGCGGATTGGCGAAAACATCCTCAAAGTGTGCCGAGCACCTTCCACGAGCGCCAAAAAAAAGAATTCCAATCAAAAATTCTAAAAGTCAGCCCGGTTATAAAACACTTTTAGAATTTCCGTACAGTCATACGGCCATACGGCAGCCACTCTGACGGGCAATGCTGGCCCAGCTCCATTCGCAACGCCAACTTGAACCAAACCTAATTTTGAGATTGTGGAGCCGTACGACCGTACATGTTGTTCAATCTCATCGGCCGTACGGTAATTCTAAAAGCTGTTGTAGCGTAGTGGAGCTGCGCTCGACGGATCCGCGTCAGTTCAGTTGTACTTGACATATGCCTCTTCAGTGTCACGGACCGGCATAATCCAGGAGCTGCCGACGGAGAATGCGAGAAGGCGGCGCCATGTGTTGGCGGCCCACGGAACAGCACACCATCCAGCAAGGCGCACTCGGAAGCGCCGCATAATGCCGCCGATTGTCATTTGTTGACCTATCAGAAGGCTCCACGTAGTCAGTCAGGCCTCTCAGTGGGCAGTTGGCCAATCAGAGACTGTCATTGCTAAGACTTAGGATTTACTGTCAGTGATAAGTAGATGGGATGTCAGTGATGCTAGTTTGTCTTTTAGTGCTGGGCTTAGTATTTGTATTTGCTGTGTGGTTTGTTGTCTTGTTCTTCTTTTCTTCCTCTCAAGCTCTAGCAACAGATGCTAAGTAAGAGAGAGAGAGAGAGTTCCATTGCGTAGAGAGAGAGAGAGAGAGAGAGTCTTCTTGCTGATAGCATTTAGACATCCCATTCAGCCCAGCCAGACAAGCATTTCAGTGAGAAGACACTTTTATTGCAATGACAATCCCCAGCCAACCGCTGGCTGGGGTGAGTTTCCAAAACACAACCTTTATCTAAGCTGAGTCCTATTTTCCCTTTGCTG
>CM074804.1:4165501-4178001 GCA_037447605.1 Zygnema circumcarinatum
GCAGGCAGACCCACAGCACCAACACAACCCTTCATCAGTTTCAGCACGGACGCGCGAGTGGCCGTACAGCACCTGCAACCAGCTCAGCAGTCTCCCCTTAACCCCACTTATCTTGTGCTACACTGTTCTAAAACTCTGAAGCTTTTGAGTACTAGAACGTTCTAATAATGCTGAAATCTACAACTCTGAAAGTCGCTTGTCCATCCGTACCCGGCCGAGCCGAGCCGCGGGCGCCGCCCGCCGAGAGCCTGCCTCGCTCCGCCTCAGGTGGCGCCGGTAATTCCGGTACCGTACGGCGCGCTTCGGACAGGGAGGGGGCGTACGGACGGTACCGCAACGAACGATGTCAGGAACGTCAGTTCACGGCGGGGCGCGTTGGCCTGCACGCACTCTGGAAGAAAGTAAAGTGGTGCTGAAGGGTTTTTACACAGAGAACCGGTACCATTTTGTAGGCGGATCTCGATATTGCAAAGTACTCGGTTTGGTATTGCGGAACTACCGTGTTCTAAAACAGAACAGGTTGAGAAAAAAAGAAACTACAGACTTTGGCTTCTCAAAAATAAACTTTCAAAACCAGTTTCTCAAAAGCAAACCCTATATTTGTGAACACGAGTCATTCTGAGAAATATGAGAGATGGATTCCTAAATTTTTTTCTCAACACAATTTTTATGGAGAACCAATTGAACATTGAACAATTAATTATTGTTCGTCTTCAATTTGAGTTTCCCTTGGGTCGTTCGATCAACAATGAGATTTTAGCGATCGCAAAGCGCGTGGACCCGCTCGTCCATACCCGTACTACTGAAGAAAACCTTCAGTAAGGCTGATACCCAGGCTGATTAGGGGGAGTACTGCACTCAGGTAAAAAACGATCCTCCCCCCAAAGTGTACGGTACCGCAAAATAAAAACTCTTCAGCACTACCTGGGCGTGCCAGACTTAAAAAACGTTAGTATGCGTGCTCGTATGTTTGAAACCAGAACGAGTACTCGAGTAATATCGCGATCCTTTAGCGGCGGAGTACTTCCGTAATCCTTGTTTTCGTAACGCTTTCCGTAAGATTTCGTTATGTCTGACACGCCCTCCTGACGACAAAACCGCACCGGTGGCTTTTTGCACGTCTGGCACGCCCTCATGAGCAACCTTTCGGTCGTACGAACGGCCGGACGGACGGACGGACTGACGGGCGGGGGGAACCTGCGGCGGCGCGTGCCAACCGTACAGCAGCCCCAAGCCTCCGCGAATCCGCTGACGCCACGTGTCCCACCTTTTCGAACGGCGGCACGCCGTACATTTCCGACCGTTGGACCCCGCGACGTGCGTCAGGTCAGACGGCGCCAAGCACTCGCCAAAGTCGGACCGTACTGGACCGTACTGGACTGTACCGTACCGTACCGTACCTTTACCCATACGACGGCAGCGGCCGAGGCGAGGGAGCCCGGCCCGGCGAGGGCGCCCGGCCCCGGCACGCGGCCGCCGTCGTACGAGGCCGTACAGTAACGGCCCTCGGCCTGTTACAGTCCAGTATCGCGATGCGAATTCTGGCCTGAACGTCCGCTCCCTCCCTCCCACTCCCACCCTCCCTCCCTCCCACTCCCACCCTCCCTCCCTCCCTCCTGCACAGAGCAAGCAGCAGCACCTCGCCCGCGCCGCTCCCCTCCGCGCGCGGTGCCTTTCCGCCTCCGCGACAACTATCTCAATCACTTCTGCTCTCTCTCCGATTCCTCACTCACCTGTCTTCTTCCGGTCTTCTTCGCTCCCTTTACCTCTTGTTCCCTCGCTCGGCCCACTCTCCTAACCATGTCGTCTGCTCCAAAGGTAGATACAACGGCTACATCTCCCGAAGAGGTAAACTACCACCCTTTCATCTTCCACCATCTTACTCTCCAGAGAGTCTTTCCAAAATATCCAGTTCAATAAACTCGTTTTGTCACTCACGAATTTCTCTTCTATAACCTAGTCTTCTTTGTTTTCATTCCTATCATATTCCTTTTCATTGTTATCGTGCAGGCCGAGGAGCCTTTATTGTCGCACAAGACGCCTGGAAAATCTCCATCTGAAAAGGATCGACAAGGAGAGACTGTGTTTGAGGACTTGAAGATTAGATTTCTCGCAATTTTCAGAGAATATGTTCCAAACTTCAAGGCATTCGCGTCCGTGTTTATGGCCGCTGCCGTGATGCTGACAGTGTTTCAGTGGTGGTTCTTCAATATCGCAGTCATCATTATCAACAAATGGATTTTTCAGGTGATTTGACGTCACTTGTTCATTTACTGGGTTTGGCATTTCCTTCCTTGACTTGATTTCACTTCTTGTTCAAATAAGTGTCTCCATTTTTTTTGTAATGCGAATGTACTCCTCCTTCGACACTACCCTACTTCTTTCCTCCCCTTATTTTCTGTCTGGAAATTTTGAATTTGAGGAAGAACTTTTCCAAACAATCGGAGGAATTGCCGGCAACGAAAAAAAAAACAGGTTGATGACAACGAATAAATGCACAAAACCCAGCGTCGCCACATTGGTCACCATGAGTTTTTCGTGCTTTCGAAGTTCAAATTGACGTTTTCCGAGTTCCACCGCGCTCAGCTCAGGATTCATTTGGTTCAATTCGGATTCACTATTGCTCATTAACGCATCACCCTAATGGTTTGCTGGATGAAGCTTCAAACCCCTTCGCGAAACCATGAATGCTACTTGTGAGGACCTATCTTTTCCCAATACACTACCTGGAAAATTCAGCTGAATTTACATCTTGCCGTGACGGCTGGTGCAGGAATTCCATTTCACGTTTCCATTGACGTTAACGTGCGTCCACTTCGCGGTGTCGTGGGCGGGGGCCCACATCTCCATACATGTGAGCAGCCCCCTCCCCTCTCCGTTTCCCCTCCCCCTCGAACCCTAATCCTTGAGAAGTGGGGGCGCATGCAAGAACCACTCGGAGCTGACCCCCCCCTTGGGCGGGCAGGGCCTGAAGCTGAGCCCCCTGATCGCGGTGGAGCGCGCGGACCTCCTCCCGCGCATCCTCCCGCTCGCCGCCGTCACGTGCGTCAACATCGTGCTGGGCAACGTCAGCCTGCGCTACATCCCCGTCTCCTTCGTGCAGACCATCAAGGCGCTCACGCCCGCCACCACGGGTGGGTAAATAATCTTAAGATAGCGGGAGGAAGGATAGAGCCGTCAGTAGATGAACTCAAATACAGGAAGGAAAAGATAGAGCAGTGAATAGATGGAGATAACCCATGCTACAATGAAGGGAAAAATACAGGTGAGGATGCAGCTGAAAGGGGTTTGCGTGTTGCGGGCTGCGCAGTGCTCCTGCAGGTCCTGTTCTGGGGCAAGAAGTTCCACTCGTTGGTGTACGTGAGCCTGCTGCCGGTGGTGGGCGGCATGGTGCTCGCCTCCTTCACGGAGCTGAGCTTCGTGCTGGCGGGGTTTCTGGCCGCCATAGCCTCGTGCTTCATCACCTCCACGGGCGTCATCCTCGCGGAGATCCTCCTGAGCGGAAAGTACAAGTTCGACTCCCTCAACACGGTCAGCCGCGCCCCTCCCCTCCCCCACTCCTCCAACTCGATCACGGTCTCACACTTCTGCGTCTCCCTCTCTCCCCCTCTCCCTCCCTCCCTCCCTCCCTCCCCTCGCTGAAGGGAGCGCGGTACGGTGCGGGCGGCGGGGCGGGCAGGTGTACTACATGGTGCCGTACGGCCTGCAGCTGCTGGTGGTGCCCGCGGTCGCCCTCGAGGGCCGCGCGGTGCGCGAGTGGGCGCTGCGCTCCGGGGAGCTCTTCTGGCCCGCGCTGGCGGCCGTCGTGGCCTCCGGCGCGCTCGCCTTCGGGCTCAACTTCTCGCTCTACGCCGTCATCAAGGTCACCAGCGCCGTCACCTTCAACGTCGTCGGGAACTTCAAGGTCAGGCGGACGACTGCTGCCTTCCTCCCGCACGGGCTCCTTCTGAAAGTGAACACCCAGATAGATGGCTTCGCCTCCTCCTCGGATATTGTCGAAATTGGGTCTGCCTTTGCAGGACGCGGGGAGACTAAAGAAAGGTTTTCAGATGTCAAAAGACTAAAAAAAAAAGAACAAAGCTTGAGAGAGATCCAATGTGCTGATTTCCTGGAGGGAGTGAGTGCGTGCGGGTGTGAGCAGGTGGCTGTGGCGGTGCTCTGCTCGTGGCTGGTGTTCCGCAATCCCATGAACCTCCTCAACATATTGGGCTGCGCCATCACCGTTGGGGGGTGCACGTATTACGGGTATCTGCAGCACCACTTCGCGCAGCAGGCGAAGGCGGCCTCCTCCGCGGCGCAGGCACAGGCCGGCCCGGCAGCGCCCGGGAAGCAGCCGCTCGCTGTCTGAGCCGCACTCTGAGTCTCGGGGGAAGGGGGTGTATAGCTGGAGGGTTCGCCTTCCCTCTCAAATCTCGCCAATTCTCCATAGGAATCATAAAGGGGAAGAGTTTACGGTGTTCGGATGGTGCAAATCGCTCATTTGAGCATCTTTTTTTCCACCCGCAGTTGTACTCGTTTGAGTAAGAGATGGCGCAGTAGTTCGCGCCGAGGTTCATTCAAATTTCGACTTGTACATTACAGAGCGAAGGCAGCGCTAGAATAGGAAGGTTGTGGCAATTTGTTGCCACCAAAAAAAAAAACTTTTAGTTTAGCATTTTATTTCTATTCAATAATCAATTTTTATGAGAGAGGGGGCGAGAGCTGCCCCTAAACTGACACATATACAAGCGTAGTCTTCAGTCCTCCAGCAGCGCATGATGTTATTTTTCCACTGGTGACTGAAAATGGCATGGACAAGCATGTAACATTGCGAGCACTTCTTCTGAAAGAGACTGAAGACTTCAGCAAGGCTGGGCTAGTCTCTACTTATTAAAAAGCGTGTCGTAGTTTCGAAGACAACGAACTCTCCTCATGCAGTCAATAACCCCTTTACATAAATTTTTGCACATCACAAAAGTACTTCAGAATCCTTTCATTCCCTTCCTACTTTCTGCCTCTCGATGTATCCATGTGAAGGAGCTTCAGACTATGAAATAAGCTAAATGGAATCTGCTTTGAAGGAAGTACAGCGAATTTCGCTGTAATGACTTGTTTCGCAAGAAATATGTACCCGGTTTGACTTGCGAGAGAGTGAAACTTTTTTAAAATACAAAATGCCCTGTTGTAATCGTGAAGAATGCATATATTGCCTAAGCTGGGTCACTCACGGTCCGACTTCATTCAACCGGCTGAATCTCTGGAGTTGCGAACTGAGACGGAGAGTTTCCAACCTAAGAAACGAGATTATCAACTTGTTCTACTTTAAACAGACGTGGGAAGGAAGTAGGGAAGTGGGAAGTAGCGTCAGCAAAGTTGAACCACTTCAGCTAAAGTTAACGAAGTTGAAAGGAACTGGACATGCATGCAACAGGTCACATTGGAGCTTGGTTTGACCCGTTACACGTCGGAGCCTCATGGCTTTCATGTGTTTTTTTAGTTCGTTTTTCTTTGCTAGTTCCTGCTGTCCATTGCCCTGGACCTTATCCCTGGCTACAAAAACCATACTTCGTAAGAAAAACGACGCAAACAATAACAGGTGTCTCTTCTAAGGAGCCGGTTCATGAAAACACAATGACGCAATAATAGGCTACATTTTTGCGGGGACCTTTATCTCTTCAACTCGCGTACAAAGTGTTTGTATTTAATATGAGAATGCTGGTCTATAAAGAAGTTAATCCAACTAAAGACCTGCTGCAAAAGGCATCGGGCACATCTCATTTGCGCATGCGTTTGTGTCCATATCAATTTTCAACTCCAGAGGACAACAAAGCGTCGAGCGGTCGCCGGACGACTGGAAACTGTTTTCGCATATCTACACCACGCCAAGCGGTTTGACAGTTTAAGGCCAATTCTTATTCCCATCAAAACTGATTGATGAATACAAACTAAGTGCTAGAGAAAATAAAATAAATATTCGGCAACAAATCTCCACGATGCCAGTACCCTACCACTGCTTTTTGAACTCCGTACGAAGTGAACAAACGCTGACGATCTAGCGTTTTTTTTTTTTTGGTGGCAACAAATTGCCACAACCTTCCTATTCTAGCGCTGCCTTCGCTCTGTAATGTACAAGTCGAAATTTGAATGAACCTCGGCGCGAACTACTGCGCCATCTCTTACTCAAACGAGTACAACTGCGGGTGGAAAAAAAGATGCTCAAATGAGCGATTTGCACCATCCGAACACCGTAAACTCTTCCCCTTTATGATTCCTATGGAGAATTGGCGAGATTTGAGAGGGAAGGCGAACCCTCCAGCTATACACCCCCCCCCCCCGAGACTCAGAGTGCGGCTCAGACAGCGAGCGGCTGCTTCCCGGGCGCTGCCGGGCCGGCCTGTGCCTGCGCCGCGGAGGAGGCCGCCTTCGCCTGCTGCGCGAAGTGGTGCTGCAGATACCCGTAATACGTGCACCCCCAACGGTGATGGCGCAGCCCAATATGTTGAGGAGGTTCATGGGATTGCGGAACACCAGCCACGAGCAGAGCACCGCCACAGCCACCTGCTCACACCCGCACGCACTCACTCCCTCCAGGAAATCAGCACATTGGATCTCTCTCAAGCTTTGTTCTTTTTTTTTTAGTCTTTTGACATCTGAAAACCTTTCTTTAGTCTCCCCGCGTCCTGCAAAGGCAGACCCAATTTCGACAATATCCGAGGAGGAGGCGAAGCCATCTATCTGGGTGTTCACTTTCAGAAGGAGCCCGTGCGGGAGGAAGGCAGCAGTCGTCCGCCTGACCTTGAAGTTCCCGACGACGTTGAAGGTGACGGCGCTGGTGACCTTGATGACGGCGTAGAGCGAGAAGTTGAGCCCGAAGGCGAGCGCGCCGGAGGCCACGACGGCCGCCAGCGCGGGCCAGAAGAGCTCCCCGGAGCGCAGCGCCCACTCGCGCACCGCGCGGCCCTCGAGGGCGACCGCGGGCACCACCAGCAGCTGCAGGCCGTACGGCACCATGTAGTACACCTGCCCGCCCCGCCGCCCGCACCGTACCGCGCTCCCTTCAGCGAGGGGAGGGAGGGAGGGAGGGAGGGAGAGGGGGAGAGAGGGAGACGCAGAAGTGTGAGACCGTGATCGAGTTGGAGGAGTGGGGGAGGGGAGGGGCGCGGCTGACCGTGTTGAGGGAGTCGAACTTGTACTTTCCGCTCAGGAGGATCTCCGCGAGGATGACGCCCGTGGAGGTGATGAAGCACGAGGCTATGGCGGCCAGAAACCCCGCCAGCACGAAGCTCAGCTCCGTGAAGGAGGCGAGCACCATGCCGCCCACCACCGGCAGCAGGCTCACGTACACCAACGAGTGGAACTTCTTGCCCCAGAACAGGACCTGCAGGAGCACTGCGCAGCCCGCAACACGCAAACCCCTTTCAGCTGCATCCTCACCTGTATTTTTCCCTTCATTGTAGCATGGGTTATCTCCATCTATTCACTGCTCTATCTTTTCCTTCCTGTATTTGAGTTCATCTACTGACGGCTCTATCCTTCCTCCCGCTATCTTAAGATTATTTACCCACCCGTGGTGGCGGGCGTGAGCGCCTTGATGGTCTGCACGAAGGAGACGGGGATGTAGCGCAGGCTGACGTTGCCCAGCACGATGTTGACGCACGTGACGGCGGCGAGCGGGAGGATGCGCGGGAGGAGGTCCGCGCGCTCCACCGCGATCAGGGGGCTCAGCTTCAGGCCCTGCCCGCCCAAGGGGGGGGTCAGCTCCGAGTGGTTCTTGCATGCGCCCCCACTTCTCAAGGATTAGGGTTCGAGGGGGAGGGGAAACGGAGAGGGGAGGGGGCTGCTCACATGTATGGAGATGTGGGCCCCCGCCCACGACACCGCGAAGTGGACGCACGTTAACGTCAATGGAAACGTGAAATGGAATTCCTGCACCAGCCGTTACAGCATATTGATTCAGTAAGCTATTGCCTTTGAATTATATTTATAATATTCTCAAAGAGATTGGGGGTGTAAAGTAACCAAATAATGTGTGAAATAACCAAATAATGACAAGATTCAGCAATACAGAGAGTATAATAATTTGATTTGAACCAAACGAAACCTGATAAAATTTAAAGAATGCAGATGAGCGGAGGAACAGGAAGAGATATGCGAGCAAAGAAATAGATGATGTGGCATTGATTTCACGATGGCGATGCCATTAAATGTACAGGGATAAAATCATCACGGGGAACCACGAGGAACTGGTCGCAAAGTCTTAATGGACAAAAGAAAATAGCTATGAGCGAAAAGTTACGTCTAGGCTACGCCTAGGCGGGGGAGCAAAGCCTTTACTTTCCATGCTATCACTCCCTCTTCTCATTCAGATTATCAAATCTTTCCAACGATCTCAACATTCTCCAATCAAAATGACCAAAAAAGACGAGGAAAAGAAAATTGTGCAGAACAAGAAAAAGGCAAACCTCCTCCAATGGGAGTGAAGTCTAATGAAGGCACCTGGAAGATCCACTTGTTGATTATGATAACTGCAATATTGAAGAACCACCACTGGAAGACTGTGAGAGTCACAGCAGCTGCGGATAAAACTGTCGCAACCGCGCTGAAGCTGGGAATGAAATTCTTCAAACTCCAAGAAGGGCGAAAAGTTTGTGGCCTCTCCTCTGCTGCGTTTGGAAAAAGTTCGACTCCTTCTTTTGAGAACAAAGGTTCCTTCTCCTGTACACGGCGAAATATCTGTTTTAACCTGTTAGCTTCAATAAAAAATAAAATGCGATTTTCCAGGAATAGCGAATGGGTTAAAGCATTCTATAAACTGGATAAAGTTACTGTGACATGTGTAACTTGATAAAGTTACTGTGACATGTTAACTGCCAAACGAGTAAAATCACCGCTTTAAGTGAAAACCAAAAAGTAGGCGCAAGTGATGGAGAGTTAGAAACGGAAGGTGGGACAGAGAGAGGGAGAGTGAATGAGCTTACAGCCATATGCCCTGCAGTCTCTGATGCGGAGTAGGGAGGCATTGTTGCTGGTTTTAGATTATGAATGGTTTTAGGTTATGAATACCTGCAATAAAGTAGATAAGGGGTGGCGAGAGAATCAGAGAGGGATACTGGGGAAAGAGGGGGTAGGAAGAAAGTGGTGACTTGAGAAATTGAGGAAAAGTTAGAAATTGAAAGAGAGGAAGGGGAGAGAGACAGAGATATATATATAGAGAGAGAGAGGGAGAGAGAGTGGGGAGGATGACTAGGATTAGATGCGGGGAAGAAGGGAGGCAAGAGAAGGCAGTTTTGAAAGCGATGGAGGAGAGTGGAGGAAGAGAATGTGAAAGGGCAGAAAAAGTGAGGAAGGAGGAGGAGGGCTGGTAGGCGCGCAGAGGGGACAGGAAAGATGTGGCGCCTGTCCTCCGGCAGACAACGAGACAGGGAGAGAGAGAGGGAGAGGCCCAGTGCGGAGACGAAGGAAAGAGCGATGGATCCGATGGGCAAAGCACGACGGACAGAGGGAAGAATTAAGCTTTATATCATACCGTTAACTGGACAAAACTACAATGCGGGTCGAAATTTCCGCAGAGGGGCTCAAGTTCTCTCTCCGAACGGGAGGAGGTTTCGAGGAGGACAGCACAGCGGCCCCTCCCCACGTTCCTCGCAGGCCCTTTATAGGGCGAGGAAGGGACGGCGCGCAGGCGGCAGCCGTATGTCCGTACGGCCGTACACCCGCAGCCGTTCGGGGTCGGTCCCCCGCCGGCGGTCCCAAAAGGGCAAGGGCCCGCCAGGCCCTCCCCTGGCGGCAGCGGACGTTTCTGCGCCCGGGTTTGCGCCGCCGCGCGAGCGGTTTGCAACTGGATGACGTCATTATAACCCTCTGTGAGCTTGTGATGGCAAATATGACGCCACCTTCAAGTCGGGAGATGGGAATTGACGGTCGACAGCCCTCGGATCTCCCCTTCTGAAAACCTCGTCGGCCGGTTTTCAGCACCTTGAAGGCCGTACAATGCCGTACTGATTCGTACACGTTTGTTTTGGGCCGTACAGTGAAATGATTGCCCCCAGGCTCTGTTTTTTACGCCTGGTCAGGGGAGCCGTCTGAATGGACCGCCCTGCTGCAGCGGTCAAAAGGCGCACCTTTTGCGCCAGTCGCCGGCCGCGAGGTGGCCCTCCTGCGGCAGTTGCCGTACGAGGCCAATCCGACGAGGCCTCCTCCTGACGTGTGCCGACATTTTTTGGCTGCCCGGAAAAAGGCCGGGTTGCCGCGCGGCCGTCTCGTCCGCCCCTGCATGCCTGCCCGTCCGTACAGTGCCGCAACTTTGAGCGAGCGAGGCTCCTCCGTACGGCCTCGATCGCGCTGCAGCCACCCGGCCGCCCGTCCGCCGGTTGGCGGACGTGCAAGCCGTCCGTCCTCGAGGGACAAGTGAACTCTATTTTCTTCGTTATTTTTATGAAAATCAAAAAACAGAGTATACCGTACGGAACCAATAAGCGGTCCAGGTTCAGCAGAGCACTGGCTTTCGAGTCCACCAAACAGCCGCAGGTTCCACCAGCTTGCTCGCAAGATCAACCGCCTCTACTTTGCTGTCAGCATCGTGTTCACGCTGATCGCGTGCCGCGTGGCGCGATCCCGTGGAGCCGGTTGGCAGGCGGTCGGCCTGCCGCACGCCGTAGCGGGATACGGCACAGTTGGGTTGCAGGGTCGCGGAGGACACTGCCCAACCGCCGGCGGGTCGCACCGGACGCAATTCTGAGCGCAGTTACCATGTCGCAGACAGGAAAACCGCAAAACTACAAAACACACTAAAAATACACCGACGCTGGAGTTCAGCCCTTCACTGTTGTTTGCAGTCTTGCATGGAAACAGTTTGGCGTTTGTTTCCAAATAGCGCACACACTGTCCTACAGCGACAGTGTCACAGTTGCGATCGCAGTTCACATCGTGGGAATCGCCCGCCGTCAAGCGTCACCGTTTTTAGTACGCTACTGCATTGAAATAGGAAGGTCGATCTCAAGACGAGGACGACATACGCCCGGACCCACTCCAGCAAGAAGGAGCGACCACGCCATGGCAAATGAGCGCAAACCCGTCGCCGCCTCGCTTGGCCCGTGTGTCCGTGTGTGCGAGATCGAGAGGAGATTAAAAAAGAAGAACAACCTTCCAAATTGCTTGTACAGTATTTATAGACATACCCATCTACGCCTCTCCAACGGCACATAAAAGGTGTGCTGATAATTTCGTAAGAAAGATAACGAGCTATGCATTACAATGAGCCGAACGTTGACGGAAAAAAACAGGATGGATACACATTGAAAAAACCAGCCATCGCCTCCGGGTGCTTCTCCGGCCTATTCCTTAACTGCGAGGCCTTGCGGGTGTACGTGTCTGCACATGCGCAGCAAGCTCGTATTTGCTGAAAGTTCAAGCAAGAGCGGCCTCACCTGGATGTAAATCACACAGTTCAACCTAAGCTCAAGTGGACTCACACAAACGTGGAATACTCCTTGCGATCCACACTTCCCTTAGTCAAGTTGCATTGTCTGCAGAGCTCCACCCCCACAAACAATTAGCAATACTCGGGACTTTGTAAATCCAAGTTCTTGAACTTCAGATGATACAGCACAATCATATACCACTTTAAAATGAAGTGTTTGCCAGGACTAAGCAGGATAGCCACACTCTGAAGAAATAGCATACAAGCTATGTAATTGTCTATAATTTACTGAACAAATAATCAAACCAGTCCTGTAAGGCTTAGGCGCAGTAAACAGTTTGGAATCTCAAAAGCTTCAAACGTTTACGTAGGAAGGGCGAGCTGAGATAAGGCAATTTGTCCAAATGGACTAAACTCACCTTCCAGAGGCCATCATTCAGGTAATGCAGAGTATCCACACCAATCCCCTTGTTCACTCGCTTTCTGCAGCGCCAAATCCAGGAACTCAAAATGTAAATGCTGCCATGCAAACATTTACTTTTCTTCACCTCGTGAGAGGCACAAACATCGCACTCTCACTAGGACGCTGTCTGTCCACTAGAAATGTTATTTTCAATGCGATAACCCCTTCATTGATGGAATCAGAAGATTGCTGAAATGTAAGAGTCTTACCCTAAGTGAACTAACGATATAAAAATATCTCGAGAAAGAGCTAACATCACCCTACCTCGAGAGAAGAAAGGCCAACTTTATTCCGACTATGCAGGTTAAGCGGTGGGAACACGAGAAATTGAAGAAGAGTGCTCATACATTTCAGATGTGGGCATTTTGGTCATGCCAATTGCCAGCGCATTTTCCTTATCCTCTGCCATTACCGCCTGCAGACACCCGCAGTTTTCCTCTTGATCTCAATTTGATTTCCTGCATAATGACGACAAGAAGCACAGCAACCAGACAGACTACACCAATTTTCAAACATACGATCACTTCAGACATCCCATAGTGATTATGAAACTCTTTTCCTTTCGTCAACTACCCTGAAACCGAAAGACATCACTATTGGGACACGCTGATCAGTGAAAGAGAGACGTCGCATATTCTC
>CM074804.1:4183001-4219208 GCA_037447605.1 Zygnema circumcarinatum
TGCGAGACACTTGACGATATCAAGTTGCATCTGACGGGAACTGACTATGGCGCCTTTCTGCAAAACGGTGCGGCTGACGCGTGCTGTATAGGAAGAGCGGGATGGATGATAGGGGGAAAGGCGAGAGAGTGGGAGTGGGAGAGGGAGAGGCGATCAGGAGTAAAGTCGAGAAAGGAATAGTGATGGACGTCGGGATTGGGGAGGGAAAGCGAGGGATGGAGTGGGAGGTATGAGAGGGAGCGCTAGTGAAAGGGGGGAAGTATGGATAGAGAGGTTCGTATGCGAGAGAAGGGAGTGCGAGCGAGAGAGAGGTAGGGCACCTGAGAGAGTTGATAAACGTCAGATTTATTCGATAGAAAACTTAGGTTATGTTTGATCAGAGCTCCTACTCAAGTCTACTGTGACTGGACTATAACTTGGACTAAACCTACTTTTCTTATTCTGCGACGCAGAGCCATCACCCCTGCAGACGACTATCATTGTCGAAAAGTGCACCCAGAAGCTGGTGGATGAGTACAACCATATGCGGACGCAAGCCAGCGAACCTCTTGCCACCTTCCTGGACTACATCACGTAAGATCAGGCCCTTCTTTGCTATGTGTTACTTCTAATAGTGTGTCTTTTCCAATTTCTGCAACAGCGCGTTGTCAGGTTAAGCGCAGTTACTGCGGCTTCTAGCTAGCCGCCGTGAATATTTTGAGCTGCATTTTAACTAGCTCAGTCGCCCCTTAAACGATAATGACGACTTCTACGATAATGTTTCGGCCTCTTGTAATCCAAAATCCGAAGTCTGCGTTTTTTGGGTGCAGGTATGGGCACATGATCGATAATGTCGTGCTGATTGTAACTGGTACCCTTCATGAAAGGGATGTGCAGGAATTGCTAGACAAGTGCCATCCATTGGGCATGTTTGATAGGTGCGACTTTCTTGACCCTGGATGGCTGAGCTTTCTCCTTTGGGTGGATCCGATGAACTTGGATTCAAGCTCCTTAAAAATCTGTGTGACCTGCATTCTTTCATTCGTATTTATGCCATCCTTCCAAAAGTCTTTGCTTTTCTTTTTAAAATGGTATTTTCTTTTCGTTTAAAGAAGGGAAAGGGTTTTGTTGCTGCAGCATTGCAACCCTCGCTGTTGCACAAAACATGAGGGAGCTGTATAGGTTGGTGCTGGTGGATACACCTCTAGCTCCCTATTTTTCGGAGTGCATAACTTCAGAGGTAAAACTTCAGTCTCTTACGGTGATTGCAAGTAGATCAATGTTGTCTGTAATGGTGCGCTCTTATATGCAGCGCAGTTTCTAAACTCGAAGTATGAATGTTGCCTAGCAAAGAATTTGCTTGCTTGCTTTTAGGAGAAAAATCCTGATTTCGAATCTGCATTTCATATTGCTTGTTGAAGCAACATGTATAGTCCCATAATAAAACCTAAAGCGTTTTGCAGGACTTGGATGACATGAATATTGAAATCATGCGAAATACTCTGTACAAGGCGTACTTGGAGGATTTCTACAGGTTTTGTGAGGTACTAGCTTTGGGGAGTTCTTCTTGAAGCACGGCAGGTCTTCTGTAGGATTCAGAGTGGGCGTAGTTTGTGTTGCATCTGCAATTCAGCTTTGGCACGCCTGCCCGCCCTCTGCTCACATTCAACATTCAGCATTCTGTGTTCCTTTCTGGGTATGATTGTGTGCTTGCAATAGGGTTAATTCTTGTCTTTACTGGAACTGAAGTGTACTTGTCTCTTGACCTGCAGAAACTTGGAGGAGCAACATCGGAGATTATGTGTGACCTTCTCTCGTTTGAAGCTGACCGACGCGCGGTAAATATCACCATCAACAGGTACTTCATATTGCATACTAGAACGTTTTACACCTGTACGCACAAGCTCATGTGCATAACTAAGCAACTGAACCAAAACGATCCTGCTTTTTTCCTACGTCTGAGCAATCCTGTCGACCGGCCTTCTTTGAATTTACTGGGAGTTCCTTGACGGCATATTCTTGCTGAGTCATTGGCTGTTGCAGCAAGATGAGAGTTAATGGTTAAAACTATCTTCAAGCGATGGCTTTCCCGGTGTTGCTTTCTTGGCCTACTAGCCTTCATGTACTACTAGGCTTCTGACGTAACTTTTAAGCCCAGACACTGACCTTGTCGAAATGGGCTTGAAACCTTTCGTCAGCAACTTTGAGGATAGTTGATTTTTGAGTTTTGCGAGTAAACGTCCACTGTCGAAGGGCTCCTGTTGGTGGTTCTATGCAAGAAGACATACAGTGCTGCAGCTTTTTTGATCCTTAAAATCTTCAAACATCTCTGTTGTGCCTGCAGTATTGGAACGGAACTTACTCGTGACGACAGGCGGAAGTTGTACTCCAATTTTGGGCTCTTGTAAGTATATTTACACCGAAAAGTGCTTTGCCCTTGTTCCTTTGCACTCCATTTTGGAATTGTTCTTTGCTTTGCAAAAGCAACTAGCCGTAACATGTGCCCCAATTTGGTAAATCTTCTAGATTATCCTGTATGGATCAGCCTTAAATGCTAGGTGCTATGTCTGTCTTGCAATTTAGTGACAGCCAACTAGTCTTTCTGGATGAGATGTGAACTTCACTATTGTCGGGCAGTGTGTTTAAGGCTGCCCTGGTGGTGAAGGCCTAACGTGCAAAATTCGTCATACATCGTGCATTTTTTATCGTGCTTGCTCCTATTCCCTGCTGGCTGTACATAGCTGCATGACTGTAAAATCCATTGGTTGCCCTCCCGAGCAGGTACCCATATGGTCATGAGGAGTTGGCTATCTGCGAAGACTTCGACCAGGTGGTTGTCAGCTGTGCCCACCTCCTGGAATTCTTTAATGCTTTTTTGCACTCTGACTGTTTTTTTGGACGTGCTCTGACTTCTCTGTGTGAGAATTCAGAGTATGTTGTCTCGTTGGTCCTGATAGGTGTCGACAGGTCGTAGCTCCACAGCATGGACATTTTGAATGTGGAGAGTTTCCTTTCCTGCCTTTCTGGAACTCCTGCGTGTACATTGTTCTCAGTTTTTTCTAAATGACGTTTACATTCCAGTGTAATTCATTTTAAAATTTTGGGGTGAAGACGTCTCAGGGTCACCTGTGTGAAATTGTTCCTCTGACCATGCTTTTGTAGATCCTTACACTGTCTACTGTTGTTAGGCCTGAGTTTATTGGAACTTCTTGACATGACTTTTTGTTTTCAACTAGTCCCAAATATGGGAGTCCATTTTTTTGTTTATCCCTGCAGAACTTGGTTCAGGCAGTCAGAAATACAGATGCACATTGTAGGGGTCATCTATTTGATGAACGCTTTCACAATTAGTTGGAGACTCATTTCACAAGTATTGTACTGTTTATGTTTCCTTTACTCCTCTCTCAAAGAGCTGTCCTCTGAGTGGGCTGCGATTTATACTTTTGCCGCTCGTGACACAACAACACTTCTTTTTGGCTTTGTCAGGTCCGAGCAGCAATGGAGAAGTACCCTCCCTATGGGAGCATCTTCGCGAAGTTGTCCTTCGGAGAGAGCCAGATGTTGGACAAAGCGTTCTATGAGGAAGAGGTGAAGAGATTAACACTTGCTTTTGATCAGCAGGTAAGTTCTTTCTTTCAGCTCTGATGGCATCCAAGCAGAAGGGTATTCCAGTGTTCAATTGACCAGATAGCCTGCAACATTGTCGTTTGGATAAACATCTTTTTGACGATGCACGACATCAACGTGCCTTGAAAATGTAATCAAAGGACTCGGTACTACCAGATGGTCTACGCGTTTTGGATTAACTTGTTCAGAGTTTTAAAAGGAACTTTTGCTGGAATAGATTTTGTGATGTCAGAGAGCTGGACCTAAAGGGGGGTTCGTCTTTGTCATGCACCTGCCTCTCCCTGCAGTTCCACTACGGAGTATTCTTTGCATACGTTCGGCTGCGTGAGCAGGAGATCCGCAACCTGATGTGGATAGCGGAGTGCGTCGCTCAGAACCAGAAGTCGCGCATCCACGATGGCATTGTCTTCATATTCTAGAGCTCAAGCCCAAGCCCAAGCCCAAGCCCAAGCCCAAGCCCAAGCCCAAGGCTAAGCAGACAGTTGTGCTCTCTAATTGATCGACCGAGTTGTTGACGAAATTGACCACTCTCACCATGGACGCAGCCTAGGGGGTCTGCGCTGGAACCACGAATACTGCCAGGAGGGTCAGGCCTTGACCTTGACCTTGTATATGTCACTTAGTTTTTGTACCATTTGAGTTCGAGATTAAAAAAGAAAAAAGTGCAGAAGGACTCAAACTGCAGTCAGTTGGATAATGCAAAAAAAAAACTGCCTCTTCTTTCATCTTTTACTCGTGGTTTTAGGATTTATAGACGGATTAGGTCTGCCCTTTTTTTTTTCAGATTAATGTTTTAAGGTCCTTAAGGTGTCATATCAAGTATTGGAACAGGAATGAATCTCCCCCAGAAAGTTGTTGGTGGAGAAAACAGCGGAGTTGCTGCTGCGAATTCATCCGACGCATTATTTCTTCCATTTTATGGCCCTCCGAATTCGAAAGCCTGACGAAATTTCAGCCAGGGGGCAGTCAACACCCTGATTAAGGCTAGCCAAGGACCTAATTTTCTATTGTCTTTTCCCATAAAAGAGAACTCCTGCACTTGCTCTTGTGTTTGTTTCCTTATTTTTTAACATGTTCGTTTGACAAGAAGAGGTCAGCAGCACGTTCTGAGTCTTCCCGACCTAAGCTAGGCTGCGAGTCTCGGCGCTGAAAAAACTTTCAGGCGCTGCATCAGTTGGCCTTTCCGCCGGCCTAATGACAACTTGAGCGCATATTAACGATAAAATCGTGTTGAGAGTCTTGAGGCGCAATGACAACGTGTATTAAGAGGGACATCGTGATATCGATGCCACATCCTTTGCTTGTACTATGAAACAACAAACAATAAGCCTCTAACATCAAAGATGATTCTGGATGTATTCGTATTGTTGTTGCTGCGAACTTTGTTATCTGAAACATCATACACATATATATACAGTAACAGTTACAACAGCGTACAAATATATATCAACAAAATTGTGTACGTACACGCAACACTCATACAATGTCGGACAGTATGTTTCAAAAACAGCAAAGACAACTAATCGATTTAGAAACAACAACTAAAACATAATAACAACAGCATGCTTAAAACCAAAAAGTCCTACGACGCCTTACCGATGTTTGCATGGTTTCATCCTGCCGTTGTTCTGTGTCCCCTAGCAATAATGTTAGTGCGCCACAGTGCTGGAACACCTCAAACGAGGGCACCGCCCTGCATGGCTGCCTGCCTCCGCCCCGCCCCGCCCCGTCCGGCCGCGCCGGTGGCGCCCCCCAAGCTGGCGACCGCGCGCGCGCGCGCCCAAGGCCCAACCCGCGGCGTTCGGTTGCCCCCCCCTCCGCCTTCCCTCCCTCCCGCCCTCCCTCTTCCTGGGACTAGGGATGGATTAATTACGACTATATAATATATATTATATTATACAACCGTGACGACTAGATAACGGCTGATATATATTACTTTACAACGCCTTTACAACATGTACGGTCGGACGGTCGTACGGTCGTAGGACTGTACGGTATTATGCGGTACGGATGTACAGTCGAGCACGAGCAGACAGAGTGAACCAGACGGACGCATTACGGACGCATTACGGACGCATTTCGCAACGCCAACGCCAAAACGACCTAATTTTGGTATGGTACGACCGTACGACCGTACGAGTACGGTCGTTAATTGTTCAAAACGAGTGGGTATAATATGTGTAATAAAGTGTTTTACTTTGTAATATATTACTACTTTTAAACGTGCAAACTTTCATTGAACTTTTAAACCCGTTCTAAAGTATATAATATATTCGGAATTTATAACGCGGGCCATCCCTACCTGGGACGCGGGTTGGAGAGGGCCGGCCGACTTGCGTCCACGTGGCGGAACCTGATTCGTCCACGCTGCTCCTATACATGACCGCTTGCATGCTCCACTGGCGCGACCCCTCGCAGTGTCAACAGGTCGGAACATTGGATCAACCATTGCAATCGTTGCGAACCATTAGATCGCGAGCCAGCCAACCATTGCCAGACCGAAACAACCATTGGCAACGGTTGCAACCATTGATTCAATGATTTCAACCATTGCCCATTGGGTTCTAAGAGTTTTGTCATTTATAGCAAAAATTTCCATCACACTTTAGAGTACGTCTTTCCAGAGCGAATCGTGAGTTTCAATCCGGCTATCGGCGGAGAAAAATTTGCGGTTTCTATGTTATGGTGCCAACCATTGCAATGGTTCTGAACCATTGGATCGTCCAACCAGTGCCATCCAATGGTTGCCGATCCAATAGTCCGACCCGTGCACTGTTGTTCCGTTGCGCATTGGCACGTGCGAAAGTGCAAATACGAAAGTGCGATGGTGCGCGCACTTGCCCGAAGACATGAAAAATAAAAAAAATAGAAAATAAAAAAACAACGTCTATACTACTAAGGAAGACCTTTCCTCATTTTTTTGAGCATAGACGTAAATATTTATGAAAGTTTTGAAAAAGTGCTATGACGACCTTGAAAGTTTAAATAGACAAGCATCATGATAGTCCCAAAGTATCATACGATCCAAGTTTTCCGGAGTTTCATTTTTCAAAAGGCAATTTTTTCCTGTTTGTGATTCTCATTCTTCCTTTTTATAAATCACCCATCGTACTCCAATGCCCTATAAACAGCCGTACTATTCTCCTCCCTATCCGACTCCAAATGAATGTCATCCCCTCTCCCTTCCGCCTTCACGAGCCCCTCTTCCTCTCCCTCCCCGTCGCCTGCTTTCGATTTCCCCACTGCAGCTTTCCGCCGCGTCTTTTTGGCCCCCACGGCCGTCTTCTCAGAAGCGCTCCCACCCATCTGGAGCTCCTCTGATCCCTCTCCTCCGTTCAACGGTGGCCCTTCCAAAGCAGCAGCCGACTTCTTGACCTGCCTTTTCGGACTGCTTTTTGGCTTATCTGCATCGGTTCCCGTTTCAGCTTCTGTCTTTTTCCTCCTCGCTCTCACCTTCTTTGCGGAAGGTTCTCCTGCCTCCATCTCTGTCAAACCCCCAACAGCCTCTTCTCCGATGGAGGACACTACAGATAGGGACGATGGCCCCCCCGCACTCTCTTTAAAGGGCTTTGCAACCTTCCAATCATCCTCAGCCTCACCTCCCTCTCCCACCTTTTTCGAACTTTTCTTGCCACCACCAGCCTTCTCCTGTCCCTCTACTGCCCTGTCTAGCATTCCTACTTCTCCCTTTGCGCTGCCATCTTCCTCTGGTTGGTTCCCTTTTTCCTCCCGTCCCCCTCCATTACCCTTTTCCACCCTATCCTCCTCTCCTGCAACTCTTTTCTTTGCTTTCTTCCTCTTCACACCGGCTCCTTCCTCAGTCTCTACCTTCGACACTCCCTCAGTTCCTTTTCCCATCTTTTCTCTTGTTCCACTCTCAACTCCAAGGCTTCCAGCTGTCTGAACTCTCGCAAGCTCCTCTCTAAACTCTTCTAAACTCATTCCATCTTTCGATACTTCATTCACCGCCCCAAATGTTCTCTTTTCTTCCTGACCTTCTTCCCCTCCCTCTGCCAAGTCTGAGTGGCTCTCACCCTTCAACTCTTCCAGAGTGATCTCCCTCATCGCCCTTCTTGCATTTCCTCTAATCTCCACTCTCTCTTCTTTTGGCTTTAACCGAGCCTCTGTCTCGCCAGGGGAACTAAACTGACCGACAGAGGGCAACTGATCAGTTTTGCTTGCAGTTAAACCAGACACTCGAGCTCCAACTTCCGTCACGATCACAATAACCTCTGGTCGTTTATTGCTGTACTTTTGCACAACCTTCTGTATCATTGCTGTGACAGATTTCTGAATGGTGGGATCTGACGCATTCCTGCACAATGCAACAAAAGTATGTATGCCGTATACAGAAGTTGCACATGCAAAAATGTGGCAGAACAAACACGTTTTTTCTTTTTTACTTTTTGAAAACAGGGGAGGGAGACTGCAAGCACACACTTACCTGCTTATAGCTGCCAGTCCAACATTCGCTGCACTTTCAATGTACTTCAACAGCTTCCCTCCGTCCAGCCATAGACAACGCGTGGTAATCTTCACGCTCGCATTCAATCCAAAGTTCTCACTTTCCCTCCCATCGCCATCTCTGCTCGACTGTCCAGCCATTGCGTTCTGAGAGCTTCGCTGCACTTCAACACTGAAGACAAAAACTTGCAATGAAAGTCTGAAAACCCTGAAAACAAGCAGTTCAACATTGGACTTCTCACACTTCAAACATGTTCCTTTAGCCAGTTAGACCTCCTCCGATCCAACAAACCAAAAAACTTGAAATCTACTGATCAAGTCTTCCTCGTGGTTCCCAATCCTGTTCCGCCGCACCTCGCTACCACAACGCCCTCCAACGCAATGCGCATCCTCTCGTCGATGGCTAAGTCCTGAGCGGTTCCGAAGGCCCTATCGCCATCGTTGTACATGGTCTGAGGGACCCATGCAGAAGGACCCCAACACGGAAGCATACAAAAAAAATAACAAGAGTGAGGAGAGGAGAATGGGAGGCTGGCGTGGGGTGGTCGGAGAGGGATTAGGAGAGAAGGGAGTGAAAGAGAGGAAAGGAGAAAGAGAAATACTTCCCGCTCAAAACGATGACTTACCTCCAGCTTTTCTCTACCAAGGAAAGCAAATCCATTGGAGAGAACTCTCCCATTCCGAAGAGGCGAAACTCCCAACATTTCTCCATTTTTTATCACCTGCACACCTACCCATCTACCCATCAGCTTCAATGCAAGTAGCCTTTCAAAGGGAACTGGGTATTGATTTCCATCGCTGCACTTTACATCCAGTCCTCAGGACGCATGACAAAATTAATGCATTGATTTCCATGGAATGATAAGACGGAGCATAGGATTACACCTCCACACTGTTTTCCCTCCCTCTGAAGATTAGAACCTGACCTTAAGTAAACCTGCAGATGTAAGGGATGATTTCGGTTTGTAAGAGTATGGCTTTCATTAGAAAAGCAGACTTCTCTTACTTACTGTACTTAAACTGTGGTTCTACTTTGACTAGTGTGTAATGCAAGTGGCAGCGTACCGTGGTGTGTCGGATTCCCTGTTTCCTTGCGAGCAGTTCATGCTCCTTCATGAAGCACATTTCTCCATGCACGGGCAGAAAGTGCTGCGGCTTTACCAGCCGAATCACCTCCTCCTGTTGCCATCCAGTGGCCGACCGAATCAGTCGATGTGAGAATCGAATCAGAAAGCATCAACTGCATACATGGAGAGCTCACAAGCGTAATTGGATACGCGTTTGAGGTCAAATCAGAATTTTGAGTGAACAACACACTGTTACCTGCTCCCCTCGATATGCATGGCCGGATGTATGCAGATTGGCATCTCGCCCCTGAACAATCCGAGATCCAATATCTGCAATTCGGTTCATCATCTTCACTACTCGAGTCTCGTTTCCGGGAATCATCTGCAAGATTTGCGGAATGAGAATGGGACCAAAAAATCAGAAACTAAAAAGTCGGAAGGAGCAAAGAGCATGGACGAAGAGGTCAGCGCAATACGCTACTTGCCAAGGTCTCATAGGCAGGATTATAGGATGGGCGCAAAAGGGCCAAAAATCACCTTTGCAGAGTAGAGCACAAGATCGTCCTTGTTCAGCTTCAAGCTTCGGCTCGTTCCATAGGACGCAAGATTTAGGGCTGCCCGGGGCTCCGCCTGCTTCCAAAAAAGGTTTCAACAGTAAGGAAAATGATCCGGGAGGAAAAAGAAAGGAAAAACCTGCACAACAAGAGGAAAATATAGGCAGAGATTAAATCACCTGTGATCCTGTGGTGACCACAATCAGTTCACGAGGAGAAAAGGAGTACATATCTTCCGGGCGGACCTGCATAGGCAGCCAAATTTTATGAGACAGATATCCTTATGAGTGGATGGGAGAGTAACAAGAGAGCGAGATAAGAAGAGCGAGCAGCTGATTCGAAAAGAGAGTAGAGCGTATAAGCGTTTGCAATAAGATTCTTACAAATGTGCTGTCCGTTACACTTAGTTCAAGGTTTTCAGATTTTTGCCATACCAAGGTAGAAGGGTCAAAGGGTGCCTGATCTGTCCGAAATGCTGCATCAAGATAAGTTCGCAGAGACATGCCGATAAAGACCTGCATTCAAAATTAAGTGAAAGCTATGAAAGACTTTTCTAAAAGAATTGTGGCATGAGGTCCATACATGACAAGGGAGAAAGAGAAAGGGCGGGAGGAGGGGGTGGGGAAAGATTGCACATGAGAATCCCGAATACAAAAGGAGGATTAAGTTCGTCTCAAGCAGATTCTCCAACGCTATGGCCTGACGTGTCTTTACAAAGGATCGTAAGTCTACAACGTTGATAATTCACACGAAACGAGCGGACTCACCAACTTTCTTCCTGACGCATCAGCAGCCCTTTTTAAGCTGCCCAAGCGGTGAACATTGGAAGCGAACTGGGTAGTGATAATGCGACCCTTCGCCTCCATAATCTTCTGCATTAAAGACACTTGAACATCCAACTCGCTGGTTGTTCTACCCGGGGCAAGTGTGTTGGTCGAATCACTCATCATCTGCAACATGTGAACGCAGCGGTGATTTGTCGATTGATTACACAACGAGCTGCTTTTCCAACACGCAATGATAAGCCACTTAAGCTTGTGTGGTGCCGCTAGGCAGGGAGAAAGAGGGGAGGAAAGGGACACATAGGAGGAGAGAAAGTGAGGGGAGAAAGGGAGGGGGGGCATAGATATTTACCAGCGTGACCCCTTCCTTCGAGAGATTTTCAAAGAAGACGCGATCAAATGGACGGTCATCCAGGGGGCTCTCGTCAATCTGAAACCCATAAAACACCATACCCTTCGCGCCAATTAAAGTAGAGAACCTTGAGGAATGGGAGCAGCTCAAAGGAGGAAAGTATGCCTACCGACATGGCAACTACACGTGGTCCCACGTGGCGACTCCATTTCTTCAACCACTATTACTCTAAACACAAGGCTCATGTCTTGGGAAGTTCCCATATCCCATTTCTCCCCTCCCCCTTCCTCCATCTCCGCTCTAGCCTGCTTCCACTCAACAGTCTCCCACCCATCCTTCCTTTTCCCTTCCCTATTCCCCCCTCTCCCTCCCAAACCCACCTTCGCCACCTCCATTTCCACATCCACGTGCAGAGCTTTAAGTGCAGCAGTTACTTCACGGTCCCAACTCTCACCTTCCAATCTCCCGTGTGCACAATGGTTCCGTCGTCACATCGCAAAACGAGCCCGCAGCAATCAGGAATGGAGTGAGTGACTCTCATGGGCTCAACTTGGAAGGGTCCCGCCTTGAAGGGAGTGCGCATTTCAAAGGAGTGGCAGCGGTGGTCGCACGGCACATTGTGCTCCTTCAAGCGCCTCTTGATCAGCTGGAGGAGAAACAGGACCCACATGCCTGTAAATGAAGGAAACTTTGCAGCCACTTATGATGGTGATGATGGTGAAAACAATCAGACTGGCAATGACTGTTGGCAGGCCAAAGAAGTGAGGCGAAGTAAGAGAGGTTAGCTGGGCAATGTGGGAAGAAGGATGCGTGCGATTGAGATAATGAATGACTGAAGAAATGGATTGGATTACTCTTTGCACAACTAGTCTGGACATCAAACCAACTTGCTCGCCAACGGTAGAAAACGTGACCCCTTAAGATAGTGTGCTGAGAAACGCTAAACTCGGAGTAAGAAGTTATTATCAAGGTTTTCTATGCTGCACGTTGGTTTTTGGGGCATGTCAACGAAAGACCATTAAAAAAAAGCAAGATGTCTTGATTGATGATGACGTTTGCTGATGGAAACAGATGTAAGTCGATTGAACAATGTCGACTTTGTCTCACCTCTAGTGTGAATGGTGTTCCAAAAATTGGAGTTGAAGGGTCCAAGGCCGGGACAACCTGTTTCCATGAGCTCAAACATCCGGACGGATCAAAAGGAGGGTCAATCGTATCAAACAGTTTAACATTCTCATCATCCCCAGTCAAAAACAGAGAAAGTGAAAAGTCAAACACTCTAGTAGCTGGATGAGCCACAGAGCTTGATGAAGAGACTGTACTACCGTTCTCCCATGTAAACCTGCAGTGGCATTCAGTGCAGTGCAACCGTACACTGGCGATGATGCCAAGGTTAAGATTGACAGACAAGTGCAAAATTAGATACACATGGAAGATTAGGTTTGTACTCACCCATGGAACAGCTCCAATGTGGTCCTCGTGGCCATGCGTGAATATGACTGCCTCGATCTTATCTCGCCAACGGCGAATGAAGTTGGTGTCTGGTAGAACTCGTTGAATGCCCAGCTCATCATAACTGCAAGGCAAAGCGATAGGTGATAGAAGAGATTGTCAGCAAATTATGGGCCCGAAGCTGAACTTGTATTTCAAGACTCAAACACTGCTCAGTGGCAAGACATAGAAAGTAGTTAAATCTTTGAGTGTCCAGAGATGCCATTGAGAGTCTCTGAACTCTGGATCAATATGGCCCTCTCAACCTCTAAATAGACAGCAAGGCTGCTGTTGAAAAATGAAAAGCTGCGCAAAGGAAAGGAAACACAGGCCGAGGAGGAGTCATTTACGAAGCTGAGTGAATAGACTTACTCTGGAAACATGAGACCCGCGTCCACCATAATGTAGCGGTCGTAATGGCCAATAAGCATGCAATTCATGCCGATCTCTCCCAATCCCCCTATTGGCAAGATTCTAAGTGGAGGCCCGTCAAGGCCCTCATGAAAGAGCTGCATTTTGCGCTGCACTTGATCGTCTCTGCTGCTTTTGGGACCCTCACGATTTGACGACCCTCGATTGCGCTGCCCTCCAGAGGAATTTCCTCCTGCAAAGCGTTAGATAGATGGGTTGGCCTTACAGTGTTGAATGGCTGGCTTACTCTGACAGAAAGAAACAATTCAAGTCCATTTGTATCCAAAAGTGCAACAATTGATGAGATAACCTCTGCAAACTCTCTTCCCTGTTTTCGTTCTTTAGCGCAAAAGAGCAGGCAAGAACGGGTGACTGAATGAGTGAGTGAGATACAACTGAGCGAGTGATACTCTGTGAAGTGTCCTCAGTAATGCTTGAATTATTAACGTCCCACTGTGAAAGTTTGGTCCAATTCGGATTCAGCATACATTGAATTTGATCGCAAAGAAGTCAAGTTACGTGCACTCGACTCCTTTCCTGTCACGCATCTAACTCGCTGCCTTTTGCTATTCTCTCTCTCCTCTCCCTCTCGCCCCCTCACCCTATCTAGCTATCCAAAAATAACCCTCAGTGTACTGTGCCAGTCCCTTCGTCTGCTCTAAGTTGTGCTGAACCTTACTCCTAGTTTTGGTGAAGACATGTCTGCTCATCCGTTTCCTCCCATCATATTAACAAACCTACTCTCGTTATTCATCATCCGCCCGGAAACACTTCCCTACATCGATACACCTCTACCTTAACACCATCTGATCCCGCACAACATGGCTTATTTCAAGGAATGAAGTTTTAAGTGGAAATTTGCAGATTGGACAGGAGCTTGAGAAATTAGTTAAATTACTTCTGTACGCAACTGCACATATCTCAGTTCTCTTGGCTCCTACGCTGGCTGAGGGAAACTAGGCTTGCTCAGCCAGAATGGGTTTTGAGCCAAAACATGATTTATTTGAGAGGAAAAGCTGGAGAATTCGATGTCACTAAATCAAATGTATTTCCATGAAGCATCAGAACCACTTCTCCTTACTTTCCTTCGCTTCTCCTCTATGCTTAAAATGCAGAGAACGTAATGTCTGGTTCGGACATTCAAAATTTGAACTTATGTAACCGTTGAAGAGCAAATTGAACAGTACTGGGCGTGCATTACTTTTATGTTATGCAATAAAATAAACAACTTCTACTAATTTGGTATGTCAGCGTGCAGCGACACTAGCCAACCAATTATGATCTTAGAGGCGGGAAAATAGCCGTAAGAAAGAAAAGAAATAAAATAAACCATCAACCAGAATGCGAGTGCCGTGTGACACCAGGAAGGAAGGGTAAAAAAAAAAAAAACTGAAGAAAAAGAAAAGCTGAAGTGTCCCTACACCCATCCTTCCCTCCTCTCCCTAATCCCACTCGGGGTTCAGTGCCACCCAGGAAACATACACAACCTTTCTAAAGCCCTGTCGGAAAGTGCTAACCCTAATCCAAACTCTCACTGTGACACCTAAACTGATTTCCGGAATGCCAGCAATTTTCTTTAAAGCAAGAAGCCGCTGGAACCAAGCTTAAAGAAGAAACATGAGAGGAAGGGTGGGCCTCTGACCTGCATGTGACCTTTCCCTCCTTCCAGAAGAATAATTAGAAGAAGCAGCATACTGCGCCGAAAACCCTCGGTTTCGCTTTCTCCTGAGAGATACGTGAAAAAATATGGAATTCAAAAGGGTCTTCTGCTGACATAATGAGCTTCCCTCCCCTCTATTCAGAACAATACGACCTTTCAACATCGGGCTATCGCTGAAGGCGAGGCGCCCTCTGTGCACGAGGCCGCCCGGAGAGGCCATGGCCGCCCGCCTGCCTGCTCGCCCAGCTGCCTGAGTGCCTGCTCAGAGCGAGCGCCGGAGGGCGCCAAAAAGCGCAGGCACGCCTGTACGGAACGCCCTGTTTTGTAAGGGCCGTACATAAACGTACGGTACTGTATGGCCAAGGAAGGCGAGGATCAATTGACGATTGGACGCAAAGTTGATCTTAAACCGGAGTGGAGTTGATTCGTGATGGCGAAAGTGGTGGATGCAAGGGTCAACGTGGTGATGTTTCCGTTTGGTTGATGGGCGGAAAGGACGGACGTGCGTCGCGGCAGCCATGGCGGGCAGCACGCCCATTGACTTGGACTCGGCCTCTGACGACGAGGGGGATGCAGCCGCTGGAAGGCCTCGGGCCGCCATGGATCCACGCCTGTGTCTGGAGCTCGAAGATGAGCGGACCGCCCTTCAAGCACGACTTGCAGACATTGCAGGTGCTTCTCGAGACGGTTGCTTAACACATATTTGATCAATTCTTGATTCGTTTTCCTAGGAGCTGTGTCAATCACTATGAGGATTGCATAAAAATCAGAAATGTCCAGCAAGGAATCATCTACTTTATTTAATTTTAAAGTGTAATAAAGAAGAGTGATAACGTAGGGATTTGGTATAATGTAGATACCAAACCCTGCATGGAAGGAAAAATCTACTTTCGACGGATATTTTCTGCGTGTTTTTTTTAGTGAAGGTTTGACAAACAATTCAGTAGCTGCAAAGGACGCTGTGGCGATTAGTTGCCACAAATAGTTATTTTCCTCGTAATTGTTTGCCTGCACGGTGCATAGCGAACTGCCTTTATCTGATTCTGCTCCAAAAAATTCAAACAAACGATGTACGAATATCATAAGGTCAGGCAGCTCCTAGAAGGACATTGTGAAGGGAAAGCTTGTTTTTGGTGAGCCCTGAAAGTATAGCTTTGAGCAAATGTAAGAAGATAGCAGTCAAGACGTAAGAGACAAAAGTTTCTTGGCTTCTAAGCCAATTAATTGACGTCACTCAGTGTTCACTGATAAATGCCTCGTTTGAGAATATACGTATTTCCGAGTGTAAACAATGCATGACACGTCATTGCATTCCACACCTGGTTCTCTGTGTGCTATTTTTTCCATTTTTGTATCGCCGCTGCCCATTTCGCAAACTCATCATGAATCCATACTTCTCGGCAACATGATATCCGCAGGGAACTACTTTCGCTGCGTCCATTGTCGAGGGCGATATATCTAACCTTTTTCTACAATATTCTGAATGCAGAGGAAATCCAGGCCCTTCTGGGAGAGCAAGAGATGTTGCAGAATCGAATGACAGAGATTAATTCGCGCCTGTCAACAGTTAAAGAGGCCCCACGAACAGTTAGAGGGAAGGCGACATCTGTGAATGATGCACCTGGAAGGTGGCTTGGGCCATTTGAATGGGATGAAAAAGTTGCGGATTTACGTAAAAACCTTTTTGGGCTCAGCTCATTTCGAAAGCATCAACTTGAGGTATGATGGATGCCTTTCGAGCTTCTTCCTTTCTCTTGCTACCTTGAATTTTTGGCTCCCCCAACACAATTCAGCTCTTTCACTTTCAGGTGGAGATAGATGCCTGACTAGACATTCTGACCTCCAATTCTTATCATTGTGGTGTTACTCCGGGATACTACTGTTTCTCTGTGCTCTCTTAATTTAAAAAATTAGCGAGGACCCTTACTCACGGAGAAGGGCGAAAGAGGGGCCAACATGTTGTTGGATGTTTGCAGTGGTCTTTATCCGCTCTTTCGTTGTAGCACTATGGTATGGTCCGTTTATTGCGGAAAGAGAAAACTGTCATTGTTTCCCCTTTCAAAGTAATTCTTCCGCCCCATCTCATAGCTGACGAAAAGCTTCTGCATCTCTCTACATTTGTGCAGATCATCAACGCAGTGCTTTCCAAGCGAGATGTGTTTGTGATTTTGCCGGCGGGTGGGGGCAAGAGCCTCTGCTACCAGCTGCCTGCAATGGCCATGGAGGGCATCGCACTGGTGGTCAGCCCCCTCCTCTCCCTCATCCAAGACCAGGTGCCATGTCACACCCACATTCTCACTCGTTCAGCCACTTGCTCGTATGCTTTCTTATTCTCTCCTAGTTTCACAAACATATTTGAACACACTCAAGGCTAGACAGACCATGCATTTATTTATCCTTCTTTTGCCCTAGAAAGGTCGATGTGTAGTTCCTATTATCAATACTCTGCAGAAACCCGTCCTTGCTTTCATGCAGGTGCCAGCTTGTTCATTCTCCCTGAGAGGTGCGATGTGGTGCCCTTACCTCCCTGTAGGTGATGAGTCTGACCACGCTGGGCGTTGCGGCCACAGCCCTGTCCTCCGCCAGCGACAAGGCGGAGGAGAGGGCTGTGTACGCCGCGCTGGAGGAGGGGAGGGGCGGACTGCGCCTGCTGTACGTCACCCCGGAGAAGGTGGCCAAGAGCAAGCGGCTCATGTCAAAGCTGGAGAAGTGCAATAGGGCGGGCAGGCTCGCCCTCGTGGCAATAGATGTGCGCCTACCTTCCCATCTCCTCCGTATATGGTTGTTCCTTCTAGAGGCTTGGACATGGATCAAGTGCATCTCTATTCCGAAATTCACACTGGTTACTTGAAGGGATCTTGCGAAAGTTGTAAGGATGGACGTGTAGATTTTACCAACTAAGTTCGCAGCTCACGGATCACTCGCTCA
Organism: Zygnema circumcarinatum; assembly: GCA_037447605.1. Taxonomy (NCBI): domain Eukaryota; kingdom Viridiplantae; phylum Streptophyta; class Zygnematophyceae; order Zygnematales; family Zygnemataceae; genus Zygnema; species Zygnema circumcarinatum. Next base: position 4,200,317 of record CM074804.1, read on the forward strand.
TTATGGAAGTAATCACACGAACCATTGGTGGGTATCTTCGATTGAAATTTTACGGCTCTTCGCCTCGCAGGAGGCGCACTGCTGCAGCCAATGGGGGCATGACTTCCGAACGGACTATGCGGCCCTAAGTGTGCTGAAGACGCAGTTTCCGAAAGTCCCCATAGTCGCCCTCACAGTGAGTGCCCCGAAACATGCGATCTTCTCCCTCGCACTCTAACATGGCTTCAGATAACAGGAGGCTCGTGCGGCGAATTTACGACTCTGTACTCTGTACTCTGTACTCAGTACGACTTGAGCATTCAGTCATACATGTACATGCCTTTAACTGGTAGTTGGTAGACTTCTTCTCAATTGTATGTGCCGGAATTGAGGAGGGGTAAGTTCCTTTAAGTCAGAAAGGGCAAAGGGGGGGAGGGGAGTCAGGCTACCGCCACAGAGCGAGTGCAGACGGACGTGCACGAAATGCTTCACTTGCGGCAGTGCGTCACTTTCGTGTCCTCTGTGAACCGACCCAACCTCTACTACGAGGTGAGAAGCACATCTTTGCTGTCCAAAAGCTTGAGCCTCTCATGTCTGCGGATGGCTCGTAATGCGGCACTTGGCGTTGCAGGTGAGAGGAAAAAAACCGCAAGGAAGTGCGGTTATTGACGATATCGTGAACATGATAAAGGAGAGCTACTCTCCCAACGACTCGGGCATTGTGTACTGCTATTCAAGGCGGGAGTGTGAACAGGTGCAGAAGGCAATGCCTGTCAAGAAATGAATCTACCTTGTCTCCCTCTTGTCTGAGCCTCTTCTCTGTGGCAGGAGGGCGAGAAAAGGCCATGGTTCTCCCGTCTTGAATTTACGAAATTTGAGGGCGTGTCGCTTCTCCTGTGGCTGACAGGTGGCAGGGCAGCTAAAGAAGGGGGGCATTCGGGCGAGCTACTACCATGCTGACATGGATGCCTCGCTACGGACAAAAGTGCATATGAGGTACCCTTATTAATAATTCCTACTCTGCATTTTCCAATTATCCAAACAAGAGAAATAGCAGAGTTGCTGATGAAGAGTATTTTTTGGAATGGTGAGGGATTATGCAGTTGGAGCAGAGGGCAGGTGCAGGTCATTGTTGGAACGGTGAGTTTGAGTAGGATCTCTAAACTTGCGCGTTTGTTCCTGTAGCATGTGAACAAAACTTGTGAAAAATCATCGCCAGCTCCATTTTGGTGGCATTCTGGGCTTGTATTCTGTCTGGAGAGGCGCATTGAAAAACAGGAAAATGGGGTGTGGCAGGTTGCCTTTGGGATGGGCATCAATAAACCGGATGGTATGGCATCTTCCTTCCAAAGACTTTCGCCTTTAGAGTTTCTATAGTTTTGATTCATTTGAACTTTTTATGCTGTCTATACGGAGTGGAATAGTAGCGTTAGCTCTCCCTTACCATGCCCCGTTTTATCATCCTTATATAAGTAGTCGAATCACTGCTGAGTTATTATTAAACTACTTCTGAATTCCATCTCTATTGCCATTTGAATGGAAGCCCTTTCTCAGCCGATCCACTGCGTCTCTCGTGAAGGAAGGGAAGGAAAGCTGGTTGAGCTGACCCCAATATTTTGTTGCCCCCTTTGATGGTTCGAAATCCCTACCATGGACATCATCTCCAGTCCGCTTTGTGATTCACCACTCTTTGAGCAAGTCCATCGAAACATATTACCAGGCAAGTCTGATCATGTGCTCGTAAGAAATCCCCAATCACAAGCTCACATCGATCAGCAGAGAGACTAAAGAGCCAAAGTATGTCCTTTAGAGGTCGCCAAAGTCTTCTGCTGTACGGTGCATCATTACCTTCGTATCACTCGTGAATGCAATGGATAATTTATGTCGACTGCAGTTTTTGTTTTTTTATTTATTTCGCAATAACTGCATTTTGCCTGCACTTTGCTGGAAATTTCGTTTGTATGGGCAGAGCAGGAGAGTGGGCGGGCGGGACGTGACGGTCTGCCGGCGCGATGTGTTCTCTACTTCCGATGCGGCGATCTTCCCCGGCAGGTGTGCGACTTGTGCAGAAGGAAAATGAGAATGGGAGGAGGGGGGAGGGAGATAAGGGAGGAGCAGAAGTCAGCACCCACTGTTAGCTGGGGGGAAGGGGAAGGTCAAGTACTCTAAAAGGTTTAAAAGCAGCGTCTGCAGATTCTCTGCGGGTCGGTCCTTTGCCTCTTGTTCAGTTCAGTTCAGACTCTGCGTTTGTCCGTACTGAGAGCAGTTCCACTCTCCGTTGGCTGGTGGAGGAGAGAGTGCAGAGCAGCATGGTGTTTTCTGAGGCAGCGGGACTCGTCAACCTCTACTCCATAGCTCGCTTCTGCCTTGTAAGCCGCCTTCTCGTCGAATTTCATCCACTCGCTTATCTGGTTTTTCGGGCAGAGAGAGAGAGAGAGAGAGAGAGAGAGAGAGAGAGAGAGAGGGGGGGGGGAGAAAGGGAAATGGAGAAACATAGCAGTGCCTTGAGGGCAAGTCTATCGGGCTTGAAATCTATCTGCAAACTCAAATTGTAGACACAGGCAATTGGACTTGTGGAGTTTCAGATAGAAATCTTTCCACATTCTGAGCTCTGTTTGCTGAAGACGAAAGGTTTTGATGTGTGTTCTTTATGAATGCATGTTGCGTGCTTCGCATGTATGTTCTCTTGCAAGGCAGGCGAAGAATGACTGTCGAAGAGCGGCAATTTTTCGACATTTCGGTGAAGAGCCTGAGGAGTGCAATGGTGGGCATGAAGTTCTCTGCCTTCAAAATGAAATGGCTCACTGCCTGCCTCCTACTGTGCAAACCAAATGTCGACTAATCCATGCACGAGTCGATGAATTGTGTCCATGTTTCAGTGATCTTGATAGCGTTTGTAACAAGATCACTGGCTGTATATTTACAAGCTCTGAGGGGCAGACACCATAAATGATTGTGTAAAAACTTCGCAAAACACAGAACTGTGTTCCACTTATAGGTTGACCGACACATGTGCCATTGTTGGTCATTGCGGTTATCTCTACTCGCCCTCGCCTACCTTTCTTCACTCATTGATCTTGCCTTCGTAACGTGTAAACCATGAAAAAAGTTGCAGTTGTAGGTCGATAGACGTGGAAGTGTTTTAGACTCGATGTCTGCTATTCCGCTCAGTTGGGACGGACTTGTTGGTAGAAATAAAGCACTGAGATGAGAGTACACACGTGCAGGAATGTGCGATAACTGCGCGGAGGAGAGGACTGTGACGAGACAAGACCTGACAGGTGATCACCTGCTTCATTATATAAAGAATGAAAGGTTGCGTGGATGACGGTGTTCACAAAGCTTTTCAATGTGAGGATATTGGAGAAGATCTCGTCACTTTCTGGATATAGAAGGGCTTGTTGGAATGTGGGTAATGCAAGAAAATTGCGTAATACGCTTAACGTGACGATAGTGACAGTACGAGTGGAAAAGGCCGTGGGCTCGAATGCAGCAATGATGAGGGCTAATAAGAGCGCTATGCGAGGGAGAAAGAGGAAGCAAGAGAGATAGAGAGAGAGAGAGAAGGGCCGCAGGGGGCGGGTGTTGAGAGAGTCACAGCTGACGTTGTTTTGAAGAGTTAAGAGTTTTTTGAAAATAAGGGGCCAAAATGGATTGTCTTTTCGCAGAGGAGGCGAAAGCGGTAGTTCGGCTTGTGCAGGAGATGAGAGAAGCTGACAATCGGGCTACCCTCCTGCAGCTGACAGACTTCTGCAGAAAAGGTATCGACCAAAAAGAGTCAGGTCTGAATTTACTTTGATGGTTTACTTGTCTTGTCAGTCGGTTGATCATGTAAACTCAAGACCCAGCATGTCCTTCCGTTTCTCTATATTTTTGCTCATAGAAAGCCGAACTCTTCTTCTTTCGTTTGCTGTGTTCGTTCACAACTTCTCTATGTGTTGGTGCAAAGTCTGTGGTTCAGTCGCTGCCAACTGAGAACGGGCGCAGGTGCCCTCCGCGCTCTGCCAAAGGATCAAATCGAGCTGCTCATCGTGCATCTCCTCCTCTCCTCCGTTCTTGTGAGTTCAGATCCGTTCGACCCTGACTCCAAGCAGTAAAGGAAGAAAAAAAACAAACATTCACGAAGTCGTTTGGTTTTGTCGTCATGGGTTCTTTTGCAAGATCACTCCTTTATTGCAATCTCCAATTGTGAAACTGAATTCGCTGGCTCAGAAAGAGGAGTTTCTTCATACTGCTTACGCCACAAACGCATACGTGACAATTGGACCCCTCGCCAAACGAGTTGTCGAAGGTAAAGCCTCTTTCCTCTTAACCCTTGTTTAAGCCGCCCCCTCTTTCCCCCTTTCCCTCCGGAAGTCAGAATACGACACTTTGACTCTATCTCTCACCTTTATCTCTTCCTCCCGTTTGTTTACAGGCACCCAGAAAGTGTCCCTTGAGCTTGAATCCCCCCTCCATGGCGCCACCAAACGGTCCTCTCAGAGGGGCAGAGGGGGGGGGAAGGGAGACCCCCCCTCGGGCAGCCTCCCGGCCGCCATGGAGGGCGCACTGGAGGAGCTCCGCCGGGAGGTGGCGGGCCGCCATGGAGGGATCTTCCCGCACTCGGTGCTTTCCTCTCAGCACGTTGCGTCGCTCTGCTTGGAAAGGCCAACCTCCATGGAACAGGTTAGCAGTCAGGAGCAGAGTATGGGTCCATCTTGGCAGCATTGTAAAGTGGTTGGAGATCTATTCATGGTTGTTGTGACTGGTGTTAGTGTGGTCAGAGATTACGTGCTAATGTTAGGGTGATTCTGTGTTCTCTGTGTGGGGATTGTCGAACAGATTGGCGAGATTGTGGGGAAAAGGAGAGCGGAGCAATACGGGGAGAAGATTCTTGCAGCAATTCTAGGGGTTTTGAATGGCTGTGGGGTTGAAGACGGAGCTGCAGGAGAGGGGTGGGCGATTCCTAAGGACGGGAGGAAGGGCCTTCAAGGGCAGACACAACAGGAGGGGAGAGAGAGGGAGATGCTTCTGAAGGAGGACAAAGCTGTAGAGGCAGGGAAGAGGAAGAGGGAGCATGCAGACAGAGGGAGAGAGGGAGCTAAGGCTAGTGGGAAGAGGGAGAAGGTTGCAGGCCGTGGGAGAGGTGAAGGCCAGGTAGAGGTCGCTGAGGATGGAGACTCTTTGAAGGATGGTGTGAATGCTGATGATGATTCTGACTTTGATGTCAAGAACAGGATCCAAAAGGAAGGGCCAGGGTCAGGGTCAGGGTTAGAGTTACGATTAGGGTTAGGGTTAGGGTAGGGTTGTCGCGTCGAGCATGTAATGGACGGATTGTGGATGGCACTTTCCAAACATGGCAGCATGGCAGCATGGCAGCATGGCAGCATGGCAGCATGGCAGCATGGCCTGCCGCGCCGACCCCATCTTGCCACCCCCGCCACTGCGCCAGCTCCGCAATTTGCCGCCAAAAACCGGCCGGGCCGCGGGATATCTATTATTACCGTACCGTCCTGGAAGCGGCTGCGGCTGCGGGAGGGGAAGGGGTTCCAGCCGCTATAGCCCCCATTTGGTGCGATATGGCGTAAATCCCAAATTGCAATCCGCCGTCCCCTCTCGCGCCGGCACGGCGACCACACTGCGCCCCTAGTCCCCGACCCTGCCGGCCGATTTAAACGAATCGGAGTTCGGGTACAAACGGGGTAACTCGCAGCAATCGCAATCGCGTGGCAACGTGACCGCCGCAATCTCTCAGCCAATCGGAAGCCTGAAATAGGTTCGGACGAATCTCGAAGAACTCGGATCTTAATACTTACGGACGCCGATTTTTCCTGACGGTAGACAAAGCACCTGTCGGCCAGTTTGCCGGCAGGGATCTGCCGGCCGACAGGAACTGGCTGCAACCGGCGGGCGCCGGTCCAGTTCAGTCACCCGGCGGGCCAATTCCGGACGGCAGCCGGTTGCGGCTTAGGAATTTGACGGCCGGCGGCGATATTTTGGCGAGGCCGACGTGGCCGGAGGGGAGTGGCCTGTTCGTACGGTACGAAACACCTGGCGTGCGTCCAGAAAGCTAACGGACGAAACAACGGTCAAACAAAATCATATGTTTTCTGGCTTTCCAATTTGCCGGGCTGCATAAACGGGCAGACAATAATTAACAATATTTTTCAAACTATTTTCAGATTGTCCATTATTTCTTCAGAATCATCCTACAAAATGTTTTCCTCTGAGATCGGGCAGCGGCGGAAGGAAACCGTTAACTGCCCGTACATAAAACGGGCAGGTGAAAACAAAACTCTGAACCAGGCGGGGTCCATGAATGGGCCGTACACTCCGAGCCCACTTCCAGACCCGTTTCGAAGCTCTTCCATGCCTCTCCCAGACCGTTCCCGAACCGTTGAACTGTGGCGTTCCAGAGTCCCAGCCCCGTCCGAACCTGCGCGCCACCGCGCACGTGCGAGATGGCTCCCTCGCCTCCCACCCTCTGGGAATAACGCCCTCCCCGCCTTCGGGATGCTGACACCTGGCAATTCGGCGGCTGCAGGAGGGAGAAAAGAGCAAAAGGTAGGAGAAGAGAAGAAGAAAAGTGCCCCTGGCAGTTAAAGCGAGAGAGAGAGGGTGGAGGGAGGAGAGAGATAGAGGTGACGGAGAAGAACAAGGGGTGAAAGAACGCGGTGGGGAGCTAGTTGGGACTGTTTTTCGTCGACCTCAGATTTGAATTCTGTTCTTTCCTACTTTCTGATACATGGGGGCTCAGCAAAGCAGCCATGGCGAGATGGGAAACATCGGTGCTGCATATCGACAGGAAAATCCGTTGCAGGCTGTCACGGACCTCTGGATCGCCAGCCTCCAGTTCCAGAGCGGCGGCAGGAAGTCCACGCTCGTTCTGGCGCGCACGACAGGGAGCCGATCGCAGTCGTCAGTCCGTCACGCAACTCAGGAGGGTCTTCTCCTGCTCGCAATGCCGCTTCCCTGAAGAAAATTGAAGCAGAAATATGCTGAAATTCAATATGCTTAACATTAAGGTGAGGGGCTCTCAATTGAACACATTTTGATGAGGAGTGCTAAATCAATGGATTTATTCGGGTGGTGGATTTTTTGGGGGGTGGGGGGTTAGTGAAGTGGGAAGGATAGGAGAACAGCGGCAGAAGTTGGGTGGGGGGAGGAAGGGGGGTGCGATAGGATACTTGGATGTGTTTAGCTTTTTAGGGTGCTGTTCTCTACTTGAATCAGGGTTTCTGTTTTTAGTTCAATTGCTTACTGAATTTTGTTTTTCAGAGTTTCTGTTTAGGGGTGTCAAGTGAAATGGGAGAAAAAAAGAGAGGAAGGCGAAGTTGAGGCTTTGAAGAGATTGTTGGAGGTTGGATCTGACTGGAAGTGGGGTCTTTGAAGGGTTAGAGATTGTTAACGAAGTCTCTGATTTTCATGGGACAATTGAAGTCATGAATTTTAGTTTTGCTGATTTCATTAAATGTGTTCTAATGGAAGTGGCTGCTGCTCTTTGCAGGTATACGCAGTTATTACATTGTACAGTGCTCAATGAACCGAAGTAGGGCCCCTCCTTGTCACTCATTTAGAATGTCCGTCTGCAGTGAAGTAAACTCGGCTTTCATCTCGACGATGATGTTTCCGCCGATCTGTCGCCTGCAGTTGAAATTTCATTTTGTTCTGGAATCACGTTGAGCTTAGTACTTTGTTGACCTTAGATTTTAGGGAAAATATCGTCAAGCAGAAAAAATAATTTCTGCTGAGTATGAGCTATAAAGTTTTCTTTTTGATTCGTATGCACAAGTACGATAGATGATGGAGGTACATTCCATCAGTAGCGTAAATAATTGTGAAGATTTAGGACGAGGAGGTGTATGTCTTTAAACTGTCGGAGTATGTTCGAAGTGGCAGTGAAGCTATTCAGTAATTAGGGACCACTCACGGAACCTTTCATACCAGGGGGGCTCATGGAGGGGAAGTTTGAAGGTGGAGATGAACCCATCTGCTCTCAATTTGGTTCTAAAACAAAAGTTTTTACCTTTGTACGGATGAGATTTGTTTTTTTTTCTGCCCATGTCTATCATGATTAGAAGGGCTTTCTCAATGCCTTTTGAAATATTCTCGAAAAGCGTCATTTGCTTCATTGTCATACAGAATATTCCGATGAAAATTGCGCCAAAAGCTCGGGTTACTAGTGTGCATGATGCTTCCGCACAACGTTGGAACTTTATACGGAGATCGAACAAGTCTGCTGGTGTGGAAGGTTGCCGTAAGCTATTCATGAGAGTCGTCAGATTGATAGAATTTGAAAGGGCGGAGTTAAGGGTTGAGGTCGCTTGCCATGTTCATCTGGAATGCGTACAAATAAAACCTCTTTGAAAAACCTCAGATCTCGGCATCTCGATGGACGGCCTACTGCCTCATTCGAAAGGCCCAAATTGGAAGCTCCACGCGACGAGCAGCAAGCGTGCCAACCGTTGGCTCGCTTGGGTCATCAGTTGGGCATCGGTTGGGCAGGGCGCCTGGACCTGCTGTACGGCCAGCACTGAACCCCGCCGGAATCAAAGGAAAGATTCTGCGACTCGGGTCGGTCTAAAACCCGCGACGCACTTGCGGACAACAGGGAAGAATCTACGGAGAACGAGATCTTGAACAGCTAATCAGGGGCCGCGGAGGGATCGTGCTGACTCGGCTCCGCCGACACGTCTGCCGACCGTCCGTACGGGGCCGGCAGCTGGTGCCCGGGCGGGCCCGCTTGTCGCATCCGCGGAGTGATTCGGCCGCGCCGCCGCACGGACCTGCGCGGACGCTCGCTCTGTGAGGCGCGCGGTTCACTGTCGGGGTGGGCACCGCTCTGCTCTGCTCCGAACGCGAACGCGGAGAGGGCCTCCCTCCGGGGTTCGGGGTTCAGGGTTCAGGGGTCAGAGTTCAGGGGTCAGGGTTCGGGGTTCGGGGTTCAGGGATCAGGGTTCGGGGTTCAGGGTTCAGGGTTCAGGGTTCAGGGCTCAGGGTTCAGGGTTCGGGGTTCGGGGTTCAGGGTGCAGGGGTGAGGGTTCAGGGTTCAGGGTGCAGGAGTTTGGAATTCGGGGTTCGGGGTTCAGGGTTCAGGGTTCGGGGTTCGGGGTTCAGGGTTCAGGATTCGAGGTTCGGGGTTCGGGGTTCAGGGGTCAGGGTTCAGAAAGGGACAAGGGGGTCGCGCATGGCGGCGGGTACGGTCGCACTGCGGGGCGGAAATCAGGAGGGGGGCAGGCCGGCGGAGGAGCGCGGGGGGCTTCCTTTGTTGGGATTCAATGTGCATTTTGAGGAAGGGTGACAGGCAAGGAGTAGTATGAATCGGGAGGGAGGGAGGGAGAAGCGGGAAGGAAGAGGGAGGGAGGAAAGGGGAAAGGCTGCAATTTTGCCACGACTGCCTCACTTGCAAGTGGCTCTCTTTGACGCTTCTATTTGCAACAGAAGGATTTTCATAATGCAGACAACAGAGAGCTTGCAAGCTTCTATCCACATCAAGCATGTCACAGCTCGCGCAAAGCAACAAGATCACGAAGGTTTTGAGAAAGAATGGAAAATATCTCTCTTATTGCTGGGTCGTAATACATAAATACCGTTTCTTCTGACAAAGTTTGCCTTGAAGCTCTACATAATCGAAACCTCATATCCTTGCTCCACAAATATACAACCAGAAAGAGGACGGTCAGAATGATGGATTATTTCCCCAGAGCTGCTCTGCTCCGAGAAGCCGGGAGGCCCTCACAAGGTCTAACAATGATTTTTTTTAACGAGGGATGCTGCTGAACTCTAGGTCTCATGCGTTGTTCAGAGCTTGATGGAAGATCCTCAAAGGGAGCAACCATCAAGCACGGACACAAAAAGCGCCTGAAAAAAGTGGAGTCTATAATATGCAACAATGGGCTCTATCGAAGCCCAAAGTCACCAACACGATCGGTTATTGGCACAATGGAGGGACGGATCAGCAGATGGTTATTATACACGTGTCACTCCTAAAGTCTCCGGACCGAAGCCTGTAAAGCCCCTTGCTCGGGTGAAGCCCCCAAGGCCCCCTCCATTTACCTAGGCTCCTCTTCCACAGCTGTCAGCCATGGATGCTCGAGGACCTCGGCGACAGAAGGCCGCTTCTCCGGGTCACTCTGGATGAGTTGTTGAACGAGATCTTTTGCCTCCGGCGAAATCGACAGCCACGCTCCCTTCTCCAAGTCGACATTTGCTAGCTTGGAAGCTTCAAAAATTTCCGAAGTTGTGCTCCCATTGAAAGGCTGCTCTCCCGCGAGCATGGCGTACAGCACAACACCCAAAGACCAGAGGTCCACCTTCTCCATGTACATGTCTCCGATAACGATCTCAGGCGCCATGTAACATGGGGACCCGGCAATGCCCTCATGAAGCTCCCCGGGCGCGTGGGCCATAGCCAGCCCGAAGTCGCCGAGTTTAGCTTCATAGACCGTGGCGACTTTATTGCGAGCAAAGAGCGATAAGAGAACGGAGGCGGCGGTGACTTTACGGCAGAGGAAAATGTTTTCAGGCTTGATGTCGCGGTGCAGCCAGCCGCCCACGTGGCAGCTTCCCACAGCCGTCACGATCTGCCGGAAGAGCGCAGCAGCTTCCCCCTCCGCTAGCCGCCCCTTAGTCGCGATTAGGTCGAACAAATCCCCCCCATCACAAAGATCCATAACAAGATGAACGCAGACGTCATCTTCAAACACATCCTTCAAGTGCACCACATTTGCGCAGTCTTGCAAGTCGCGCATAGCCTGCACTTCTGCGCGCAGGCCCTCCACATCATCATCATCCAAAAGGTCGCTTTTGAACACAGTCTTGCAAGCGAATCTCTCCCCCCCTCCCCCCCGGCGCGTGCAGGCGCGCACGGTCCCCCAACCCCCTATCCCGAGATCGCCGTTCTTCACCAAGGCGTACTGCTCCTCTATGTCGCAGAAGGGCGCTCCGAACACTACGGGCAGAGCAGGCGGTGCGGAATTTGCCATGCGTGCGCGGTGCCGTGCCGGCGCCATGCAGAGCCCGGAGGGGGCGGGCGGGGCTCAGCGGTCGAGCCGGAGCCTGCTTCCGAGTCGGCGCGAGCCGCGGGCCAAGCGGGCGAGGGCGAGGGCGAGGGCGAGAGTGAGCCGGCGCGAGCGCGTGCAGGAACGGCGAGTAACAGACAGAGAGAGAGGGACGAGAGGCGAGGGCAGGGGAAGAGACCGTGCCAGCCGCAGACTTTGAGAGGAAGGTGGCGGGGAGGGGCACTAAATGCAAGGCGCCGCGCCGTCGTGACGTGACGTCCGTGGCGTACGGCAGTGTACGGTTGGAGTACAGTATATACATGTACTGTACGAACTGCGTACAAAACCGTACGGCCTCATACGAAGAAGGTAACGTTCCCCCGGCACCGGACGGCGGAGAGCGCAGAGCAGCAGCCGCCGATGAGGCGCCACGTGACAGCGTACGGTACATTTTGGAGGGTTCGTTGGCGACGAAGAGGTGGGCGGGCGGCAGTTGACGCCGCGCGGGCGGCAGGTCGTCGGGGGGTGGGGACAATGATAGTTGTACGTACGGTCCAGCCGTTGAGCATTGATTCGTTGGATCGATTCTGGCGGGCGGCGGACGCGTCGGACCGTTAAGTGTCGGAATGTCATTACTTTCTGTGTCGTATTAGCCGCCATAGGGCAGGTTCGCTGCAGCTACGTCGCCGCAGGCGCCTGTCCTATGGGCCGGGCTGGAGGGCAAATTTCATTCTGCGAATTTTGCAAGCTGCCTGAATCTTTGTGGATGATGAGGAGGGCTGACACGCCGCCGATCCGTTCATTATTTTATCCGAGATCCTAGGGCAGCCGTCTACCGTACGGCGCCCGCCTGGGGTCGGCGCGCACTGCGAGGCTCGGGCGGCAGAAATCGAACGGCAGCTCTTTCAGCGCCGGTGCTGCTGCAGAGGGAGTATCCATCTGCAGCTGGATCGCCATTTTCCAAGAGCACGGTACAGTACTCGTTTCGGTATCAGAATTACGAAAGATTTTCAGTATTACTGACGATTTTCTGTCGAACATGCCCTGGTGTCCACGATAGCATGGACCAAGCCCTGCCGAAAGCATTTCGTCCGCCGTGGCGAGCTGTGACTGGTCCCTCGGTGGACGCCACCCTCGTGTGAGGCTACGGAACACAGTTCACATGTCTGCCTTTCATAGCCGGCGTTGGCCCGCGGCCAAACGTTTGTTGGAGCCTTGTTCAAAACACCTGATGACCGGCTTCCCCCGGAGGGTCGTTGGAGGCGCCATGCCATGCCCATGTGTCATGCCGTGCCCATGTGCCATGCATGTTGCAGGCACGCTTCCAGCCCCCATGTGGTCGGTCGGTCAACCTCCCGGCGGTCTCGCTGCGAGTCTGTGACGCGGGCCCCGGCGTTCGGCCGCAGCAACCAACCGGCACCCAACGGTCGGTCAGTCGCGTTGCAGGCTGCCACGCGCACACCACGCGCGGAAATCTGCGCCGCCCTTGCACTGGTCATTCCATCCGCGCGAGGGCGATTTTTTATTTTTTATTTTTTTTTTTCGATGGAGGGAATGGACAACTACCAAACTGCCACGTACTCACTTTGGCCCATGTGGCCCGCAGTAATTGGGCTATGCGTCACAGCGTACCCTCAAAGGAATACGGTAACAACCCGATCTTAACCAGGAAACCATCGCCACAAGTTGTTTGGCCTGTTTGCCCGGAGTAGGCTACACTGAACAGCCAGTGGACCAGTGATGACAGTGCAAAAGTCAAGACCGATTTCTTGTTTGGTTTGCTGCTTTGCTTCCACGAATTTGGAAGGAAGGCCACTTGCCTCCTGCATACTTCCACGTGGCAGGGCCGCCATGCCCGACGCGACACAACTTGAGGCCGCGGCCCCTCGTCACGAACCCGCAGGGGCCGGAGGGGGGCGGCAATCTGCGTTCTCGGGAAATCTCGGCCAATCACCAATCCGTACACGCTCTGTGCCACAGCTAGGGATGGTACAAGGGAGTTTTAGAGTTCTAGATATTAGTACTAGAACGTTCTAATATCCAAAAGTTCAGGGTTTTAGAACACTTTAAACGGTCGTACGATTGGCGATCGCAATTCTAGGTTAGGTTTTGGCGTTGCGAATGGCACTGCCCGTCAGAGCGGTTGCCGTACGACCGTACGTTCAGGCGGCCGTACTTTTGGATGGCCATTCTAAAAGTGTTTTATAAAACGGCCCGACTTTTAAATTTTGATTGGAATTCTAAACGACACTGCGTTGCAATATCCATCCCTAACCACAGCCAGGGCTTCTATGTTTCACTTTTGCCCGTGTGCGGGTTTGGACCGCGCCCGCCGCGGCTGCAGTCACGCGCGTCACGCCGCAACTCACGCGCGGATGGACGCCCATCCGGAGGGGGGCACCGACCAGGATGCCACGTCACACAGTTGCACCGACGTAGCGTCGGCTCTGGCGGCCAGGCGTTCAACAATCTCAGATCCACTGTCATGTTTTCATGAATCACAGATCCACTGTGATGTTTTCAACAATCTCAGATCCACTATCATATTCTCAACAATCTCAGGTCCACTATGTCGTTCTCAACAATCTCAGATCTACTGTACTACAGTCAAATCACGTTATAGTGACACTGTTTATAAGAACAGCATGGATATACTGACTTTTTTTCCGGGAACGGAATTGCACCACTGCAGATCCTGCGCCAGTAGTGACGCCATTACGGATATATTGACATTTGAAAAAGGGGGACGACTATTACAGTAGGGGGTGTCAAACTTAAAAAATTCTCGTAATACTAAAAATTCGATATTCGTAACATTTCGAGTCAACGTTAGTAAAACTAAAATTCTCGAGCGTAGTTTTTCGCACTCGCGGCGCGGTCCTGTTCGCACTCCGCGATCGCCGTCTTCGCACTTCTCCAAACGCCGTCTTCGCAACTTCGCCCTCGCGCGGGGCCCTCAAACTTAGAAACAGCGCCGGCGCGGCGCGCGGAGACCGCTTGTCGTTGTGTCGTGTTGCGCGTCACGGGCGGGCGCGGGCGCGGCCGGGAAGCCGGGAAAACAACCATGACGTCACGTTGACGCGATTTTCGCCAGTATTTTCTTCGCACGTCCATTTCGGCGCCTCTTCTGGGTGCGAACAAAATCGTGCGAAGAAATGCAATTTCAGTAAACCCACGGGTCAATCTTCGCAACGTTGACCCGTTGACTTAGCACAGTTGACTTTCGTTCGGTTCGGTTTAGGTTCGGGGGCGAGATGATTTTTAGTACTTAGTAACCTCGATTCTCGTAATACTAAAAACTCGATATTCGTAACATTTTGTTAAGTCTGACACGCCCTATTCGTAACATTTTGTTATTCTGAATGTAGTGTACGTTTTCGCCGGGCAGCAAAAGAAAGGATTTATTTGGCGAAAAATGCTGTTTCATACTTTTCAGAATAGATACAGACCCTTTATCGTCGGATGTACGAATGGTGATTTGAAATGTACGAAGCGCGCGCGTCTACAAGGTATAAGGGCGCAACACGTGGAGCGACATGATTGGTCGTGCCAACATATGACGTGACGATGTTTTGGACCGTGACGTGACGAAACGAGACGCGAAAAAAGTGGAGTCCGCGGACGGCAGTCGGAAATGGCGGGAATTAAAACTGACAGATTTTTCCTGAAACACGCTACGTTATGTGCCCTATCTATTTCTGTCAGTTTTAATTCCCGCCATTTCCGACTGCCGTCCGCGGACTCCACTTTTTTCGCGTCTGGTTTCGTCACGTCACGGTCCCAAACATACTTGTCACGTCATATGTTGCCGCGACCAATCATGTCGCTCCACGTGATGCGCCCATACCTTGTAGACGCGCGCGCTTCATACATTTCAAATCACCATCCGTACATCCGACGAAAAAAGGTCTGTATCTATTCTGAAAAGTATGAAACAGCATTTTTCGCCATAAAAGGAAAATGATACAGCGGCCCCACTTTTTGGATATCGGCGCCCCCTTTTGGGAAAAATTGTACTTCTTTTTTTGCCTAATCAGCCCCCCCCTTAGATCTTTCGGGAGGAGAGATCTTGTAGACAATCGGACCCCGCGCCTCGCGCGCAGGATCCGACCGTGCACCGACGTACGGCACCGCGCATCGCGGCGTGGCCCGCGAGATGCGGCGAGCCTACGGAAAAGTTGTCGTCACCTGACCCGTTTGGGTCGAGGTTGCCACGTGGCAGTCTGCCATTGGACAGCCCTGCTGCCGGTCCCCCATGCCGATGCAGTGGACCCCCATAATATTTTTCACCTTGTACAGTGCGTCCCCAAGAAATTCGCCCCGATTTTGCCGAAACCACCTTTTTGTACGGCAACTCAATGTTAACGTATTAGGGGTGTTAACCTAACCTGACCTATTCTCCAATACAAAATCTGTTAATCGAAACGGATTTCAAACATGGGTCACGCTTTTACGCTGTACGGTAAGTACGAATAAAATCTCGAAGTCATACGATATACGTACGGCACTAATAGAAGCTCGTGTACAGTAGACCCCCCCAATATTTTCGCCATGGTTTCGGCAAATATTGGGCGAAAATATTGGGTAGCGAAAATATAAGGGAGAACTATATACCGCCCCCCCTTTTTGGTTATCCCGCCACTGTTTTTTTGAAATCCGACCCTCCCATTTCGGCTATTCTGCCCCCCTCCCCCATTTTGGATATTTCGGGAGGAGACCGCCCCCCTGTTTTGAATATTTCTTTCCCGCCCCTCCCGTCCTCTCCCCGCCCCTCCCCTGCCCTCCCCCTCCCCTTCCCTTCCCTTCCTTTCCTCTTTCGCAGAAAGAAAGTGAAAGAGAGTGAGAGAGAGAGAGCAGAGTGAGAGCAGAGGAGAGAGACTACAGGAGAGAGCAAAGGAGAGAGAAGAGAGAGAGAGAGCAAAGGAGCGAGAGCCGAGGAGAGAGAGTATAGAGGAGAGAGAAAGAGCAGAGGAGTGAGAGCAAAGGAGAGAGAGAATGAGCAGAGGAGAGAGCAAAGGAGAGAGAGAATGAGCAGAGGAGAGAGCAAAGGAGAGAGAGAATGAGCAGAGTAGAGAGCAAAGGAGAGAGAGAATGAGCAGAGTAGAGAGCAAAGGAGAGAGAGAGAGTGAGTAGAGTAATAGCAAAGGAGAGAGAGACTAGAGGAGAGAGCACAGGAGAGAGCAAAGGCGAAAGAGAGAATGAGCAGAGGAGAGAGAAGAGGAGAGAGAAAGACTAGAGGAGAGAGAGCAGAGGGGAGAGAGAGAGAGAAAGAGAGAGAGAGAGAAGACAGAGCAAGCAAGCAAGCCAACCATTACATCATGACAGAGCTTCACACCCACCAAAAGAAAAAGGATAAAAAGAGAATAAAAAGTTCCTAAATATAGAAAAAATCGCAAACCGAGAGGAAGAAGGGAAGGGAGGGGGTGGGCAGGGGAGGGGAGGGAGGGAGGGAGGAGGAGGGAGGGAGGGGTGGGCAGGGGAGGGGAGGGGTGGGCAGGGGAGGGGAGGGAGGGAGGGAGGGAGGGAGGGAGGGAGGGAGGAGGGAGGGGAGGGAGGGAGGAGAGGGCAGGGGAGGGAGAGGGGAGGGGAGGGGTGGGCAGGGGAGGGGAGGGGAGGGAGGGAGGGAGGGGTGGGCAGGGGAGGGGAGGGAGGGAGGGAGTGGGGCCGAGAGGCGGGGGCGGGGAGAGGACGGGAGGGGCGGGAAAGAAATATTCAAAACAGGGGGGCGATCTCCTCCCGAAATATCCAAAATGGGGGAGGGGGGCAGAATAGCCGAAATGGGAGGGTCGGATTTCGAAAAAACAGTGGCGGGATAACCAAAAAAGGGGGCGGTATATAGTTCTCCAAATATAAGGGTGTCCGTGTTAACAATAGGCGGGCGGTATTAGGTTAGAGTTACTGTTTGTCCATACGTATCGTATCGTATCGTACCGTATCGAAGCCAAGAAGAAGTAGGAGAGGAGCGAGCGCCTCTTACGGCGGCACGTGCGGGAAGAGTCTTGAGCCCGTAACGGCTAGTACAGCTAGTACAGCTCATAAGGTTAGTACAGTACGGCCAATACGGCTAGTACGGACCTTAAGGCTTGTACAGTACGGTCAATACGGCTAGTACGGTTCGTAAGGCTAGTACAGTACGGCTAGTACAATCAGTACAGCTAGTACGGCTAACACAGCCTTACCGTACAAAAAAGTGGTTTTCGCAAAATCAGGGCGAAAATATTGGGTAGCGAAAATAAGAGGGGTAACTCTACTGCACCCCCGCGTTTTGTCTTTCGCACCCCCCATTTGAAAATTTTGCCTGCCCGTTTTGGTACCCCCCAGTTTTGAATATTTCGGGAAAAATCTTTTTCCCGCCCCTCCCGTAAACCTCCGCTACACCCCCTCCCCTGCCCTCTCCTCCCCTCCCCTCCCTTCCCCTCCCCTCCCCTCCCCTGCCATGTCCTCCCCAGCCCTCCCCTCCCGCCCTCCCTCCCTCCCCTCCCTCCTCCTCCCAGCCCTCCCCTCCCTCCCTCCCTCCCTCCCCTCCCTCCCTCCCTCCCTCCCTCCCTCCCCTCCCCTCCTCCACTCCCTCCCTCCTCCCTCCCCTCCCTCCCTCCCTCCCTCCCTCCTCCCCTCCTGACCCCTCCCCCTCCCTCCCTCCCTCCCTCCCTCCCTCCCTCCCTCCCTCCCTCCCTCCCCTCCCCCCTCCCCCTCCCTCCCTCCTCCCCTCCCTCCTCCCCTCCCTCCCTCCCTCCTTGCCCTGTCCTCCCCCGGCCCTCCCCTCCCTCCCTCCCTCCCTCCCTCCTTCCCTTCCCCTCCGCTCCCCTCCCCTGCCCTGTCCTCCCCGGCCCTCCCCTCCCGCCCACTCCCCTCCCTCCCTCCCTCCTCCCCTCCCCGGCCCTCCCCTCCCGCCCGCTCCCTTCCCCTCCCCTCTCTTCCCCTCCCCTTCCCCTCCCCTCCCCTCCCCTCCCCTCCTCGTTTTCTGGACATTCCACCCCCCTCGTTTTCTCCTTTTCACTATTGATGACTTCCAACAATGTGCGACAAAGAGAGGGATTTGCATTAGTCTCAATATGGTGAGGCCATCAAATAAACAGACAAAGTCAACATGGAACCACAAAAATTACGGAAACCGAGAAGAGGAGAGACGAGGAAGAGAGGCAAGGAGAGCAGAACAGGAGGAAAGAGAGGAATGAGAAACGAACTTGGAGAGAGGAGGTCCGAGGACAGGGCAAGGGAGGGAGCGGAGGAAGAGAAGGGAGGAGGAAAGGAAGGAGCAGGAAAAAAGATTTTTCCCAGGAAATATTCAAAACTGGGGCTTAAAACGGGCAGGCAAAATTTTTTCAAAAGGGGTGCGAAGAAAGGGTACTAAAACACTTGAGGGTGCGGTAGAGTTACCCAATAAGAGGGGCGAAAATATTGGGGGGGTCTACTGTATCTTAATCACGGTACGATACGATACGATACGATACGATACGAACGAACAGACATGAACTCTAACATAATACCGCTCGCCTATTGGTAACACGGACCTTATATTTGCAAATTACAATAGGAGAACTATATACCGCCCCCATTTTTTTTGGTTATCCCGCCCCTGTTTTTTTTGAAATCACCCCCTCCCATTTTGGCTATTCTGCCTCCCTCCCCCATTTTGGATATTTCGGGAGGAGATAGCCCCCCTGTTTTGAATATTTCTTTCCCGCCCCTCCCGTCCTCTCCCCTCCCATCCCCTCCCCTCCCCTCCCCTCCCTCACCTTCCTTGGCCTCCCCTCCCGTCCTCTCCCCTCCCCTCCCCTTCCCTCCCCTGCCCACCCCTCCCCTCCCTTCCTCTTCTCGGTTTGCAATCTCCACACAAATGACTGAGTATAAGACTCGCGATGAGCAAGCAAGCCACAACATAAGAAATTGCCCTAAGTAAAACGAAAGCAATGTTTTCCTTGATGATAAAACGT
>CM074804.1:4219308-4303966 GCA_037447605.1 Zygnema circumcarinatum
TCTCTCTCTTTCTCTCCCCTCCCTCTCTCACAACTCCCCTCTCTCTACTTGTCTCTGAAACAGAATGAACTTACAACCTTCATATCCGGCATAAGCTAGGCGTGTTTCGCAACTTATATCCGTCAACAAGTTTTGGTTCCTTTTGGAAAACACCTGCGATCACTGTTGCTGAAGAACAACATAGTTGCCCCAAACTGTGTTATTTTAATTTCCCTTTTTCCCCTTCTACCTCAAATGGCGCTTCCTTCGACTGTCATTAATTAAAAGCACTGCCATAAAAAATACAGCGCAGGGAATATTGTTCGTGTTTACCATTGATTTGTTTTCATCAATTTTACGGACGTGAGGCTTTTCGAGAAATGAAAGAACAAACAGTAATTTCCGAAAGAGCCGAATGTTCTTTACAGTGTTCACATTGTGCTGTTAAACAGAACTTTTTGCTCCTTATCACACGAAATCTCGTCGGTGTTACTTTTCATCATTTCATTAAAACTTTTTGGCCTTTTGGACCTTCGCTTCTTGAACCAAGGTTTGAAAAATGAACTTACCGTATACGAGTGGTTTTATCAAAGTGTAGTTGTCGTCATTTTACTTTGTCGAATGTAAAAACTCTGGAAAATAGGAAAAAACCCTAACGGATACTTTTCCTGCGCACAGGTGAGGAGGGCAGCAGTGTCTGCTGGGGCTGCCATCCTGAACTCAACTAAAGACTCACCTGACTGCGTGGAAATGAGGGAAAGGTGAGAGCGTGAACCTGCAGCATAGTCAAGACACCGTTTAGGCACGCCTGTTGATGCAGTAAACGACGTAGTTTTTTTTCCTCGTTTTTCATTTAATCTAATTTATTTGTTTCAGGTGGCAGGCCTGCATGTGGGCCCTTCTTGCAGTATGTGACGATTCGGAGGAGGAAGTAAAAAATGCGGCTCTCTCCTCTTACATGGAAACGGCAGCTACGCAACTGAATGGACGGGAAGAGGTGGCTATTTATGGATCATTTTCCTATCCCATTGCTTTCCTCCAATCTTTTGCATTAGAGTTGAAAATTTATCCACTTCGGCTCTCTATGGAGGCCGTTTTTTGGTCTGAACTTGCCTGTTAAGCAGAGCTGTTTGTGATTTTAGGACCTCGGCGATGTTGGTCCTCAGGAGTTTATGAGAGAATTTTATCGATCTTTTTTGAGTAAGATTTTAAGTGAGAAGCTCGAAAAGGAGAATTCCGGAAGGTCCCCAAATCTGCAATTTTTTCGAGGTGACCCGAAAGAAAAAACCGCCGTCATGGTGGCGGCAGCGACCGCAGTTTTTAGGATGAGAAGGCAGGGAGGGAGGGAGGTAGACTTTTGGGGGAGGGTAGATAGTCCTCCTCTTTATGTGGAAGCCGTCGTTATAGGGGCAGCCATGGCTCTGGAGGAAGCAGAGAAGAGAAAGGAAAACGAGTTGGAAAGGGCCCTCCATAGTCTCCTGAGGTATACTCCATTTTTCCTTGATTTTATTTATTTGAACTATTTCATGTACTTTTTAATGTTGTGGCATAAATAAAATCAACGGCTTTTTTGGGGATTGTTGTTTTTCTGTAGTCTTTCCCATCTCATTGTTACCCTAACGGATTTTTTTTTCTTCAGGGTGATTGCTGCAGGTGATTCTGAAGGCGTGTTGCTGCAAATGATTGTGAGGAGGGCGTCCTGCAGTTCAGAGGGGCTTTCTGAAGAAATTAGGGTTTCCTTGGAGGGAGTGAGCCGGCTAACCATTCTGAAAGCCTTGGCCTGTGCATTTGACGACAGCCGCAACTTTCTCCCTTCGGAGGAAACACTGCGAGAACGAGCTGTGGAGAAAATTCTTGAGGTAGGATTGCGGGTTTTTGAAACTAAAGTGACAGAAAGTACTTGCCCTTACATGCTCTGCAATTTCTGCGTTTCTTTTCCGTATATTTTACGATTTTTAAAGTTATATCTTTGTCAGGAGCTACAAGTACCTTTCACGTTCTTTCAGCTCTCCCTCCCGCCGAAGCCATCGCATTTGGAAAATTTCTCCGCCTGCTCGTATGCGAATTTCCGTATCCTTCGTGCAATTTTGACAGCTGAAAAGGGGTTGGAATCAGGAGAAGCGTGTAACAGAAGGTGGGCAGAAGTTATGCTCACATGTGCCTCCTTCCTCGCGGGAAGTGATTCAGAACTGGCAATGAAAGGGAACGGAACACCATGGAGCTCCGTTGAGCTTCAGAGGGGGGCAGCTATGGCTTTGGAGTCACTCTGTCAATGCTTTGCCTCTCAGAAAAGGGAGGTAGAAAAGGGAGAGGAAGTAGGAGAGATAGCAAAGCATGGGAACGACGGAGGGAGAGGGAGGACAGTTTCAGGAGAGTTGGAGGGAGGAGAGGAGGAAGGAGTAATGAGGAGAAGGAATTTGGCGGAGTTAATAGCTGAGCTGCTGCCACCTGTGCTTCCAAACCTGCGGAAAGCTATGGGGGGAATGGATCTGGACGGAAAGTGGGGAGGAGGCCCTACCTGTACGGCGGAGTTGGCGCAGGGAGAGGAGCTTGGGAGAGCAGCTGTAGCTTCCACTCAGCTAGCTTGGTGCCTTCGGCAGGTGAGTTCAGGCAAAAGGGAGTCCTTTTTATCGTCTTCTTTTCCTTTTTTGTTAAAGACCTAACCGGTTTAATGCATGTTTCCAGAAGCAGTGACGGAGTATAAGCATGAAGTTTACGGGTAGCATTCCTTGGTTTGTAACCCAGAATAGGGGGTCCTCGAAAACGACTCTCGTTTTCCGTTTCAGTTTTAGTAATTCGTCTTCTACCTGCTTGGGGCTTGCAGCTGGACTCCTTTTCTCTGCAGAAAGTTTGCCCTCCTGTCCTCCCCTGTCTTCTCACTGCCATGGATCACTATTCACCGCTCGTCAAGGTCAGCTTTTCCCAAACCTGACTGTCGGCGGTAGAGTTCTTTGAAGATTTTAGAATTTACCAAATTTTCTCAATCGTTTCCGTAGAAAATGGGCTGCAATTTTTTCCCCTAAGGAACTTCATTGGCCATTGTTTCAGAGGCCTGCAATCGTTGGACTCTCGAAGATCGTGGAACTCGCCTCAGACAGCCAGGTGCACTGGTTTGCTGAGGTGGCGTTGGATGCCACGTGTCACAATCTCATTGGTTGTGAAGATGAAATTTGGGAGGCGGGGCTGCCTCTTGCAGTCGGCCTTTCTCGCCGTTTCCATGGCAGCAATGTGAGGGGATTCTGGTGAGTCCACTCTTTATTAGGATTGCCTGTAGTTAGGGTCTTTGTTCCTACATGAAGTTAGGAACAACCGACACACAGCTGCCGTATTGGTCCTATCTTAAGCCTTTGAAGGTCATATATGTCTGAACAAGTTTGAGTTTGCATGATTTCATATTCCTTTGCCTATCAGGGCCCTTGGCCAACTCTGCACTGAACTATGATGTTCTTATGTAAGCATATTTGTAGGCCATAAGTTATTCCTCTTTTTTTGGTGGTTTATAGGTACGACCGCGTGATGGATTTGACCCTATCGGACATGGAGAGGCGCGGGAAAGAGCGGAGGAGATGTGAGACATGGCTCCTGCAGGCGGAGCTGCTCATGGCGGCCATGAAGCTTGTGACTGCTGCGCACCTGAAGCGGCTCCTTCCTCTCCTCTTCCGCTGCCTCCACTTCAGCACCGACTCCACTGTGCTTTTGGTATGTGGGAGGGTGGCAATGTCATGTTATGTCATGGCCTGTTTCTCAAGGCATGTCAATGTGACATCATGTCACGTTCTGCGGATTTCTGTCATGTTATGTCATGTCCTGCCGCATCGTCCATGTCAAGCCATGTGGCGACATGTAGTGTCACATCATGCCACTTTATGTCGTGTCGTGACATTATGTCATGTCATGCCTCTACTACATCAGCTCTTTTGCCTGTGGTTGGATGGAGCTGGAAGTGGCAGAGACTGGAAGGATGTTTTATATGTTGTCACATGGCAATGGGACCATAGTTTTTGCGGTGGAGGTGAACGTGTTCTGCTTTGCTTTGGTGCAGGTGCTCGCCCGCCTGAAGGATGTGGTGAGGTGGACATGGCCGCGGATGGCAGCACATCAAAAAATGTACGTCTCTGTCTCCCTTTATCTCTCTCTATCTTTCTCCCCCCTCTCTATTTCTCTGTCTCAAATTTCACATTAGTCTGATGCCTGCTCAAATGCCGATAGCAGTCTTTTCGCCTCTGCTGTGCTGCTGCTGGGAATCACTTGACAACCTTTTTCCTGTGGTGGGTAAGTTCCATTGCAGGTTTGCGGCGGAGTTGGAGGAAGCCGGCAGAGAAGCTGAGAAGCGCAAGTTGCGCGAGCAAATAATGGAAGCTATTCAAGAACTCTCAGGTCTTATCGAGGGGTGTTGTTCGGTAAACGGAGATTTGTGGAACCAGTGTAAATTCAAAAAAGCAACAATCTGTACAACTGTAGGTGCGTAATTTTGAGGGTGACATCGTCCATTGTACATCGTACAGACAAGTGAATCGAGCAAGGCTTGAATGGAGGTGCTTGAGACGACCCCTCGAACAAGAAGTCGCCTCGCCTCGCTTAAAACCCCCAATATCCTAAAATCCTAAAACCCCAGAACCCTAAACGCCCGCGAGGCGCGCGGGTCGGTTTGATGGGAACATCCCGGGGCGCGATCGTACGGCAAGCGCGGACGGCGAGTCGCATGGCGCCACGTGCACGGACGGCCGTGCCCGGCGTAACGACACTGCTGCACTGCTGTACATAGAAATGCGTGCGCATGGAGCGCCCCTGACAGTCCGGCCGTACGAGTCTTTGCGGTCCCGCGGTCACGCTGTACGGCCGTTCGTACTCCGTCAGCGAAACTCTGGTGCTGATGGCGCGCCGCCACGGCCCTCGACAGTCCCAAATTCGGCAACTTTAAATCCCTAGGATCTGGATTCGTACAATACGGTTGTGCCCTGGCATGGGCGGGCGCCGGCAAATGAGTCAGAGTCCGCCACGTAATCCTTCCGAAGTCTCGGTAGCTGTGATTGGACCATGCGCGTCGAGGTACGGCGTATCCTCTCGCGGGTGGATCGACGTGGCCCGATCGAGCCCGGCCACGTCTGCAGACTATCTGAAAAACGATACGGCACGTCGAAAGATATTTTTTGGACGCGACGAAAAGTTCACGATTGCCCTAATCGGACGGCCCAGATGCGTTCATACGGATACTTTGATGGCGTGGCGACGTCAGAGCCGCCCGATCCCACCGCGGATCGAGTACCACGTCGGCTGAGGGCCAGAGCTAAGGGCGGTCGCCGCTTCGACAGAATCTGCAAAGAAAGATTGCGCGAATTCCCCGATGACGCTTTTGTCGTGTAGCTCGTTAATTCCGTCAGCTTGGGGCTGCGCGTGCGCGCTGTCGGTGGTAAAAGGACGAAATGTACTTCAAAAAACTGTTGCCGTACAGCGTATGCGAGCAGGTACGTCTGTACGAACATCAGGCCGTACTCCAAAGATCGCGTCCCCTGCCGCCCGTCAACGCGGCGCTTCCTGTCGAAAAAAACCACCAACCGGTTTCTGTCGCCGACGGGCAGAGGGCCAAAAAGTTGAGCGAAACAGTTGCGGGCGCTCGGCCGGTCTGCCCGACAGCTCCCCGGCCCGCCCGCCAACAAACCGGAACGGTCCGGAGCCGGGTCCGGACCGTTTTCATGTTTAAAAAAAAAAAAAAAAAAACCGTTTCTCTTTTTCCTGACGAGTCGGACACCGGCCCGCCCAACGAAGTTTTTTGGAGCCGTCCGCGGGCAGGCGGAGGGGCCGCGGCCAGCCACCACGCGGCGCGTTTCTCCCCCTCGATTTTTTTTTTGCCAAAGTTTTTGTCATCCGGTCTGCTGTACTAGCCACGTGGCAACTCTAATCTGCTCTCTCAACCGTCAGCTGGCGCCACGGCAGAGGGCGGGGCCCATTCGCCGCGTGGCGTGCCCGAAAACGACGCGGGTCTGCCTGGGGAGTTGTTTCGGAAGCAGTACTCTTTACCCTCCTGTGGCCATATAGCATGGACCTCGTTTCGAAATATACTTTTGCTACTTTGCTGTATTTTTTTGACAGGCCCTCGAAGGAATAGGCAACGTCACGTCACACGAGGAAAACGTCCGTTCGATTTTTGCAAGCCTGGCCTGTCTGCTGACGTAGGCAGACGTCAGATAATTTGAAGCCTTCCTTGCGAATACTTTTCCGAGAACCGCAGCAAGAAATTTTCCTTCTCCAGTTTTTTCCCTTTTTTCCCTTTCCAGCGTCCCCTCTGCCCGGGGCCTGAACAGTTTGTTTCCGGCCGCCACGTGCCTTACAATAAAACTTTCCTGCTGCCCGCCCGCGTCGGCGTCCGTACGGTCACAAACCGCCCGCTGCCCTCGCCTGCCCGCGTGCGGAAAAGCGCGCGGTCATACGCTGCGCGCCACGGTGGGGCTGTGACGTGGAGCGGCGCCATTGGCCCTCCTCTGCCTCAACATCAAATAAGCGCGAACGGGCCTCCACCCTTTGAAGCGACCTTTGCCTGAACTGCGCTCCTCTCCGTTCCTCCGCTTTCGCAGGGCCCGGGCCGGTCAGGGAGGGAAGGAGGGTCCTGAAAGCGCGGGGTACGTATTTTTGGAATCTGTCGGATATGGCGGTGCAAGGTTCTCAGTGGGGGACCTGTCTTGGCTTCTTGGCAAGTCGGGGACGGTGATAGACAAGATAGGGGAGTGAGAGAGGGGAATCACGGGAGGAGGTGGCCTGTACAAGTGCGAAGCAGCGATTTGTCTTACCTTTTCAGAGACATAGAAGCTGAGAAGATTACATCTTTCGGGTACTACTGCAAGTCATGACGTGCGGTTTCGCGCCGAAGAGACGACTCGCAGCAGGGGGGGTCGTAGCTCGGAAGCGAGGCAGGAGTGACGGTTTGAATGATGTTCATCAATTGGACACGCAGCAAATTGTTAACCATTTCAACCGCCTTTCTGTAAGTGGAATAGTGGCAATTTTACACATGGAAATTTTACACATTGTCTGACCCTGAAGTGCACCCTAGACCCTGCTATTTCTTCGTGCAGTTCCTTTTCCTCATCTTGCTTTTATTCTGGTGCTGAAAACTTATCGATTCTTGTATACACGTGACGTTAATGTTTGGCTTTTTCCTGCAGAATGACCCTTTGCTCCTTATTTTTGGGAAAGTATACAGCAGCGCATCAGTTCCAAGTGACTGCGCATCGCTTGCTCTGACGTGCGTATTGCTTCCTGAAACTCATCAAATCCAACAAGTCAATGTGTTATTTCCTTTGCATATGTGATCTAAAACTCTTTTCGTCATCCTGTATCCGTTGCTTCGTCTGCCTTCTCACGTTGCACCCGCCAATGTCTTTATTGCATTCTGTTTTTTCGCCTCTACTTCTTCTGCTGTCTAAAATCTCTCTAATGGTGCATACACTTACGGTGACCATGCAGCTGCAAGCGATTCCGTGCGGCAGCCATGGATCCGCAGGTCTTGCTGCACGCCTCTGAGGGAGCCCTGTCAGTTAGCGCCAAACGTTGGTGTGAATCGTCCGAGAGGTTTCTCCACAGTTGTGCTACGGCGGGAAATCTGGAAGCCCTTTACATCCTTGGCATGGTACCCACCCTCACTCACACACTCAGTATCAAGGAAAAGTTCCTCCCGCGCGTCTCACCAGCAACATGCGAAACTGACATTTTGCACGTTTGTAACGTGCAGATTCGGTTTTATTGTCTCGGCGACAGTTGGCTTGGCGCCTTCATGCTTGCAAGAGCAGCTCTCGGAGGCCATGCTACTGCAGCATACGCACTCGCTATTGTTCATTTCAATGGGAGCGCGGGCACGCGGGAGGATCGCAACGTCCAGGGGGGGGTTCTGCTCTGCGGCAAAGCTGCAGGCTTAGGCTCGCTATCGGCTATGCGGGAGCTCGGTCACTGCTATCAGGTGGGAAACATCTCATTTAGAAATGCATGTCATGTCTCATAATCGTCTTTTCAACCTTCGCAAATCTGGTTTCCGCTGGTTTTGTGGATATTCCTGAACGACAGGGGTGCTTTTTGTGGCTGCAGGATGGCTACGGCATAATTCAGAATGTACAGATTGGCCGGCGCGTTCTGCTCCAGGCGAATGCAAGGGAGCTACTGGCTTGCTTGACTACGACGACTCTGAAGAGCACAGAGCTCCGCGCCTCTTTAGCGGAAATGTGTCCGAGTGCGATTCCTCCACCATCTCCCTCGGCAGTTCGAGCTTCTCTCATGCAGAGACCGGAGCAGGAGAGCTCCAAATCTTACCCTCAAGTGACAGCCCTGGAGGGAAGCCATGGTCTCTCGCTTGCTAATCCTTCACTGCCTCCAGTGGCGAAAGTCTCTCCGTCGAACTCTACCCCTACAGTCAACGCCTCTCCCTCTGTCACTCTCTCTCCGGCTTCGTCAACTCAAGAAGGCTCCCCATTGCAAGCTTCTGCAATTCGCAGCCTGAAGTTAACGGCTGCTACACCTGCTACGTGTGAGCACGGATTCGCCCAAAAGCACGACCAATGCAGGGGCCCCGTTTCCCAGATGTGCCTAGTTTTTGGATCGGGAGTTAGCCGTGAGCCTTTCCACCTTCCTCGCATGCCTGTACCTGCCGCCAACAGCTTTCTCCTTGAGTGGTTCTCCCTTCACCCCCCCAAAGATGGCCTGCAGCTTTGTGGGAATGAGAGGTGTGGACGTCCGGAAACTCGCCTTCACGAATTTCGTTGCTGCATGATTTGCAGTAAGTCGAAGTACTGCACCAGAACATGCCAGGTGGCAGACTGGCTGGTAAGACACCGGCACGTCTGTGAAGGGCAGGGGAGAGACCAGGGAGGCGATTGAAAGAGAGAGCTAGAGAGTGAGCGAGAGAGAGAGCGAGAGATGAGGGAGAGAGTGGGAGGGAAGCGCAAGGCAGGAGCAGAGTCCATCTAGGAGTATGTAAAGTATATATGCAGTTATATATTTTCATTAGGATTTTTTTCAAGCGGCTGCTTGAGCACGAGGTCTGTTGTGGGGTACAGGGCTGTCTATTTGGGTCGGCTGCAGTCTTGTACCGTATCTGCATGAAGCTTTGTTGCTGAGGGGAGCGCCCATATGGCTTAGACAGTATTTAGATTGGAGGGACACGTATTTGCTTTCGTAGTGGGTCCCGCCACTACTGGTTCTTTTTTCCTTGGCTTGACAAGTGGTTTTCAGAGCTTCTTTCCGAAGTTCTGCAGAGAGGCAGTGCATATTTTGAGCTCGTCGTTGCATCAGGCGCAGCTTTCAACAGTGAACGGCGAAAAAAAATCTATCTTAATGGAATAAGGAAGAGAGGAATCTAGTGACTTGTGTGGGCTTATGTTAACTAGGGCCTTGTCACATATGTGAAAGCTGCAGTGGCAGGAAGTTTCTTGTCATAGAAGGGCGGTCAGGGGAGATCAAGCGTAGTGTTTTCGTTTTTTGTGGTAGAGTGACGTTTCAACATCGGGTTTTCTACATTCTGTAGTCACTTCAGAGTGTAAACAAAGGATGTGTTCGCCGCTGAGACTACTGGGTTTCAAATGCTCCTTTTATTTTTATCACATATAACATGAAAATTTTCATATCGTCGCAGTCAGGCGAGCTCATGCCGCTGTGATTGCTTAAGCCGCGCGCGAGGCAGGACCGGACGCACTGCAGATAATTTTTGGGTTTTCCCACACCGCAATGAATGCCGTCTAAATTGTTGTAATACTCTTCAAGAAGGAAATGTCCAGTTCGTAACGAGCCGACAGACCGCCCTCCGCTCGCCATCTTGCGGCGCGTGTGCTTGCCCACCTTCCTGCGGACTGAACTCTTGCCGGCGGCTTCGCCGTCGACAAGCCGCCGAGCGAAAGTAGCTGTCGCACGCGTTGCCGCCGTCGATTCGCCGCGCGACACGCTCACACCGTGGATCTGGCCGTGGCCGCGTGGAGGCCCTCCCCTCGAGGCGGCGACATTTGGCCGTCGCGGCAGTCGGCGGCCTGCGTGGGCTCGCGGATGCCGTCGGATGGCGCGCGAGGCGACCTTTCTCCTAACAGCGGTGACCGGCGCACGCGCCTGCCTCGTCTCGCCGGCCGGTCGGTCGGTCGGTACCTGCCATACCGAATCCCGCCGGCAGCACGCGCTCATTGACCGTTCGTTGGCTTGCGATCACAGGTCTGATCTGCGCCGTTGGATCGTCCACGGAAAAACTCGACACTCGGCCGTCGCTCGCGGGGGATAACCGTTGGATGGATGGTCCCCCACGCGCGGATAGATCGCGGCCGTCGCACAACCTCACGCGTGCGCACATCTGACCGTCCGCTGCCGCCCGCGCGTGGACGGACCTTTCCGCCGTTCGCTGTGCACGCGCGCGTTCAGGACTGGAAACGAACGAGCGCGCGACAAGCGGCGACTGCCGAAGGGGGAAACTGGCCGCCCCTCCGGCGTTCAACCGGCTGGCAGGCTCGGACGGTATTCATTCAACAGGTTGAAGCGAGTTGAATAACTTCGTTTTGGAGGTTGAAAAACTCTCCGCCTCAGTTTCCAACTCCGGATAATAATCGACCAGTTGAAGAAGGTTGGATCATGAAAACGCTCCCTAAAGCTTAACCTTTTTGAAAAATCGAACATGTTTTCGGGTAAATGTTTTTTTCACCAATCTAACTAAATTTATTGAACATTAGATACGGGATTTGGATTAGGTTGAACATTTGAACTTTTTTCGTAGTTGTTTCACATGTTTAAAATAATCCACTCACACTTACAATTCTATCGTATTGCTAACCACGATTCAGACGATTGGCCTGTCAGACCTAAGAATGAACTGTTCAGTAATTCTGTCGGTTTAAAAATAGATTTTCAATCAACAAGAAATGGGTTACTTGTTTCATACCAAACTCATTGAATCCGATCTAGTAATGAGGACAGATGGCTTCAAAATTATTAACTCTGAGAATGTTCAAAATAATCACTTAATTAAATGTCAGGTAGGTCAGCTTTACTGCTGTCACGCGCACAGTGTGAGCACTTTTGCATACAACTGATATTTTTCCATAGATAAAAATTTCGGTTTTCTGAGCAAATAAGTAACAGCAGCCGTTTCCTCATCGATAACTCGCAGACAATCTGGCGCTTTATTTATATGAGCAATTCGAAGCAGAATTTGTAGTCCACTTCCAGCTTGCACTTACATCGGCCGTACCACAAATTAAAGCTAGGCCACAAATACTTAATCAGGAGGGAGCACATAGAACGGACTGTTCTATGAAGACGCCGCTCTGACATTGCCCGCTATGCGGGAATCCTATCGTGGTTTATCTCGCACCATAAAAACCCCATTCTGGTTTTTTTCCGGGCGCCCTACTGAGCGGTATACAGACATTACAGTTCTGCCCAATACAAGAAGACAGCATAGAGGCAACAAAAAGGACGAAGGGCAAAAGGAAAAAGGGGAGGAGAAGTAGAAATAGGACCGGCTGTTCTAAAGAGGGAGATTGCTTCCTGCATTTTTAATTCACTTGTTGGGCATCCACCTGTGGCATCATATGGTGTTGCTCCATTCGTTCAGGCAATCCTGACTGCCGGCTCTCCGAGTTATTCTGCCCGGGCTGCGAATGCGCCTGCAATTCCTCCCCCGAACCCGACTCAGGTTCTGCTTCCAAACACTCTCAGCCTGAGCTCTAACAAGGATGGGAGAGAAAAAAAAAGGGGGCCGTTACCACTCAACAATCATGCAAAGGATCGAACATATTAAGGCAATTATTCGCTATACGAGGTAAACTATGGAAGAGAGAAACCTACGCCTCTTTCAAGGCTATGTTCCATCGCTGCCATGTGCTCCCGCTGCTGGTGAAGGATCATCTGCAATACAATATGATGAAACACTCAATCTCAAGCAATTTCAAAGTTGTCGATTTTCATTGAAAGACAAACCAACATCCACATCTACATACAGGACCATATGTAATTACGAAATAGACCCACCTGCTGCTGATGAAGCATGTGAGGTTGCTGTGGCATGAGTGAAGGAGCACTCTTTGTAAGGTCTCTCAGTATGCCCTACACACACACAAGCTCTCAGTGTCCGTTCAGTTCAGGCACTTGTTGAAATCATATAGCCCATTCCGGCAACTCATCTGACCATATGTCCACGAGCAAACTGATAGTCATTCAGAAACAAGCAACAAGGTAAACTTCAACATTCCGAAGACAACGGGAGAAGACCCTTAAATTCCATGGATATACAAAATAGTCCTCCAGATCCCCATACCTTGTTTGCCCACATAAGGCCACATGCATTGCATAGAGACCGTGGTCCTTGAGGCCCCCGCCTCATCATTGGAGTGGACCTCTCTCCAGCTCCACAGTGCATGCACCTGGACATAATCCAGGAATCGATAACTTGTTACAGACTACGTGAATATGAAAACCTTCAAAACCATGAGGGCCCATCTGAAGCATGCAGGCTTACGTTGCTTCTGCAGGAGAGCTCATTGTTCCACCCTCTCCAGAACTCGGATGCCCTCCTCCCTCCATGCCACTGTTGTCATCACCTGAAGGTCTGGAAGGTGCAAATTGGCCTCGCTTCCGTTGCATCCTGCATAGGATAGGAAAAAATAACTGCGGCAGTTTAATTGAGGTTCCACTATCAAGCAGCTTCCATCCATCCTCCTAGTAATGTAGAGTACATGCATTCGCCAAGCATCATATACATGAATATATCTCACCTTTGAGCCACTTCCTTGCGCACGCTGTACCGAATCTTCTTATCATAGCATCGTTCCTTCCTCTTTTCACGGAATCTGGTTAAAGACGCAAGGCGTTGTGGCAAGTTCATCCGCACCGGTGGTAATTCATGGAACTGCAATGGCAAAACGAAAAGAAAAGGGTCCAGGTGTAAATAGAAAGGTAACCAGTCTCCCTTTGTTTATTCATGTCAGCTGCACTAAGGGACAGCAAAACATGGGCAGGCCGACCACCTTATGATACGGGTCCTTGTAAGCTCCTCCTCCAGATGGATTTCCACCTATTCCAGGTGGAATTTCCCTTCCCCCAAGGAGAAGTAGCACAGCTTGTACCTGCACTCGCTGATAAGGTGGTCAGCAAATGTGGTACACGACTTTCTACCAGTCAAAAGTAGACAATGAGGTCTTGGGTGCACAAGCAATACCAAATTTACGAAGAAACTCATGTCAAACCAAAAGAAGGCAAGGAGTGACAGCACGACAAAATTAGAAATCGCACACCAACACTGTGAAATGACCCCACCTTTTCGGGCGGCACAGTGTCGAACACATATACTTCTCCTTGATATGACAATGTGAGTTGCGTTGCCCCTAACCCTCGACCACCCGCCAAATGGCCGTCGTCCCGCTGGCCATCTTCGTCATCCATTTCATCATCTCCCGGAACATCACCCCCGTCGACTTCCTCCTCCGCATCATCCATTGACTGCCCATGCGCGTCTGAATGCACATGTGCATGCGCATGTGGATGCACATGTGCATGAGGATGGTGCACATGGGCATGCGCATGGGCATGATGGGGATGGGAGAGAGGGAGAGCATTCTGCGCATGGATGTCATGCCCTGCATCTGGACGCTCATTTTCCACCTGTCTATGCAAATCGTGTTGCTCTGTCTCCGCCTGAGCGAGGGCCTGTGCGTGAGCGTGATGTGCCTCAAGCTGTGCTTGAACGTGCGCAGGATCCGGCTCTGCCATGGGGTGCCTTCTTGTTCGAGGTTAGGGTTCCAGCCAATGTAAAACAGAGAATCTTCAACAAGCTCGAGAGTAGTCGTAAGAGTTAAGCCTGCAAACGAAAAACACGGAAAAATACATTCTTTCCGGTATTTAATATTCTCCATGAGTACTGATCTACTCTTAGGATTAGGATGAAGTTTCAGGAAAAGGCTTACATTGTTCGGCCAATGCTTACTGTTCATGTATTGAAAAGGGGCTAATCAAAACCTCAAAACTTAAACAGGCATAACTTGCTGCAACCTCAGCACATGGTGAGAACAAACACGACTTACATAGACGGGTTCTCACTGACATGCCATAGAATGAACTCCACACACAGAAAAGCGTACTGTCGAAATTAAAACATTTAAGCAACACACAACACCAGTCCCTCAAAACACAATAGCTAAGCGAGTCAGTCTACTTCCTGGCGCTAACCCTCCTCCCGCTAGAACGATTAATTATTAAAGAGTGTCACTACATACTCGCTACATGATAGTGACCCCGTTGTCTCTTTCTCTCTCGCATTTACGAGCACCCATACCCTGGTATGGACTTTGCTGTGAGGAAACGATTTTCAGGTAAAAACCACAGAAACTTTGTATCGGAATTTGAGGTCTGTGTAAGGCACTCGCTACAGTAGGGCGAATTTCTCTGTCTCAAGCCCGTCATGTGATAAAAATCATAAAACTCTACTGATGATGATGAAGACAATATGATGAATGATGTGATGATTAATGGTGAAGTCGGAGCTCTCAAACACCCATGCTCTTCAACGCAGAATGCTTAAACCTCTTTCAGTTTGGATTTCATCCCGTTGCTGTGATTCTTCGGCTGATTGAAAATGTAAATTCAACGTGACGGCAGAGTTTCCTTGCTTAATCCTCATGCCATTTAAACAAATGCTTCAGTTTCTCAGCTCTCTTCATTCCATCATCCCATTACACTCGCGCCGTACCTTCTTTGCCAGCTGTCCCGCTCAAAGTAAAAGACAAGGTTCCACTTCCTCCACTGATCAGTGCAGCATCTGATCCTCCTCTCTGGGAGAAAAGGCGTACTCTCTCTGTCCCGTCTCTTCTCCGCTCTCCTCCTACCTCTGCTTTTTCCTCCGAGTACTCTCTCCTATTTCCCTCTTGTTCTGTACTCTCGCCCCTAAGCTTTTTTCTATCCCGTTCCACCACTCCAACGCCGCTTTTGTGACCTACCCTATTTTATCTGCTAACTCCTCGCCTTTCCTTGCTCATTCCTACTATCTGCTTTCCATCCCTTCCGCTCCTCCAATCCCTCTCCCACTCCCACTCCCTCCACAGACACCACTCCCTACAATCTCCTTCCCTGTAACTTCCCCCCTCCCCCACTCCCTCTACCTCACTCTCCCTCTCAAGCCCTCTCTATGCTGGTCCTATCGCGCCCCTCCCGCGCTTACCCCGAGCGGAGAGTTAGGGTAAGCGCTACCGCCATGTCGGAGGGCCCTTGCCTTTGCCCGCCCTTTTCAAGAGCATGGAACCTGTTGCAGTTCGAAATCGGAAAAATTCCGCTGCTCGGCGGCGGGTTCCATGTTGAGGACGCGTGATCCGTCCTGTGGCACAGCGGCCCTGTTCGGCTCCGGATGGATGGCTTGCAGGGAGCCACGTGGAGCCATCTGCGTCCTCCGCCCGGCGGGCCGCCCCCCATGGCCGATTTGTTGAACATGGAGAGTGGTTTTCTAGAGATCGTACGGTGGATTCCTTCCATCCTGCAGATGAAGATTTTCCTCATCGTGCAGCTGCGATTCAATTGATCTTACGGCTGCAATTCGCAAGTCCGCCGTCGTTTGAAGTTCGAAATTTGAATTTCGCACCTAGTCCATTTTGTAACCTACAACCAATCGTCCGGCTGAGATTCCTTCCATTCAACGGCCGAGATAGCGCTCTTCCTTTGGCTGAGATGGCGCTCACGTGCGGCGGAGGTTTGCTTCCATCGTGCGGCGGAGATGCGGCCGCTCGTTCGTACGGCCGAGATATCTTGCATCGTACGGCAGGGAGTGCAGACACGAGGGCCTTCATCCCGCGGATGACGTCTTGTCCGTACGGCCCGTGCACCATCTGCGGCTGTGAAGGCCTGACTGGCCGATCCGCCTCATCGTGCGGCGAAGATTCGTTAAATCCGACGGTTCCTGCTTCGACTTCTCGCACGCGTGTCGAATAAAAAACTTTCTGCCGTTTTGCGTACGTCAGCAGCCCAAGCGCAAGCGCGGTTCCCAGATTTGAATTGAAAGAATTGAAAGCAATAATGCCTCGGCGTCGCGACAATTTGCGCTTGAAAAT
Organism: Zygnema circumcarinatum; assembly: GCA_037447605.1. Lineage (NCBI taxonomy): Eukaryota > Viridiplantae > Streptophyta > Zygnematophyceae > Zygnematales > Zygnemataceae > Zygnema > Zygnema circumcarinatum. The sequence continues at coordinate 4,235,337 of CM074804.1, forward strand.
GGGGTACCGTACGGCGGCGATCGGGGCGAGGGCTTTTTTGACTTGCTGCAGCGCGGCGGCGGCTGGAGCACTATTCGATCGAGCTAAGACTTAACACACTCACGAAAGCTGATCTATCAAACAAATCCACGAATTTCATACTGAATGCTTTTGAAGAAAAAAGTGGCTGGGGGGGGGTGGGGGGACACCGGAAGTGCACAGTCTGCTTGCTGCATATCAGATTTTTCCACAAAAAATCATATTACAAAGAAACAAGTTCCTTTCCATTACAAAACGATCAAACCAATCATTTATGTACAACCAAAAAAAACGAACATAGGAACTAAACCTTTTCCCCGCAACCCTAACGAACCTCCAGCACTGCTCTCTCCGGCAACGTATGCCCTCCCACCCTCCCCGCTACTCTACTTCTCACCCCCCCCCCCCTTCTACTCACTCTCCGTTCTCCCCCTTCTCTCCCTCCATCTCAATCTTCTCGGTCGACTCTCCCGCCTGCTTACCCCCAGTGGTTTCCTTAGTGATCGCTGAAGGCCCCCCTGAAAGCGGAACATCGACTACACGACTTCTTGGCTTCTCTGCCTGCACCTTTGGAAGCCTTACAAGGAGAAGCCCATTTTTAAGCTCAGCCGTAATTCCCTCTGCGTTCACACTATCAGGAATTGCAAGACGCGCCGTCACCCCGCGCCGGCCGACAAACCTCCCCTGCTCTCGTTCCTTGGCATCATCGGTAGGCGGCCTCGCAGTAATCAAAAGTACAGAAGCATCTTCCACCTGCATTATTGCAAAGGACGATCAAGAAAGCAAGACTGAAAGGCTGAAATCAACAAAACTTTGGGTCTTGTAAACATGGTTTGTAAAAATAAACTGATTAGAAAGCTGAAACCAACCGAAGTTTGAAGTTTTAATATAGGCTTTGCAAAGATAAGCTGATACAAGAACTCGGCTGCTAAAGCTAAAAAGGAAACGACTGGTTAAGCTTAAACTAATCGATGCACACGTCAAACTTAAAAAGACATAATAATCTGCTTGACGAAGTTCAAGGCAGACGCACAGGGCTATGGAATTGGAACAGTAGGCAGCTACTTGCCTGCACTTTGACATCATTACTGCTGAATCCTGGAAGTTCAAAGCGGAGAGTCCAGCCATCTGAGCTCTCCTCCACATCCCACACCTTGGCAGATCCCAACTCTCTCAGCATCTCTGCCAACGATCGACCGAACGGTTCCATGTTGGCGGCCCAGCGACGGTTTGACGGAATTCCACACGGATCCACAGCAAACCCACAGCCTGCAAATCCCCCACATATCTTTCAGTCTGAAGCCCAACTTGCACTATTTTTGTAACTAACAATGGGAATCTGCTAATGTCTTCTCCGCTTTTGGAAACAAAGACAGGTGTCCACGTGTCATTCTTTTTCTAAGTAGAGTCAGAAGGGAAAAGACTCACCAGCTTGCCAGCTGGCAGCAAGAGCTGCTGCTCGGGCCGACCGTCGGCGCGCCTCCGTTGCACGCAATCGCTGCGCGTTCCATGCGTCACGGCAGCCCGTCGCGCGCACTACCAAACTTGCTGCACATGTAGAGAAGCGTCCAGCAAAAGAGGTAAGAGATTCGTACAGAAGATAAAATGTTCTAAGAAAACTATAGTATGCGCAGTCTGCAAGAAAGTTGGGCGTAAAAATTATTAAAACGAGAATTAATTACGAATACAGTATTCTTAGAATTTACCTGATGCAGGAGCAGGTTTCATGTTTGAAGCAGACGCTGCAGAACCTCGAAGACCCCCTGTTTCTCCAGTGAAGGAGGTACGGAAGTGAGGAGTCTGCATGGCAGGTGCGCTGAGAGTAGCGAGAGAGACGGCTGCCATGGCTTCTGTGCGAGGAAGACGAGGCGAGGGAGAGGGAGTGCGTGTGCAGTATGGCAGCGAGAGGCGCGGACGACGATCTAGCCTCTCGAACGCGGCTTTTTAAACCGAGGGAGGCGCCCGCTGGAGATGGCGTGGGAGCGACGCCGGCAGGTGGCCACCGACATCCGCCGGCGTTCTAGAAGGCTGGCGGGCGGGCGGGCGGGCCCCACCGAATTGCCGTGCGGGCGAGGGGAAGCCTCCTCCCGGGCGGGCGGGCGGGCAGATGCAACCACGTGGACAGATGCAGCCACGTGGACAGATGTAGCCACGTGGACAGATGCAGCCACGTGGACGAACTCGCTAATAAAACGGCGAAGGTTGCTTGCTCGCTCGCTTGGTCAGCGAGCTGTTCGCGAAAAGGCGCCTGCTGATTGGCCGACACTCGCGCGCCGTACCGTGCCGTACAAACCGCTCTCCGGTGCGTGTTTCCGTGTCGAATTGGATACAGAAGACACCCGACCCCGACCCCGACCCGACCCGGGGCCGCCCGCCTGCCCGCCCGCCCACCCGCTCCCACCTCGGACCCTCCCCGGCCCAGCCCGGAGGACGCCGTCCTTCTCGGAAGCCCCCCTCCGGCTACGCTCACAGCCTACCCTTTTATCGGCATCGTCGCATTGCAGCGTTGCACAGGTCGCACCTTTCAATCAACCTAAGGAAAGGTGCGAACCATTGGTGCATCGCTGTTTGAGCCGTTGATTTGCGACCCAGCCAACCATTGATTTGCGACCCGAGCAACCATTGCCGGTGGTTTCATTGGATTATATGGTTGCCAGCCATTGGAATAGTTGCGAACCATAGATTCGCGCCTCTTGCAACCATTGGACTCAATGGTTGCCAGCCATTGACAACGGTTTTCGAACCATTGGTTGAGTTTTGTTATTTTTCTTCAGGATATTAAAGGAGAAAACCAAATTTATTCTATGTGTTTTGGTTGAAGCAAGTTGCTTCCATACACTACGAGGTGTGACTTCAATACCGCCAGGCAGAGAATAGTTTTTTGCACTTTCTCGTTAATGGTTCCAAGCATTTCCATGGTTGCCAACCATAGTTGTTGGAATCATCCACTGCGAATGGTCGCAACCGCTGGATGCCAATGGTTGCCGATCCCATGTTCCGACCTGCGCAGCGTTGTCGCGCCTCCACGCGCTGCGGTTGGTTTTGGCCGTCCCGGCGGCCTTCTCCCCCCTCATGCGCGAAGCCCTGCATCGGCTTCGCGGCTGCTTCTACAGCGTGTTGTGCTGTTGGGCCTAGAAGCAGAGTCTAACTCATAGCTTTTCTTTCGTCCCGTGGTCCGTCGTGCCCAGTTCCTTTTGGTTCTCCGCGTTGTTTTTGTCCAATGCACCTTTGATGGCATCGCCATCGTTAGATTATTTTTTTTCCCAACTTTGCAACGATGTTGAATGGAGCATAGACATAGTAGTGAGTAGGCCATGCAATATACGCTATTATGGAATGACACCCACCATTCGGTGCTACCTCCCGAACGATCAATCAGGGCACAAATCACGACTAATCACGACTAGTCACGACTACGATTGTACGTGAGAGGCACCCCACCTACGCCCGCCTGTCGCACCACTCATAGGCACCGTAGAGCACTCTGCGAGAGTACCGTACGACACCGTACGGTCGATATCCGCGGTCACCGCCCCCGGACCGGCCTGCGTGCCCCGTCAGCACGGGCGTGCTGACGTGGGCGGTCGGCCCCGCGGGCCGCGGGCGGGTCAAAGCCCCGAGGGCCAAGGGCCGCAGCGACGTCACCTCCCGCGCGCGGTTGGCCGCGCGGTTCGGTTCGCCGCGCGGTTGGTCGGTTTGAGGCGGAGCCCTGGTGGGCTCTGCTGCGACCCCCCTCCCCCGTGCCGGGCGGCCCGGGCCGTGCAGGTGCAGGAGGGAGGCTGGAGTTGCTCGGGCGGGGCAGGCAGGCAGGGAGGGAGGGAGTCAGCGTTTTAGGGTTGTCGAGAGGGACCGGACTGCTTTAGAACAAATATTGTAAAACTAGGGTAACTTTGCGGTCGGAGGAAGACGGGAGGAGGGAAGGGATGTATGGATGAAGGACGATGAAGAGAAGAAGATATGCATGTTATGTTGGAAATGCGTAATTTTTTCTTAAATTGATGTCCATTTTGCGCTCTTTATAAAATGGTGGCTTGCGGGGTTATTAGGGTTTGTCCAGGATCCAAAGGAGCTGAGGAAGGATCAGAATTAGGGTTAGGTTTTTGCCTCTAGTTAGAGTTGTATCGTATCCAGAGCTAGAATGGAGCTGTAGCAAATAAGAGTATTCCTGGATTTGTTTCCACTATTCTTGCGCCAAAAATGGGTTTCTGAACTCGTCCAATAAAGTTATCCTCTACAATTTCTGGCACGAGATTCGTTTGATTGCTGCACCGATATCCCAATATTCTAAAGCAGCAGACCGTCGTGTCTCATCATGGAAAACCAAGTTGGAGATGGAGGCGGTCAAGTAATCACAGAGAGCAAAGTTTTGTCGCCGACAGTGTTGCCAGTCGTATCGAAGCCTGTAAGCTGAAGATTTCTTGAAGCCTTGGTTTAGGGCCTAGAAATTGGAGTACTATTCGGGCTTCTCATTTCTTTACGAGTATTTCAGCAAGAGACGAGTAACGCTATTTGTCTTGTACTCTATCCTTACCTGCTGTCGACTGCGGCTTGAGGTCGACTTTGTCGAGTAACTTGCCTGATATCGGGTCAAAAGAGTTGGTTATGCATCGATATGAAAGTAGCGGATGATTCATTTAGATTAATGTCCATGTTTGTGACACAAATTCCTAGGAGTTTCGGATGCATGTCGGAGTTGAAAAGTTCGTGTACTGCTTTAATGGCACTTGAATGATCACAACGCTAGTATTTCACTCATACTCAACTAGAATTTAACTTAACTTACATTGCTTCTCGGGTACGTCGAAACGCAACCTTCAGATTGCTGTGGAAGTCACTATGATACTCCAAGTAATTGCACACACAGGTAAGTAAATGGTGCAGCAGATAATGTTGAGCTTGAGGCACGTGGCGGGCTGGGAGACAGGTGGATGGAAAGTTTTTGAGCTTGGGTAGGCTACTGGACATTGTATCTATCCTCAGCCATCTTGCCTTTTTCGGCATCATTGGGGTATGTAGCATGAGCCTTTCATGTGAATGTTACAGTAAGTGAGCTGGCTTACGTGATTCGGCTGCACCGATGATGCGGACGACGATGCAACTGCAAATTGCTGCGTGCGACGACTATCGTCAGCATATTCTGGGTATGCGTCAGCGTATGCCAGAGAAGTAGACCCGTATTGACTGAAATGTTTTTGTTTTTTGTGCCTGTAGGTGCTGATTAGATACTCCTTCGAACTTTTGCTGGGTCCGGAAGTCGGAAGGGTTACTGATGATCAGCAGGCACTGTTCATTGACCTTCCTGCAAACATGGTAAGCTGCGTCGATGCTTCGATGTAAGTGCTCAAGTCAATGGGATTAAAAATTCTGGGCGTGTTTTATTTGAGTGCACCTTTAGATGACAGCAAGAATCAAGCGCCGTTCAATTGTACTATTTCGATTCTGCTGGCCTAGGAGTGATTAGTAAGTTGTGTTCCAAAACACATTCAACTCATTCCAACGAAGTCCATTTTCCTGAACGTGGATCATGCAGGTCGGTTCGTTCATTATGGGATGGGTTGGTGTAGTGGCAAAAAAGACAATCGCATCCTTTTCAGAGCAGTTGGCTGTGGGGCTTTCCACGGGGCTCTGCGGCAGCATTACGACGTTTGCATCGTGGAATCAGCGCATGTTGGCCATTCTTTCCAAGGGCCTGTGGTTTCGTGCACTATCGGGATATGTTATTGGTAAACGTCGAAATGATATCCACTCAGATTGATGTTCCGCAATCGTTTACAACATATATGCATATTGCTCAATCCTTCTGTGTTGAGGCTACTGTAGGCCTTCATTTGTTTGTCTTACAAAGCAGGGCCTTATGATTGCAGGAGCGGAACTGGCGTACATATCGCTCCTCATCGGCATCGATTCCTGCACAGCTTTTCTTACTTTCATTGAAAACCTGCAGTGCAGACGGGAGGAGTCCGGCAAGCTCAGATTTCAACTGGTTACTGCAGATCACGTTGATCGTCGCTGGTTCAGCTTGGTCCTTTTCTTCACAACCTCCGCCCTTTTTTGGGTGGGAGGGGCTATCGGAGCCGCTGTCGATGTGCACTGCTTAGCTCGGAGAAGGCTATGGCTGGCGACAGTTTTAGCCCCATTTGGAGTGTGGCTTCGTTGGTTCTTGTCCAGGTTCAATGGTTGGGGGTTCGGGAAGAATAATGATGTTTTGCAGTGGATTCCGTGGGGGACGTTTGTTACAAACGTCGCAGCAGCCGCAATCGAAGCGATCCTCTCAACAGTGGTCCTCGCTGTAAGATTTGAAAGCCGCCCGTTTAAGGATACTGCTTGAATGCCTCAATTGGCCGAGGGAGTAAGCGAACTCTGCAGATGCATAGGTTTCTGTTGAGAAATCGCGTATATGATTCAACACCTGATCCCCTGAACCTTCGATTCTCCACATGATCTGGCATTTGCATGTAGGTGCAAGATGACACGAACATCTTTGTAAACGGCGCGTTGCAGCTTGGATTCCTCGGCTGCATGAGCACTGTTTCAACTCTTGTTGTGGAGGTCAGAACGTTACGGAGCTCGAGCTCAGCACCATGGCGGAGTTATGCCTACATGCTAATTTCTCTCGTGGCGTCTTCCACGATCGGCATCCTCCTTTACAGTATCCCGGTTTGGGTGAATCATTATGATTCAAAATACAACGCTATTGGGTTGTGCTGATTTCGACGCATCCCCCCGCCCACAAATTTCATACAGGGCGAGTTTTGCAGTGGCCTAAGTGCCTTCTCGGCGAATACTTAGGGCTCGGCTCTCCAATCAACTCGTCGTGTGATTGGATTTTTGACTCCTTTCTGACGGAAACACCCCCAATTTTAATTCCGCAACTCATTGTAAAATTCTACAGCAGGAAGGCAAAGTGTTTAGTAAATTTGTTTGTATTAGTTTTAATGGTATTGAAGCAGAGCATGTCTTTTAAGTGTCTTTTTGGTTAACGTTCCAAAATTCGCACAGGACAAGTAATGTGGATAGGATACATGCAGTGGTCGGGAATTCTTGACTTGGCTAAGAATATGGCTGAGAAGAAACTCTGATGAAAAAAAGGACTACCTATGTACGACTTCAATCAATTTTATACTCGGCTATAACTTGGCTTGGCTGGTCGGAGCTTGACTGGACTGGTTAGTACTTGCACGTGTTACTTCGCCAGTCCTTAGTCACATTTTTATTTTAAATTTATAGATTTGTAATTGCAATAGACCGGCGTTTGGACATCACACGCCTGAACAGGCAGTCGCAGCCCGAACCGCCATGAAACCGCCATGCAAGGGTGGTGACAGCCGCAGTGCCCAATCCTTACAGGGAGGGTATGACGGCATGCTTGAGAGCACGGCTGTAGAAAATGTGACGAAGGTGTGGCTGTTGACCACCCCTGTGATCACTACTCGAGTGACTAATTTGCCATCCACTGGGCAATCTTTATCACAAGTCATCATTTAGCCGAGCAAAGCCAACGATTCGATAAGTAAGACTGCCACCACTACATGTCACCAAATTTCTAGTTTGTTACGTTTTGAGCTTGTCGATGTAAAGGTTTTCTCTCTATATTTTCTGGGTTTCTCATGCCTCCAAAGGAAAAGAAAAAACCCAGAAAGAAACCCCAGAAATCTGGTGCTGTGTAGTGTGCGCTTGATGTTTGTTAGACGGGCCTTTAGCGGTAAGGCAGGCTTTAGGTTTTACAGTTTTGAATATCTTTATCGTTAATACTCGTTGTTCGTACTCTGTAGGCCTTGTTGTTTACGATGTCATAATCCATTCTTGATTATTTTTTCTTTCTTTTTATCATCCTGACTACTTCAGTAGTCATTTCTAGCAGAGGCTGGAGAGATATTGGCGCAGCTCTGATCTGTGCTATCCTTGTGGAACCTGCCGTGAGCCGGTCATCCAAAAAGCATTCATTTTGTCTGCACTTCCATTTTAATGAGACCTTTTGTGCTCACATTTTTTGCTTCATTGACTTAGACAGGTCGCTGTACGATTGATATGAACGCGGATAATTGTAAGTACGTCACCGAGAAACGAGCAAACCATTGATGTATTTGCATGATTTTCCTTTAAAAAAAGAACACGTATGGTAATATTAGAGACTAACGTCTGATAGAGAAGAGATTTGGTCGTCGGCCAAAAGCCCTTGTAGTGGACGCAGCGGCGGGATTTAGCAGACGCATGCAGGCCACCCCACGCTCCAGTTACGCGAGCAGGCCCGTCCAACCCTCCGAACATGGCTGTGGCGCACATCGCCGTTCCACGCTCCTCCACTTTCCAGCCGCGCGATCTCGTCACTCTCTCCCTCTCTCTCGCAGACGTCGCAGCTCGCTCCCCAGCAGCTCCGTCATCACTTCAAAGCCAAATCCTGATCAGGATCGGCGCCCGAAGTCTGACCCCCGAATGGAGCTCAAAACATAAAGAGCTTGAAGGGTTCAGTTTGAACTCTGATGCTGAACCCCGGCATGGGTGAGGGCGCTCATGGCTGCTGGACTTGCAGTCCACTGGCTGAACTCCCTCCTGCCGGAGCTCCCCCCTCGCTTTCTCTGTTGCCAGCAACAGAGCTTCCCTCTTCGTCCGCGCAGTTTCTAACGGAGGTTATGGAACGACAGACGCGCATTCTGCATAGTATTACAATGTTGGAGGAGAGGCTCTGCCTGAATGGGATAGTTGCAAAATTTGGAGCATTATCATCACATTCTTATATGTCTGGAAGTGCGGACGGACTGCTCAAAACCCTAAAGCCGGAAACTCCAGGTGAAGTGGATAAATTAAATCATGAACTTGAGGTTAATTCTCAGTGCGGTACACAAGTTCGGCTGGAAGCTATTTTACGAGCAGCTGGTGCTCAACATTTTAAGTTTGTACGAGTTCCGAGCGATTATTATGAGCATTCGTATGATTATCGGCGGGAGGCGCTTGGAGCCGCATCAGTGGAGCATCTCTGCAAAAGCATTGTCATGGTGTGGAGGCAGACATGCACGCCTTTAAGCCTAACAATGTTTCTACTTCAGGGTTTCCAGTTCGTCCTTTTTGATTTCCTCTAGAATGCAGTAGGCGTTCTTTTCCTGTACGCTGCTCTGTCTCAGCTTTGTATACAAACTGGCAGTTAACCTTGTCCATGGAATTTCGCAGGGAGCGCTTCTGTTGTCTGTGATGTAGAACTGTAACACTCTTTGTCTGTCTCCCCTCCCCCTCACCCCCCACCAAGTAAAAAGAGGAAAAAAAATAACAATTTTAGTATGGTTTTTGCCCGGCAGGTGAATACACAAGCGGCGCAAGAGGTGGTGAATTGCAGTGACCTCAAGAACTCCAAGTATTATGTGGTGGTGGTTCAGGTGGGGGGCCTATCCACTCTTGTCTCAATTTTATAACGGTTTCCGCCATTTCGAATGATTTTTCACATTTAACTCAGAGTTGCTATCCAGTCTTTTTAAACAAAAGAGTTCCATTCTGTTCAAATTTTAAATGTGTTCAGCTTTTTCAAGGGTTACAGTTTTCCAGGCTTTTAGTTAAACTTGATAGTAGTCGGGTTATTTAAGGGCTTTCCTTTCATGCATTTTGAGATTTTATTTGAAACGAGTTGAAACGCTTCAGGTGTCTTTGGGAACTCAGGTTGTTCTATGCAATATCCTCTACATGCTGCCTGTTATTGGAAGCTGAACTGTTTGTTGCATGTGCCCCTTTGCAGTATGCAACGCGATTAAATGCGGAAAAGGTGCGCCAGTTCATCCATTCATTGAATGAAGGAAAAATTCCCAAAAAGCGCTTCAACAGTAAGGCTTTCCACTTGCACAAAGGACCTGAGAGGGAAACATGATTGCTCAGTCGGTAGTGTTCAACATACTCTGGTTTTCATGCAAAACATTACGTTCTCCAGCTTTCCTTCTGCTTCTTCTCATCATACTTCCACTGCGCCTACCTATCGACTCTTGACAAGACCCCTCTTATAGTCGGAACGATGTTCAGGCTGCCGCCCTTCCTCTATACCTTTTACTGTACGAAAAGATAAAGGTCTCCATTCCAACTTGCACCTTCTCCTTCCCTTCCTTGCTCCAAACTGACCTGAAAATCCACACGCTCGGGATGGTAGCACAGTGAGGTTGGCGCCTGAGGAGGACTCGCATGCACTGACTGGATTCGAGCATAACGCCGTCACTCCTATTGGAATGAAAACGCCAATTCCTGTAAGCAGTCTTCTTTCTTCATTTTTTTCTTTTAGCCTTTTTACGCCTTCCACCTCAGTTTCCTTTTCCATGCGATGTGCCCCCCCTGCTTTTATGTTGATCTGTGTTTCGATTCCGTATTTCAAACGCAGGTCATTCTGTCTGATGCGATCGTGCGACTGCAGCCCGATTTCTTTTGGTTGGGAGGCGGGGAACCTGACCTAAAGCTTGGGATCAAAACAAGCGAATTCATTCGCGTGGTCCGCCCGTTCATCACCGATTGCACCCATTGATTTCTTCAGAAGTTCGACACCGATTGCACCCATTGATTTTTTCAGAAGTTCGACAAAAATAGATGAGTCTTTGGCAAACATTGACGCGTCTGTCCATAGTTATTATGGTTTCATAAGCCAGTTTTTCCCTTACCGGATTCTCTCAAGCCGGTTGCCTTGAGTCTGTTCAGTGATCGGTTTTAATAAAAAAAAATAAACAAAGGAGAAGGCATTTACATGCTTAAGGAGCAAATCGCGATATGAAAAAAATGTTTTGTTTCTCTTTTCTCCAATTTTCTCAGAAAAGGGGTAAAGTAAAAAAGAGTTTGCTGTCATTATTTGTTCCATGGTCTCAAGCAAACGGAGACGATGGAGTAGAGTACACACGTGGAAGCTGTTGGCTGTTTGCAACCGCTCCTAACTCGATTTATTTTCTGGACACTCTACCATAAAAACCCTAAAACCCCTAGAAATTTAACCGAACTACACGATTTTGAGTGTTCGGGTACTTAGAATCTGTACAGTGCTTGTTGGAGTTTCTGCCTTGCCTTATTTTAGCAAAGTTATGGGCCCCAAAAAGATATTAAAACAACAATGAGTAGAACAATGTCAATTTTTGTTTGTCAAACACCTGGCCAGCTTTGATTTTTTTTATAGATGTCCATCTTTGACGGGCGTGACCAGCAATGGTGCGGCCAATGGACTCTGCTCCTCTGCCTGTCCTCGAAAAAAACCTCCTCTCAACCTGTAACAAAAGGTGGCCCCACATTCAGCTCTCTTTCTTTGTATCACTCCCGTTTTTTTATGAATTCTAAACTTTTATTTGCGAGTTAAATTTGAAGGAAATGACACAACACCCTCCACAGCCACGGAAACAATGCAGCAGTACAACCCCCCACTTGAACTTGTTAAGCGCACCTTTGCCAAGAGTCCGTCGATTTCAAACATTGTTGGAAAATTCTTCTAGCGCTGGTGGGTCCCACCACAAGGTACGCGATGAAGGCGAGATAGGCGCCCCCTCCTGTGCAGGCGAGAGAGATGCCGAGGCGTGTGGGAGGGAAGGAGACCGCTGCTACGTGGTACAGCAGGTAGAGGTTGATGCCTATGACAAGGACGCTGATGAGGGAGGCTATCACCTGCTCAACAACACAATGGGAGCAAGACATGAAGACTGTCGGTATATGAGTCTCTCCCTGTCTCGTTCCCTCCTCTACGCTTCAACTTATCACTCTGTCCCTTGCCATCCCTCCGCCTCTTTTTTGAGCCGTGTTACTTGAAAACTTGAACAAAGCGAGCATGCTAAGACGACAAACAGACGGCTTCAAACCTATCTCTTATTCACCCAAAACACATTCCCACCCTAAAAAAGCGCATTCCCCCAAATCTTTGGTGTGACTTCATCTCAGCCGATACACTGCAAACCCTTTCGCTTCCATATGCAGCATTAACCCACCCATCCCGCTCCTTTCGAAAGCCGAAAGTTTCCTCAATCCAATAGTTTTTCCCTTCCCCACTCCTTGCCCACTCTCCCTGGCCCATATTCCCACACCATCTCCCCAGGTGCCCAAAAAAGACTTCCCCTCCCGGCCGCCCGGCCGCCCGCCCGCCCTCTCTCCTTCCTTCCCTCCCTTCATCTCTACCCCCTTCCCCTTGGGTGCCGATCTACAAGCACTCTCCCTCCCCCCATCTTCTCCTTCCCCACTACCCCATCCATTCCTTCCATCCCTCCCTTCCTCCATCGTCATGCACCTTCTCCTAGGTGCCTGTCCCAAAACCCTTCCCCTCTCCACCCCTCCCATCTTCCCCCACTCTCTTTCAGGATACCCATGTAAAAACATACACCCTCCCTTCCCTACGCTTTCTCCTCCCTCCCTCCACTCCCCCTCTCGCCCCTCTCGACCCCTTTGCTCTCCCATGATCTCTTCCCCCTCGCTCGCTCCCCCCTCCCGCCCGCCCCCCCCCCCCCCCCCTTTCACCCTCCTCGCTCCTCCCCTCCTCTCCCCACCTCTCCTTCCCCTCATCTCCCCTCCCACTCATTCCCCCGCTCGCTCTTTCTTCCGTCTTCCGTCCCTCGCTTCTCCCCCCGTCCCCCCTCCGGTTCCCCTCTCCCTCCCGCTTCACCCACCTTTGTCCGCCGATTGATCACAAACACGCCCATGAGCTCCGGACTGGAAACCACGAGGAGCAGCGGCAGCAGCGCGAAGGGCAGCTGCACCGCCTGCAGCATGTTCAGCCCCTCGTTCAGGAGGTCCAGCCTGCGCTCTGATTGGTCGAAAAGGAGCGCCACGGCGACAGTGGGCACGATTGACACGCTGCGAGTGATCACTACGCGGGTCCACTTCTTCACCCGAAGATTCAAAAATCCCGCCATTACAAACTGCCCTGCATAGGTTCCGGTCATAGTGCTGCTCTGACCTGCTGCAAGAAGGCCCACAGCCCATATATACAATACAGGAAAAGTGCTCGTTCCAAACGCTTCCTGCAAAGATGCCAATTCATGGGACTTGCTTAGCTCTTTTCAGAACAAAAGTTTGTTTTCTGTAGGAAAGGGAGCTTTCAGCAATCAAGTGGGTGAGGGGTTGCTTGCTGACCTGCAAAAAGTTGCCAGCATTTAAAAGCCCGATTTTGTCTGCAGTTTCTGTTCCAGCGAAAAGTTTCGCAAAGACAGATACAACCGAAAGGTTCACTAAAAAAGTGATTATTAAAGCCACAGTTGATTCAACGCTGTAGTATCTCAACGCTTCACGAACTTTTCCTTCGTTTCTGTGGTCAACGGCTCTTGATTGCACGAGTGCTGAATGCAGAAATATATTGTGAGGCATGACGACAGATCCAATAACTCCTACAGCTATACCTGTAGCTGAGCGAGGAACCGAAGGAATAATGAGTCCTGCATAAAAAAATGCAGGTAGAAAAAGTGGGTCTCATTCTCTGCAGTCATACGCATGAGACGGCCCTGTATAGCCCATCCGAGAAAAAAAACGAACGAATTGGCTGAGTGAAGGTGATGGCCTTACCTTTTGCGATCTGGCCCAGATTAGGTTCGGTTTCGATGAACATTCGGAAAAAGGAAACCATCATGACAACGATAAATCCGCCAAAAAGAGCCTCCAACTTCCGAACACCAAAACTCTCTAGGCTTAAAAAGAGGAACCTGCGAGAGCCGCTCCCTCAGCCCTTCAGGCCGAGGCAAGACTTTGCGCGTCCACCTCCCAATGATGTTTACTAAAAAAAAGTTTTAGACCTTCGTGGGAAGGTACATGAATTCCACCGATATAATTGTATTCTCCTTCCTTTTTTTTTTTTTTTGGAATTGACATCTTATAGAAGTGAAGTCGTACCCGTCAACTGCAGTAATGAGCACTCCAGCCCAGAGGGGAATAAACCCCCGAGACAAAATTCGGAAGGCGATTGCGCTTCCAATGACTTCTTGAATGTCCGATCCACAGATCGCAATTTCTGTCAGCAGCCATAGGGCCCACCTTGCAGGCGCGGGATACTGCTTCCGACAAAGCTCTGCGAGATGTAGACCTGTGGCGACCCCTACACGAGCGGATAGAAGCTGCAGAAAATCGAGACAAATGAAATAACGGCGTGAATGAATGGGGAACGGAATGGCAGTTCCCAACACGAAGTTCACGAAGGATCATACCAACCATACTACTTAGTTCTCTTCGGGTAAACTCATAACACAATTGTACCTCCACTTCACTCCGCATGACGATCCAAAGTGATCAGTGCAGCAGCAAAACTGAAGGAGAACCGCCATAGAAATGGCATAGAGCTGCCGTAACTTGCCATAAAGTGCTACAAAACTAGTATGAAATAGGTATTTTGCCATAAAATTGCTGCAATCTGCTGTAGAACTGATATAGAACTGCTGTTAATTTACAACTGCAGTTCCATCTAGGCGGGCGGTAGTTGACGCCTGCCTGCAGGAAGAGGCCCATGGCGGTGGCCCCGAGGAGGACCCAAAGCAGCGCGTAGCCACTCTTCGCGCCGGCCTGAAGGTCGCTCTCGATGTTGCCCGGGTCAAGGTACGCGATGCTCATCAGGAAGCCCGGCCCCGTGAAGGCAATAAGCTTCCTCCACGAGAACTTTGGCACTGATCGGTAAAAAATGGGCAGAAGACAAAGGCAGTAATGAAGTAAGAAGCTGAAGTTGGTTCTTCAGCTAAGAACCATGCTTATCTCATCTCCCTGATAAAAAATGATTGCGCAGCAAGTTGATTTCGGTATTGCGGATTCTTTTTGAAGGCGCAATAATTTCATTGCTCCTGAATAAAGCTCCTTTTCTGGATATGCAAGATTATGATCTCATCCATGACCCACATTTCTTTCGTCACGTCCTTTCAAACACAATAAACACCTTGATGAGAGGCTCCCTTACATCCTGACCACCTTTTCATCCATCCATCAATAAAGTATACAGGAAAACCAAAAGGAAGCGAATCTTCCGCACAATTAATGAGACTCATCTTCAAAATTTCTCCGTGTCGCCTTAATCACGCCTCCTTCAAGTCAAAATTGAAGTTTTAAATAATGCCTCTTCCAAGAAGACCTGAGCTTCAGGGAGTTAACGTGTGTCAGAAGCTTCCGAGAAGCTGCTGATATCGAGAAAGAGAGTGCGGTTGCCTACCACCTCGGTGGTTCAATTCTTCGCCTTCTACTGCTGACGTGGCCTCTTCGCATTCTTCCACGTGAACCTGTGCTGCTGATCCGTACGCGTGCTCCTCCTCCAAGATTGCAGCGGCCTGAGACTGACATTCCACTTCAGAGGGACGTCGGAGAGGCAATGTGGGCACCATGGAGAGAGAGAGAGAGAGACAGAGACAGAGAGAGAGGGAAAGATAGATAGAGAGAGGGAGAGGCACAGAGGGAGAGAGAGTAAGGGAGAGTTCAGTATGCTTTTTATGATATCTGAGAAGCTGGAGCGAGGCGGGAGGAGGAGAACGAGGGCGCGAGTCAGCCCCGAGGGGCCGCGAGAGGGAGGCGGGAGAGGCGCAGGAAACACAGCGTGCACGGCCGCTGTTCCGTTGTAGCGGACGCTCTCAACTGGCTCTATGACCAATTTAAGAATGAACGGGACCATAGAACATGAAGGGGGGAAGTACATGGAAAAAGTTGTGTTACTCTAGCACAACTTGTACGCACGTGGCGAATCGCTATTGGAAGACGCTCCGTAATTGGAGGAAAGTAACACAGGGCTGTGCGCCCCGCGCGAGGACGGGTCCCCCTTCGACCAATCAGAGACCTCGGGACGTGTTCTTGGAAAAAAAGGAAAATCTTTAGGAGCCTCCGATTGGTCGGGCGAGGACCGAAAGCCGGGCCGGGCCTGGGCACGGGCTTCACCAGAGACTGTAACGGGAACTGTGCACATGGAACGAGGACACTTCCGTGCAAGCTCCGTCGGAGCCCAACATGTGACGTGTCGGAAAGGCAAGGATAAACCACGTGACGTGGCACAACGTGGATGACATGTCAGCAAGCATGAGATGTCACATGCTGCTGACGTGGCAATGAACGCCTCGGGGGTTGCCACGTGTCATCCGAAGATTTGTGAACACGTATTGGTGATCAGCCATTCACGGTCAACGTGGCGCCCCGAGAGCAGGCAGGCAGAAAGCAAGGCCCCACACAAGGTACCGACTTTCGAGGCAAAGCTAAGAAAGGACAAGTAACTCACTCTCTCTTTACAGAATCGCATCAAAAATGGCAATTGATGGCAGTGCTATCATGGTTGTCCACTCAAGGCCCAACACTGCCACTCTCCTCTCCCCTTTCACCTTTGCCTACCCTCCCTGCCCAAACATTCCCTCCTAATACCTGCTGAATATAAAGTTGACTACAACTTATCTACAATGCACATTCTCTCTAAAGTAATAAAATAAAAACTCACCGGCGAGGAGAGTTTAGAGAGAGAGAAAGAGAACGACAACCAGCACCTGCTTAGATCCCCTTGTCCGGCGAGTAGGAACCGGAACTCGTGGAAGGACCGGGAGAGGGAGGGTGCCTCCTCCTATTGGCTTCTAGCCCTATCAACGTCAGGCAGAGCATGACGACAGGTGGCAGCAGCACAGAGAGCAGGAGAGCTAGCGTGGTTGGGCCGGAGTCACTCCTTTCGGGCGGTGGGGGCACGAGGGGGAGGCTGAGCTCGGGTAGGAGCACTCGCTCCAGGTAGGGGGCGAAGGTGCCCCGCCCTGCAATCTGCGTAACTTCAGCAGTGACCACACTCGAATTTTCCGCAGTTTGTGGAATAATGCCGGCGTTACTCCATGAGCTTCCCGTCCAAGCACGAACGCCCACTGCACGGTGGCGGAACAGCGGGTTTGAGGGGAAAATGTGGTGTAATGTAATTCCAGCATTTGAAATAAAGGAAAACGCGAAAGTGAGTTGCTTTAAGATTTCAACGGTTGTGGAAAAGTAGTTATGTGCGCGTATGAGCTGTCTGGGTGAAAGGGTAGAAGGCACTACCTGAGCCGTTGATGCTGTCCGAGATAGATGCAGTGATGGTCAGATCAGCAGCTACAGGGTTGCCTCTATAGATCATCCCCACTACCGTTGCTCCTCCTTGCAGCCGCCTGCTTACCCACGCACCGCCACCAGCTGGAACAAATTCAGCAGCAATTCATTTTTTTGGAACAATAGCAGAGGAGCCAGGACATAAAATGGAGAGAACGTCATGGCGAACTTGGAGGAGAGACGCTGCGTCGATAGAGCATCATACAGAGGTCGAGAGTACCCAAACGAGTAAAGACGATGAGACAGCCGAGCTGCAAACTTTTCTGCAGCAGAGCGCGGAGAGACGCTTACAAGTCCTCCGGCAGAGGTATGATGTCCTTAAACGCGTATATGTAAGCTGTCACGTCACCCCCAACAGGAACTGAACTGTCTGTGCAGTCAAGTGAGCAGCTGGAGGGGCCCACAGCAGCCACAAAATCTGCTCCTCCGCTGGTTTGCACTGCAAAATGCTCACATCCAGTTACTGCAAAACATTAGAGATTCTATCAACACAAATTCAGAGAGAGAAAGCAGGGCTGCAGACATGCGCATAGCTCCATGCATGCAACCTTGAGAGAACCCGAAGAAAACTGTCCCCTATATTCTTACCTACAGCCGCCGCCATATCCACTTGCGCTGAGGTGAAAGTTTCGACGGGAGTGCCCTCCGCCTGCCCCTGCAGGAGGCCCTCTGCCAGCTGGCCAGGGAGCAGCAGCACCGCTGCAAACGTGCGGTTTCGGGCAGTCTCGCTCACACTCGGTTGACTGCCCGCCACGAGGATGCGGCTGGCGAGGGAGAAGAGGCACTGCAGCAGTTCAAACAACGAGAGAAAAACGCAAACATCTCAATCGAAAAACAAGCCAAATTTGGGTCACAACAAATGCTCGCCATTGACAAACCCGCTTAAGCGGTAATGCGGTGTTAAGTCATGGAGAGCATCATGGATAGCACTCATGGAGAGTACGAAACGCGATGCAGATTTGCGGAAAAGGACGAACCTCTGCTGTGCGGCGGGTGAGCTGCATAGAGGCCGCCGGACCACTAAACAAAGGGGTGACGTCACTCAGCACATTCAGGATGCTGGTGAGCTCGGTGTCTGTGATGCTGCCAAGTGGCAGCGCGTCTGTGGCTCCGCCGACAAAGCACAAAAGCTGCTCCAAGTCTGCTGCAGAGGGAGCGACCGCCGCCGCCCCCCACAGCAGCAGCGACCCGTCCAGGACCGCCACAAGCTCGGACGCTGCATACACGCATCGCAATAGCTTCACACCTCGGGGGTAATGATACAAGGAAGCACAATTGAAAAAGTAAAGGCAATACATTTTACACAGACACACACACACACACGAGCTCACATGAAATTGAAGAAATTTGAAAACTCACCATTCTGTGCGCCATACAGCCGTAAGTAAATATCTGCCGTTTGCAGCGCAGCTGTCACATCCCCCAGAGACAGGGCAGGCTGTAGGACGTTCACCACCCACTCGGTGGAAGATGAAGGGGCACTCACTTCAGCTGTCGTAAGAACATCGCTCGCATTTGGGACCACCAAAGTCTGCCCGTACGTGACAGTGGTTGATTGACCCTTACTGTTGCTCACGGAAACAAAGAGAGTGACATTTCCGGGAGGGAGATAGACAACCTGCTCGTAGAAGGAGCTCGGGCCTGCCAAGAGAATGACTTGACTTGAGTTTTCCAACAAACAGCTGCAAGCATACTGAAGAGGGCGATCTTCATCTTGGGCAGCCCAATCTATTGCCGAAATCTTGTACAAGTAACCAGTCGGATCCCCATTTGCCGGCTGAACCTTGACACTTCCCCCCCAGGGGGCTTCACTCCCTTGAACGGAGAGTGTGGCGGACGCTGCTAAAGCTCCCGAGGACGACTCAAACACATCGCAGCGGAAAGGGTACAACATGCTAACGTTTAGCGTGCTTGCAGATATTGCCAACGGCCGATCTGTGACTGTACAGGCCAATAACCCAAGCAAACGAGAGCGAGAGGGGGGGAGAGAGAGAGAGTGCATGAGTCCCAGTATGGTAAATGATAGTTCCCTAACCTCCATTTTCTCTCACTCTCACCCTCACAAATTATGTGGTACATCCAAAGAAAACACCATGCAAGGAGACACAAACTTCTCATCTCTCTCTCTCTCTCTTCTCTTTCTTCTCTCTTCTCCCTTCTCACCATTCAAGTTTAAGTCCCCGTCGAAGCTTGCATATGTCCATGAATAGGTGTACGGCCTGCCAGGGGTAGTGCAGCTCAGTTGCAGCATTTTGGAGTAGTCTATCGCTCCCTTTGCAGCCTGCGCATCACTCCGTTCCACAGAGATTTCCGGCACAGCTCTTTCCAGCACCTGAATCGCGGCAAATGCGGCCTGATTCACCCTCCCAGGGACTACCTTTCCGCGGAAGGCGATCGGATTCCGCGACACTTCAACTTTAAAAACATATGTACCACTAGTGAGGCTGAACTTGGGTATGAGGATTGACGGTTGATTGAGACTAAGGACAGATTCCTGGTTGGGAAAGCACTCGGAAATACTGAAATCTCCATTCTGGCAGCTCCAGATGTACTGGAATGGTTGGTCACCTCCCGACTCGTCAGGATCTATCGCACTTGCTTGCAGCAACAAGTCCGAATTTGCAGAAGCGGTACGATTTCCCCCGACAATTGCTACGTAGAGATCACTTGGCTGAACTGCTACTGTAACTACGTCTTGCGAAAAGAGGCTCTCATCGGCCTCCATGGTTGCAGTGACTGCGAAAGTGTAAACTTCGCCCGCAGTGAGGGCCATGGCAGGGATCGCAAAGGACGTGGTTGAAGTGCTACGGTTTAAAGGAGCGGAGACTGAAAGGTTGAGGTCAGGGCCGGCAAGTTGGCTCCATTGCAGGCTGACAGAGGTGCCTCCACTATACTCTTCTTCAGATAAGCAGGTCGTGTTAGGGCGAGTGACTCGGGCATTCAGAACAAGCGGTTGGTTTCTTGCGGCCACAACCTCACGCACCCCTCCTTTTCCTCCAGGCACCAAAATCCGTACGGAAGGCAGTGGGTCTGCACTTTGCAGCACATTAAAGGCGGCAGTTCCTATGTCAAGCTGCTGCGCGTCTGTTGCGTAAACCACGAACTGCACATTTCACACATCCCCTCTGCAAATTAGTCACAATAGTAGCCATGAGGAGTACAACAAAAGTAGCGATGATTACTCGAAAAGACAAGGAAATATGAATGGAATCGCTATTCACCTGATAGGTGATTCCTGGAACAAGGATCCCAGGAGGAACTGCAAGCAGTGGAGAGGTTGCATTGTGGCTGCTGAGCAGAAGGTCAAGTTCAGGCGAGCTCTGATTCGACACCACTCTGTAGATGAACTGCTCTACTATTCCCCCACCGCTGATCGAGCCCGAAGCATCCATAGTGACAGCATCGCATATTCCGGCCACAGGAGGGCCCCATAGCTGAGCCACAATTGTGCGGGGAGACCTCACTACTCCTCCTTTTCCTGATTCCCTAACGGCGGGGCCCACTGCCACCGAGCTGACTGAGGTGTAAGAGGCGTTTCCCTTAGCAGCTAAAACACTACGCACAGTTATCGTCGCATTCTGAGCCTCAGAAGATAAGAGTCTTGTGAAGGGTGTGAGCTTTGGCTTCACTCCGAGCAGCACTGCAAGCACGGAGGAGCTTCTCCAGAAGCAGACAGGACCGGCTCCAAGGAGAGAGACGGTGGTCTTAGTGAGAACAGAGCTGCAGTTTATCCTGCTCGAATGTTTAGCCCCTGCACGGTCAGTTGAGGATGTGAAGGTGACCGAGATTCCGCGCTGTGTCATGTCAAATAGAGCAGATTCTATGACAGGAGCCCTTTGAGGCAGCACAGTGAGTGTAGCCGGACTCCCCCCCACCTGAACACCTCCCACAGCGGCTGAGATACTGAGAGAGCTCGCCTGCGAGGGCTGGCAAGCGAGCAGAATTCCGCCATTAGGAACATTCACAAGCGAGGAGTTTGCTAGTGCAGGATCTGCAACTTGTACGGGAAGCGGATCGCCGGATGAAAGCTCTATCACAGTAACTTCTATGTCCACTCCAATTGTCGCATTCACCAAGTTGAAGTAGGCATCCCTCGCTACAACCACAAAGTACACAACTGATCCCGCAACCCCTCCAGCAGGTGCTAGCAAAGACGTGCCTCTAGCTGAGGTGGGGCCCGCGAGGACTGTGAGGTTAAACGGGCTACCGAGGGGTTCAATTCCAGAGGCAGCCTCTGCCACTGTTACTGCCACTGTTCCCGCGCTAAAAGCAGACAGTGTTCCCGTGTAGGGGCTCGAGGGGCCGGACTGCAGAAGGCCGGCCACTTCTGAACGTCCGATTGGGGGAGTCAAAGTGAGTGTGAAAGTCAGGTCTGGGCTGGTGTACGGATTCCCATACGCATCAGCAGCAGTGAGGTTGAGCATAGCCGAGCTTCCTGCCTGTATGGTGGTCGGAAACACACTCACACTGCTGATGCCTCCATAGAATGCGCCTGCCATGCTCCAAAGAACAGATCATGAAAACATGAATCCCGAGGATGCTACTTTACCAAGCACAGCAGAATTTTTTAAAGATGTCGAGCTTGCTAGTGTCTCACCTGGGCGTATAGTCAGCGGGCTGGAGGCCACCTCAGTGCCATTGAGATGAAGTCGTAGCAGATAAGCTCCCGCAAAAGTGGCTTGATAGCTGCCTATGTAAGCTCCCATGCTGGAGACTCTCGGAATAGAAGTCATGACAACCTGGGAGTCGCAGAAGCAGCACAAAAGCAAAAGCAACGTGCGTCACTTTAATATACGAATTGAAGATAAAGCGAAGCTGAGATTCGGCTTTCTTTAACGCTACTCGCTTGGTTTCCAAATCTAGCCCCATCCATCTCAGCTTTCATACTCAATCTCGGACATTCAAGAAAGAAATTCTCCAGCCCCTTCTAAAAATTTGAACTCCATTGAAACGCCGCCTCACTGTTTTTTTTGGCTTCAATAATATTAATCTCCAAAATTTACTAAAGATGGTTTTTTCTAAAAGTAAAAAAAAAAAAAATACCTCCAGCCACTATGGTTTCAATTTGAAGTCCAACTTTGCACCCAATGGAGGGGGAGAGGAACAGAGAGGGCAGCGAGTGGTACGAGTGGGCGGAAAAGCGATGTGCATTACCTTTGCAGTGTCTTCCCGCAGCAGATCAAGAGTAAGGAGGTCTGCTTCCTCTCCCGTTTCGTGTGCTCGCAGTTGACCGCTTTCATCAAACGTCTGCACTGTGACTGATCCAACAGTCCCAGCATGCGTACTAAGTGTACCGGAATATGTCAAGGTTGCATTGACAGCTGGGCCTGCCGTAGAGAAAATCATCCAAAAAATGTAATAGGATCAGGTGGATTAGGATTAGGTTTGATCCAAGGCAACGCTGCTCATTACCATCAAAATATAGCAACGAGATTGCTTGCAAGTTCAGAAGACGACATGGACAAAGACTGGAGCATGTACTGAATGACACAAACAGCTGTGGTTGGGAATCCTTTGCCTGCCTGCTGACACGCCCCTAACGCTGACTGCAAACAAAACGCATCACTACGAGGTTGCCAAAATGCACATTGAAACAACTTCCTATATTGCACTCCCTGTCCAAAACAAGTCAGAATGATGGTACTACTCCTTCCATGAGCCCGAGCATCCCCTCAGAAAGCTCAGCATCTTAACCTCTTTCCACGCTAAAAAACCTTACAGAAAATCGTGGAATCACCTGGAGGAATGACCAGCTCAAAGGTGCCCCCTATGTAATCCCTCGCAAGGGCATATGCCACTGTGTACCTCCCCGCCTTCGGCGCTACGACGGAGACG
The DNA here is from genome assembly GCA_037447605.1 of Zygnema circumcarinatum. Taxonomy (NCBI): domain Eukaryota; kingdom Viridiplantae; phylum Streptophyta; class Zygnematophyceae; order Zygnematales; family Zygnemataceae; genus Zygnema; species Zygnema circumcarinatum. Next base: position 4,258,179 of record CM074804.1, read on the forward strand.
TTGATTTTTCCGCGAACAGTTGAAGTGAAGGTGACGGAGCCCCCTCTCTCCCCCCACGAGGTCCCTTCAAACGGCCCCACATTGACAAGAACATCTGCGAGTGCCAAGGGGGAGGCAATGGCATGCATGTCTCTTCCCTCCATTTGGAAAACAGTCGGTCCGGACTGAACCGGCAGGCCGAGTAGCGCAGACCCAATCTCTTCCTGGAAGCTGTTCAAAGCAACCACCGTTTCTGCACTTCCAATCGTTGGCTGAACACTGACAACATAGGTTCCCAGACCCAAAGGTTGTGTTCCGGCAGTCACTGTTACTGTCACATCGAAGGCAGAAGTAGAGGAGCTGCTTATTGAATATGTGATGAGGTAATAGCAACCTTTGCCCTTGGTCACATTGTACGATGACAGTGATTGAGAAGGAGAGAATGACAGCTTTGGGACAGTTCCTGCTGCTTGCGACCTGTTGAGCGGAAAGCCTTCAGAATCGCGCAGACAAACTCCCACTTCTGCTAACCTATTCATGACAATACCTCCGAAAATCCCAGATCCGAAAATAGTCGATCTTGCTCCGTTTAATTCTCCAGCTGCCACAATGGTGCTTGGAACACGAGCTGTTGAATTAGATGACACCAAAAAGCTGCCAAGGGTGAGCCTTGCCTGCAGGATTCCTGCCGCTGAGGGTGTGAGCACAACAGAGTACAGCCCACTCGTGCTGCTGCTGCTACTCACAGTGAAGGTCTGCTGGACTTCAATTCCCTTCCCTGTGCTCTCACTCACGTAGCCGATGACTACCGAAAGTGCTCCACTCTGCAGGAACTCACCATATCCTGCCACTCCATTTAAATATATGTCCTGAATGAGAATGCTGAAAGAAAATGATTCTCCTCTGGTAGCAACAAACCCTTCGCCCAGTCCGGACATTACCGTCGTGAATGCATAAGGTTCCCGGGAGCTCACAAGAAGTGTGACATTGCCTTTGTTTACGACTTGATCATTCGCTTTTACCATTATGCCATATGTCCCTGTTACAAGCGGCTTGAGGTTTATCTGGTAAACTGCACCTCCACCAGGCTTTACTTGTAGTGAGCCCGCGGAAAGCCCCTGATCTACATTCCCACTAGGAACTTCATAAAGCTCTCCAGTGAAGGGAATGTCTGTGCTGTTGACTTGATTCCCATATAAATCTAAGGCAACTGCTCGGATAGAACATTCATCGCCCGCTTTCACTTCGATAATCGGTGGCCCAAGAACAGCACTAGTTGTTGGGCTAATGGCCCCGGGAAGGACCTCAACCAGTGAGGACGAAACAAGCTCTCCCTGATACAGCACCTGAACTGTTGCAGGCCCTGCAGTAGTGGCTGTGTAGGAAGCTCCATACACACCATCAGCAGAGGAAGAGGTCATCAAACCGTTCAAAACAAACCCTCTTTGACCAAACAAGCGAAATTCGAAGACATCTGAGCTTCCTGTTCTATTGATGCCATTCGCATCCACTGATTGAACGTAAATGGCAGAGGATACGCCCGCAGTGGCTGAAACGAGCCCATCTCCAAAAGCCAAACTTGTCGCAGCAGCAGCGTTGCCGGCCACAGCGCTAACGCTGAATGGGGAATTTAAAATATCTTCACCAAAAAATCGCACTCTCACTTGAAATGAGCCGCTCCGAGGCGGTGCATACTCGACCGAGTAGCTCCCATTTCCAAAGTCTGTAATTGTGGAGGGCCTAACGACCGAATCAGAGGCATTTGGGCGGCCGCTGGGGTAGATTAACACATCCCAGGGAGCCCCTCCATAGACGAGTGCTGTGCCGTTAAGGTCAAAAGTTGTGATCTGAAAGGTGGTGCCCACCAGTGCTTGCAGTGTGGCTTCACTCACACCCGGCCCGCTTGCGAGGCAGTTGGGGGGATATAGATACGCTGTCGAAACGACTGTCTCCACTCCAAAAAGGTCAGGCAGGACATTAGCGGGAAAGGTTGAATTTTGGTTGCTGCCTGTGGAAGGCGTGACAGTGACCACCACCGGCCCTGCAGCTGCTCCCACAAAGTCGCCCGAGATCTTGAAAAAGAGGTTGTATGTTCCTGGAATGTCTGCTTGGAAGATGGCCAAGTAGCTGCCATTGTAGAAGTTCTGCACAACAGTTGTGACGTTGATGCTCGAATTGGAGGTTTCCTGAGCAGTGAAGATGAGAGAGATAGGGTCCGCCAGCAAGTCATAAGGGCTGACATTCCCGGCCACATCTCTTGTCGTTATGCCGACTGCCAGAATCTCGCCAGCCGCCACACTCAAAGAATCCACCGCTGTGTCGATAGTGGAGCGTGCTGCCACAGCAGCGCCTCGGAAAAAGGGAACGTAAAAGGGACTGGCAGAGATAGCAGCAGACTTCGACTCATTTACAGCGAGCCTGACTGTTAGCTTGTACACGTTGTTATTGGGATTCTCCACAGTTTCATAGCTCAGTTGAAAGGCCCCTCCGCCTAAGGGGGTGCTTTGTAATACTTGGCCTGGGGTATCCAAGGTCTTCACTGGAGTTATAAGCAGTATCGGATCTATCAGCTCTAGCGATGCGTTTTCAGCGGCACTCTGAAATCGCCCCTGCGTTGACACTGACTGAACTGTGAACAGTGACGGAACTCCACCGACAGAGCGGAGCAATCCTTGGCCAAACGCATAGGAAAGAGTGGGAGATGTTTCAGCGCTGATCACCGTTATATTCAATGGTCCTCCCGCTACTAGCCTGCCTCCAAGATACGCCTGCACTGCGACCGTTCCCGGACTCATCAGCACTGTTCCTGTAGCATTTGCTGAAGCTGCCGCATCTTCCATGGGCCGAGAGGTGAGGTTAGAGAGAGCAAGCCCGTTTGGAAAGCTCCCCCCCACTGCGCTGTAGACGAGCATGGATGCATCCACAGTCGGCACCGAGTTGTTGAAGCGGTCTCGGGCATCCAAGCTCACCATTGGGGAGTTTCCAGCAACGACAGTTTCAGAAAGGAGGGCAAAAGTCGACATGAAAGGGACAGGTGCCCCTGCTAACACTTGGACCTGAGGGGCTACTTTGAAAATTTTACTCTCATTCAGTGTCACCTGCAGAGAGAAGTTTCCTGCTACTGTAGCGTTGAAGGTTGCAATAAGATAGCAGGAAGCAGACAATCTCGGGCAAAGAGGCAGAGAGCACTGAGAGCTAGAATTGCATGAGCCCACCGTAAGGGCATTCCCAACGTCTCCCACCAAGCCACTGGAGTCAACGGGAGTCAACGTGACTACGCAGCTGTCCAATTGGCTCGGAGCTACAGGATTTTGGTAAGTATCGAAGAGATATATCTCCAGCTCCCTCTCCTCCCCAGCTGTCATTATATTGGAACCGGCCCCAATCATTCTTGTAAGTGCCGGATCAAACGGTCCAGGATACACGACCAGTTTTCCTGAACCCGCGATGATCTCGCCATTCAATGTCCCGGAAATCTGATACCTCCCAGCTCGAGTTAACAAGAGTTCTGCATTGAAGCTGTCGTTTGTAACTTGTGCGAAGGATACTGTCCCAGAAATGGTGCAGGAGGAGGGGGACGAGGAGTTGTTGTCCATGCATCCTCCAGGAGCGATGCATGTCGCAAGTGGGACTGCAGCCGCTGCAAAGGAATCAGCAGGATAAGCAGGAAGGCGGTAGGCTTGAGAATTGCCAAAGGAGTCCTGAGCAACAAAAGGTATTCGAACAAGCCCCGCTGCTGGAGAGGAGGGAAAGGACCCAAGAGAACTGGTAACAGTCGATGTGCTCGCAGGGATAACTGTAACCGTAGGCACATTTGCGTCTTCCAGAAGAAGTTGCGGGCTTCCTGGACAGGTCTGGCAGGAAAGTTGGTAAGTACCGCTCACAGTTGCATTGAATGTTGCATTCCACGAAGTGCCGCTGTAGGGACCAACATCGAGTGTGATTGAATCTTCAGAAAATTGCAAAAACATGAGGAGTTGTGTTGTGCTTAAGCTCGAATCTGAGACTGCAACCAGACCATTCGCATCAAGCGGAATGATTTCTAGCCAGCTCAACGCCCCTGCTTCTACCACAGCCTGCAGCCTGCGAATGACCAGCCGTGCTATGACACCAGATTGTAAAACACCTGTCAGTGCGAACGGCTCTTGATTGCCGATAAGAGTGCCATTGATCGCGACGTAAGCCAAGTAATCGCCGACTTCCGGAAGTATATAAGTTACTAAGTAAGTGCCATCATTGTTGTCTGTTATGTTAACAGGCACATCTCCGAAAGATAGAGGTATCAGTAACGAGATAGAAGCAGAAGTGGTGGCATTCACTATCACAATTTGGACAATATCCCCGCCAGTTGTCAATTGGTTTCCGTATATGTCACGAACGATAACCAAGAGTGAAGAGATAGAAGCAACTGTCCCCCCTTTGGTGCCGGCCCCTAATGCATAGCTTCTTGCAGCATTGCTCGTTGCTGGCACAATTTCCATGATGATTGGAGCAGATTCGATCCCGACCCCATTGAGGGAGACATTCACAGACAGTTGACCGGAAGTGGCACCGGTGTTGAACGAGACAACATACTTTCCAGGCGAGGCACCTGCGCTTATAGTGCTGGGAACGGACTGAGAGCTGCTCCCAAACGTATTCTGTTTTTCAATCACAACGGTGAAGTTTTCAGCAGCGTTAGCAGTCGGATTTCCGAACTTATCCCGAGCTATAAACTCGTACTCTACATCCGTACCTACAGGAGCCGACCAGGGCTCAGGGTCAGAAAAGGTGGTGAACGCAGGGTCGGGATCGCCTGCAAGAATCAGCACTGAAAGTGCAGAGCTGTTGTAGAGATTCTGTCCTGCCCTGTTAATTGCAATGGAGCCCTGATACGTTCCGGCGAAGGCAGAAGAGAAATTCAACGCATATGTTCCAGAATCTGTAGTACTCAGACTGATAAAGACGGGAAGCTGTAGGGCGGGGGCTGGAGAAGGTCCGGAAAGGAACGCCCACACTGCATCCTCTTCATCTACACCTGCAAATGTACCGGATGAATCCAGTACATTGAGTTGTAGCTCTCCTTCTTTGCCTGCTGTGTACTGGGCACTTTGTGAAGCAGTAAGGTCAACAGGAGTTGGTAATGTGGCAGTGAAGTAGCTTGGAGAAGTAAAGAAATGCCTTCTTCCGCCTGGTGCCGCTATGGCGGCAGTCACCAAATATGCACCTGCTTCCTGCAATAAATCACCCGCTCTCACCGTTCAGTTAAGAAGATTTGGCAAGACGCAAACAGCTCATAGGTTCTTGAACCCAATCGATGAAAATTGTTGCATTGTTCATGAACCGAACTTTCACGCCCGATCCGAAGTGGAATGACAGGATACTAACCTCAACGGAGAAGCTTGTATACAGGATGCTGTAATCAACAATGCTTCCGTTTTCGAATACATCAAACAGTGATGTCAGTTCCTGCGCACTTGGCAGCGGCCCTGTCACAGTCACTCCACTCCCTGAGCCCACTGCAATGCTGAGATTCGCCACCTTGTTCCCCCCACTCTGAAGAGATAGCTGAATGTATGCCGGAGCGCCTACAGGAACCTCTCCAAGACCTGTCCCGCCAATGGAAGCAGCCGTTCCTTCAAAAGGGTCGACAATATCAGTGCTTGTAGCCAGCAGCCTGCGACTGCCAAATACCTTTGCGGCACTCTGCCTTTGTTCGGCTGCTTGGAATACGCAAAACTCAGGATTGCTGCCCATGCCGGATAAAGCTGAAAAGTTGCTCTCTTGGACCTCCTCTTCTGCACAATGTCAGAACGAGCTCGTCAGCGTCAGGGCCAGTGCCACCAGCTTCATTTGCAAATCGTTGATATTGAAAGAGGCCAAGGACACTAATTGAAAAACGAATGCTGGCAGACTGAGCAACCGCCAATCAAATGATGAAGCTAATTCGGTGATAAGTCTGCCACTTCAAGATTATTCACCTGTTTCTAATTGATAACTTCCCACTAAGAGCAAGCATACAGTAGTTGGACAAGGCAAAAACACTGTATTAGTTGTTGCTAGCCTTGAGCAATGCTGGAAGTCACTCCTGCAGGAGGCGAGTATTGAGAGGAGAGAGTGACGAAGCTAAGGAGAAATGGGTGGGGAAACGACGGGAGATGGTAGAAGAGAGGAAGGAATAAAAAGAAATGTCTTGTGAATGTCACAAGGGGAACATATCGCACCTGTGAACTGAAATGACGGGCCCGACGGAGTAAATTGGATCCCATCAACACTCGCATGCAACGAAACTGTGCCTCTCTGCTGCACAGCTCCCAAGTTGTGACACCGTCGGCCTGAGAAAAGCAACCCTAAAGCCAAGACTCTTGCTAAGAACCTTCCAGAAGTAAATAAATGTGTGAGCGAGCAGAGAGAGAGAGGGGGAGGGAAGAGGAGAGAGAGATAGCTATTTTATGACTGCTCTAATCCTATCCAGAACGGACTACTTTTTGCGAGTACGAAAATCAGTGTGCATATGCAAAGTCAAATGAAGATGCTCTTGATTATCATGCACTGTAGGAGGACTGGGCAGCTTACGCTAAGTCTGGGCACTCGGCAGAATATCAGGAAGACCTTCATGGAGTCAGATAATCTTTCGTCTGCGTGGTCAACTTGAGAGATAGTCTCCTCTCCTGCAGACGCGGAATGTTCGGCTATCACTTGTTCAAGGCCGAACCTGAACATTCAAGAAAAGGACGGCCTGTTTAAAGAGGCTGCCAAACCGTGCAACCAAATGGGGTCCATCATGAAATGAACTTTGAATTGAAATTAGCCACCAAATAATGAAGTTGACTGTCATCGGTGCCTTTAGCCCCAAAATAGGAGCTACAATGGAAACTATTTATCCTGCATCTGTGTCCCCAAGGATCCATGTAGTCCCCCACCCCCCCACCTGCTCGTTGCATGGCATCATTTTTTATTTACATGCTAATTATGACCAAAATTGAACAATGCTGCAAGGGAGATAAGCATGGCTTCCCGGACATCCTTTAAATCACCCAAAGACGATCCATCCTGATCACCTCAATCAAGATCATAGTTTAGCAAGATGCACCACCATACCTGCAGAAGACTGGACCAATTGGAATTGAGACACTCAAAAGGCGGACCTCCACTCGGGTTCCTTCAGACCCTTTCGACGGATTGATTCCCTCGATGCATACTCGTGCCCCTGCGGCCACCTTGCATTTTACTACTTAGAGAGCTCATTTTCTTCGCAATACTGAAGCATTCAGGTCCATACTAGTTTTTGGAAAACAAGTGCCAATAGAAAATTAGTCCTGACAGAGTACTTTGCCCTCACGCAAAGCAGTTCAACTCTCGCTCAAATTAGAAGAAATGATTCTAGACCGTTTGAGTTATCTATATTCTTTCAACCGTAAGCCTGGTTACTAAAAAAAACTTGGCTTGAAAGTAGCTGCCAATGAGAGTATCGACGGGCCCTGCTCGTCCCTTCTGCCCAATCACCTCTCGTTATTTCCGTCTCCTCCTTTCAAATCTCCAGCCTTCTCCCCGCGCCCCAAAAGGTCGCCCTGCCTGATTCTACAATAGAGCATATTTTCTGGTTCTCAGATGATTCACGCTAGGCAGGCCTCGGTGGTACCATTCCCTCTAATGACTTGTGCAACTGGGACGCACCTGCCTGAAAGCCGCTATCCCCATACTTGAGAATTTCAGTCACTCGTCCCTCCTCAACCTCTTTGTTCCTGCAGTCCAGCTCCCAAAAGGAAGCCACAAGCTGACTGGCAAGGACATAAAGCCTGGCGACGGCCTTAGAAAGACCGAGAAGGAGCAAAATGGATGCGGAGTAGAAAATGCGAGGACTCAGAATATTGGATTGCGAGTGTTTAATGCTTTCTTCGCTCCCAAGCTCAACGCAGGGAAGTTGAAAAGGCAGTATTTTGCACAAACCTGCCGGGAGTTAGCTGCCGTTTCACCTCGTTCGGATGTAAGTCAGGGCCTGCACCGATCCTTGTCTCCGCTAAGCTCGTTTCAGTTAAGCTGAGCTGCTGGCCTGACTGCAGCTCAATTGGTACATCACTCTCACCGAAGACTCCGTCATTTGCATCAATGGGCCATTGATGGTCCCCCAAAAACACGTCGCCATAGCTAGTTTGCCCATCGCCTGGTTCCAGCAGCAGGGAACGAAACGCATGTTAAGTGTGTCGAAGCATACATTTTACTACTTTGACTCCCCGCAGGCAGGTCGGAAGGGCTTTAGGTATTAGAATAAAAAATTGGACGAGAAAGAACAAGAAAAGTTCATAAATAACCTTGGTAGCAAACTTCTCAAGGAGTATAAAGTGAAATGAAGGATTTTTTAAGAGGAAAGGCTTACAAGGGGGGATAAGAGCGGTGACGAGTGCAGAAAGAACGCAGATCCTAAACGAATTACATAGAAATAAGTTCACGTTTCTATGAAGCCGTGATTGTGGGCATCCCCTGCAACTTGCGGCAGGGCTGCCCATCATTTAAAAGCAGAGGAATGTGAAGCAGGCTAAAGACTATGAAAAGACAGAGGAAACAAATGAGGGATGAAGAGTGAGAGATAGAGTGAAGGGGATAGAGCCGGGGAGAGGGAGAGGGCGAGGCAGAGGGAGAGGAAGGAAAGGAAGAAGAGAAAGAAGAAGAAAGGAAAGTGCAGAGAGGACGAGCAGAGGGCCGGCCAGCGCGCCCCCTGGACTGGAGCGAAAGCTTGGAAGCAGCCGTTGGTGGCCCGGCCCGCGACAACTACCCCCCCCCAGTTTGAATGCGCCCTCCGCCCCGCCCGGCCCGGCCCGCGCACTCACTCGCTCGCACTCAGTCTCGCGGCCGCGTTCAAAAAGCTCCCACTTGTACAGTACGGAGCCACAGACCACAGATGTACGGTGGCTCTATGAGCAGCGTGTCGTACCAGGGGGGAGGCTCTTGGAGGACGCTGCGGCCGGCGGTATCGCGCCTGGGGACGCGACGAAAAAAAAAAAAAAAAACTCGGTACGTAGTCGGGCCTTATCGACGTTTTCGGGCGGCGCTGACCGAGCGGGGAGCTGCCCGCTGAAAGTGTACGGCGGTACGGGCAGGCATGAAGTATTTTCCTTGCCCGAGGGGCTGCCCGCTAGGAGTGTACCGCGGTCCGGCCAGGTGTATAATGTTTTCCCTGCCTGGGGGGCTGCCCGCTGGGAGTGTACCGCGGTTCGGGCAGAAGTGTTTTTCTTGCCCGGGGGGCTGCCCGCTGGGAGTGTACCGCGGTTCGGGCAGAAGTGTTTTTCTTGCCCGGGGGGCTGCCCTCTGGAGTGTACCGCGGTCCGGGCAGGCGTGAAGTGTTTTCCCTGCCCGGGGGCCGCGTCGGGCGACTCGGGCCTCCCTCCCCCCGGGTTGCCGTTGGCCGCCCGCGCGCTTGTGATTGGCCGAAGTTTGAAATCCGAAGGGCAGAGGCGCTTGCCGCTGGAGGGACACACGTGCGAACGCCGCACTGCGCAGTTCTGTGCGGGAGGGAGGGAGGGAGGCGGTCAGGCACGGTCCGTTTGTCGGTGCCTCGGCGCAAGCAGGTCCCCGAGCCGAGTAGTTGTTAAAGGAACAAATGTTGTGCGGCAGGAAGTGGACCATGCGCAGAATGGTGGGAAACAATCGCAAAGCAAATTCTGCCCACCATGGAATGTCACAGACCGAAAAATGGAACATGTTGTACTACAATATATGAAGCTAGAGGTGTACTCTAACCGAACTACAAATGCAAGCAAAGCACACATGAAGTCTACAACAGTGACAAAAAAGTGCATCCGCTAAAAAAGTACAGTCACAACTTTGAGCGCGGTAATTATTTTCTCAACTACAAAAAACAGAATAAAATTAGAATAACGGGGAAGGTGAAAGGAGAGTGGGGAAAGAAAAACACAAACATTACATGCAATTAAAAAAGCGAGACATAATAGTGGGGAGAGGACTTAGTCGAGCTATTTATTTACACAAAAGTAGTGCCGATGTTGTCTAACTTGAGATCCTAATCACATTAAGAGCCTTTCCTTGTTGCAAAGTGATTTCTTCTCAGCTTACACTCTATATTTAACAATGCACTCCTACTTTCCTTTAGCGTGTTCACGATAAATTTCCAACAACTCCTTGCGATTTGGTTCAGGTTTTTTAAAAATGAGAGGTCCCGCCCCCGCAGCAGTGATCTTTTGCTTGAGGAGCTCCTTGGTAAGCTTTCGCTCCTCCTCATCTTCATCCTCTCCTTTGAACGTTGACGGCCGAGCCCGCTTTCTTCCGGTCTTTTGAACTTCTTGCTTGACTTCTTCTGACACACTTCTCTTCTCTACGTCATCCAAGCGCATCTTTTCTGCAAGGAGAGCATCATAGTCTATTCCTTTTTGAATCACTTCTGCCTCCAACTTCGCACTTTGAGTCTTCAAAGTTGCTACCTCCTCTTGAAGTGACTGCAAATTCTTCAACTTCCCCTTTAGCTCATCTACTTGCTCTTGAGCTTGCAGCCTGAGTTCAGACTCTTGCCTCACCCGCAAATCTGCTGCCACTCGCGCACTCTCGGCTTGCCTAAAGGCTTGCAAGGTCCTCTGCAGCTCCGCTTCAATGCCGGATTGCGCCTCTCGAGCTGCATGCAATTCTCTTTGAGAACTACTGCCCACTTGTGCTGCCTCTTCTACTTGTTCACGTAGTGCTTGCGTTTCCAAACGTGATGCAGAGAGAGCCTGATTGACAAACTGCAGCTGAGTCTCATGGAACTGAAAAACCACCAGAGAAATCCTTGTATACATAGTTAGTTGATCAAGAGTAATGATAGATGGAAGTTTTCTATCATGTCATACACATCAGCAAGAACTCGATTCATGGCGAGGCAAGCGAAAGCCAAATGTCGGAAGGAGTTGAGAGGTTGAATTTAATGCCGAGAACATAGCTGCTTTCACTAGGCCCATTGATTGCAGTGGTCACCATCTCCTGTTTACCTGCAGCTCTGAAGCAAGACGCGACGATTCCTCGAGCTGTTCTTTGTGCTGGGTCCTTAGTTGCTGCAGCTCCATGTCCTGTCATGCTCCACACAAACCATTGTTACGCACAAAACAATCTTACAAGGTGTTACCATCTCATGAAACAACTGCATGAAACAACTTGAAGCAATATATAGTACCCACCTTCTTCCTCAACTGCTCATCATGTTGCTGCTTCATCGTCTTCTTTAGCTCCTCTTTCTCCAAATACGCTTGTTGTGAATGCTTCTGCAATTCTTCCACAGCTTCTCTGTGCCGCTTCTCCCAATCTGCAATGGTCCTTTCGACAGCTCGCAACTTCTGACCTGCATTCTCGAGACGGATCCTTAAGTCCGCAACCTCTTTGGCATGCATCGAGACTGTAAGATTGTGCCTGTTTTCTGAGTTGACAAGCTTTGCTTCTGTTGTCGCTATTGTTGTTTCACACTCCTTCCGCTTCTTGGCATGTTGTTCCATCAACTTGTTCAGGATAGTCTCCTGTTGTTGCAACTCTTTAATCTTCAAATCTGCATCCTTCAGCTTCTGCTCCACCTCTTCTACATGCCGCTGCATGTCCGCCTTCTCTCGTGCTCCGCTGCCATGGGTCGCTTGCAAACTTACGAGCTGCATCTGAAGCGCTGCTGCCTCCTCCTTCCTTCTCCCAGCTTCCCTTTCGGCCACTTTCACCCGTTCGAAGCACTCGCTAAGTTGTGCTCCTACACTGTCAGCTCGCCTCTTCCACTCAGACGCTTCATCACGCAAGCCGACGCACTCCTTCTCCTGTTCTTTCACCCTCTCTTGGCTTTGCAGAGCAATGTTGCGCATTACTCCACGCATGCTGTCCAATGAAAGAACAAAGCCAAGGTGTTTTAAAATTCAGAAGTGGCAATCTGCATAGCCATCATTTGCTAGCACTATCAAGTTTTAGGCTTGACAGTTTTCTTAAACGTCAATAACAGCTTTATTTTCTTGGCATTTTCTTGGCATCCACCTTTTTTTCGCATTCTTATGTACCTTTCAGCACCTTATTCCTGTAACTTTCGACCAAATTGAAAATGGAGGACGTTCTCACCTCGCAAGTAAAAACGATGCAAGCCGAGGCCACTTGGAAGGCCCTTCTGCGGATCCTTCATATTCAGCAACCATGTTGCTTAGAGCCTGTTCAACTCCACCCCTTCGAAAATCAGGAGCAGCCTTGAAGGGAAAGGCAGAAGAAGAAGCTTCGTTTATCAAAAAAATATACAAGACGGTTGCTATTGCTATTTAGACATCAAGGCAGACACGAAATCAAAAGCAACTCACCTCCAACAACATGTCCAAGGACGTTTCCCTATTGCTGGCAATGCCCATCAGTTGACTATCCATGCTGCTGAGTGCTTGGGCACAACGTAACTCGGCCTCCTTGAACAGACGCTCTTTATATTCCTGCACCCATGCCATCAACATAACTAACTTTATGAACACTGATACAACGTCCAACTTTATGAACGCATATGCTGCCGGCCTATTCAGGTGCAAATTCTTTAGGTGCTTGTTTTTTTCAAAGAGCAACGAAAAATGTAGGCGAGAGAATTCTACAACTTACCTCAAATCTCTCCTTCATTGTTGTTACGAGTTGTCCTTCAAAGCGCTCCCGAACAATTCCAGTGCCCATAGCTTCATCATGAAACACTTTCAATGCAGCATTGGTAGCCACATTTTGTGATCCATTTAAGGCATCCTGTCAACATACGACCAATAGAAAAGGGTGAGCTCCATTTCACATACTTCCGTAACCAACAGCCGTCGTATTTTCAAATACCAAGGAAAAGAAGAAAAATCCAAAGCAGTCTTAACTATCAACGAAACCACATTCACTCAAGAAAAAGATTACAACTAACAAGAAAAAGATTAAAACTAACCTCTTGGGCCCCTGTTTTCTTGTCAAAAGAATTTGAATAAACGTGAAGGGCATTGTCTAGCGCCAGTCGGCACTGCTGCTCTTCAACATTCTGCAGTGGAATCACAAAAACGTATGTAAGTTGAGAAAAAGACTTCTCCTCTCTTCAGACACCAAATTCCAAGATAACATGATGCAACAGAATCGACAGCAAACTATTGGGTAAAGGAAAAAAAATTGCCTGCCAAGAAGATGCAATTGTTGGAACAGCACCATTATTCAAAGCATCAAGGTATGCTTGAGTCAATGATGCCAAAATTGGACCTGCAATAGCACGAAGAGAGGAAAAACAAAAGGTAGCCAAAGCCATTAATACAAGACGAGAGAGAGGTTAAGATCAAGTCAAAACCCAAAACAATTAAGACGACAAAAGATACGATAAGCATAATGAATGCAAGTCCCGCAAATTTGCAAGCTCACCTGTGAGAACTGCACTTCCCATGCGCTTCGGAATAGCTTTCTCAAAAATGAAGCTGGTGAGTTTCTGTATTCCTTCACAGAACTCTGGCCGTAGTTGTACTTTCTGCTGAATCACAAAAAACTAGTTATGGACGACGTATGTTTTTCTCGGGAAAGAGTGAAATTCCATGCATCAAGTACCAAACAGGCCTAAGTGCGCAACAGTCTAAAAACTAGATTTAACGAATGGCTAAAACTATGAAGACTAAAGTATATATGAGAAGTACGGAAAGGGGCTTAATTTGAAGAATGATATTAAACACTACGATTTGCGTCTTTACCGGGAGTTTATCGAGATGCTGCAGCTGTGTCTCCTCATTTAAGGGCCGAACAAGAGCAAAACACTCGCGCTCCGGAAACAATGCTCGAATAGAGTCTCGAATCTGCAAGCAGACAAAGGAAATAAGCATAGCTTTCTTGACAACACCCCCGCCCATCCCGCTTTTACTCGAATCTGTTCAGGCGGAGCATACAATGTCATCGATCAGGAGGAATCAAGAACGTCGAACACAGTGAAGCAGCAGCGAACCTGATTCTTGGCTAGGACGGAGGCAGAAGTTCCTGGCATACGTTCTAATGACTGCTCCAAATAATCGCGCGGCGTGATTTTCCTGCCATCCTCTGTCAAATCCAAGTAAAAGTCCTGCACATTCACAAACGCAACCTGACTTTACATTAGAGCCAGCCTCTGGGAAAGAACGAGAGATAACACTAGCGAGAGGGAGAGGAAAAGAATGTGGGCTCAGGAGGAAAAGCGAATTTCCTTACAACATTTACAAATGGCAAAACTGAATTTTGCCGACAAGTTGCAAGTATATGTTCTAGAAAAGGTCTGACATGTATAGTTTTCATGAAAAGAGGAAAAAACAGGTGTATTCGCAATTTACCCGCAATAACCACACAAAGAAAGGTGAATATTGTCCAAGCTCATGAGCCGAAGGTGCGATTGGACTTGAAGTATGACTTTCTGCCTTGATGCGGATATGCTTTGTCAGTTCCGTGACCAGCGCTAAACTGTCCAGTGCAGATTCATCAATCCCACCCATCTGCAACACAGAGAAATCAATTTGAGACCAGACGACATAGCCAAGTTTTGAAAAGATTGAAATGGATAAATTTAGGATTCCAAAAAAGGAAAAGCATGCATAGATTTGTAGGCTGTAGGGATTCAGAGAAGAACAAAAGACAAGAAGCAAAAAATAGGATGAGAGGGCATGACAAGCAATACGGAGAAAATACAAGATAGAGAAGGGAGGACGGAAGCATGAAGGTACATACAAACACTTACCTGATTGAAGACAAAAAGACTCGATAAAAGTACGGCAAGCGAGAAAATCTGCGTGCTGTATGTGCCCTGCAAAACTCAAAACACGAAAAGCAAATCTTCAATAATGCCCAAAAAACTAACCACTTTATGGCCAATAAATCCGACAAAATAGTATCTGACAATAATTGACAAGTATTGCTCATAAATGATTCTCTCCTAGCACTTAACCGCGAACACTGATAATCGCCAAATTTTGAACACAAAAAAATATTTCCGAAAATATACTCACAGTTTGATCGCATGCTTCTATGCCTTCAGTGTCGAGTAGCAACAGATTATACTTGCTGCCATCTGAAGCTTTTCGCTCTATCGGCAAACTCCACATCCATAAGCCCTTCGTGCAAGGGCGATGCGTTGGGCCGACAATGAAGCCGCTGCTTTGCCCAAGCAGCTGCATATCAAAATACACAAAAGAAAAAAAAATGTAAAGCGAGGAAACAATTGGAGTTACACAGCTTAGCAAGTTTGCAAGGTATTGAAAAGCATATGAAGAATCCATAAGAGAGAATAATGTTTTGATCTCTTTTCACTTCCTCACCTGATTCAAAATAAAACTTTTGCCTTGCCGAGCTCGACCGCAAACGCTGACGACTGCCAAGGGTCCTTTCAGACTTCTGAGAGCCATGACTGCGTCGTGATCCATAGAAAATTTACCCCTCTCATCGCAAGTTACCAAGCGAAGAGCTCTTCCTGTCGTGACGACTCCACTTTCTTTCCCTCTCACACCCACTCTCTCTCCCGAACCTTGAATCCATGTCTCCCTCTCTCTATCCCTCTCCCTCTCCTTCTCCCTCTCCCTCTCCCTCACGCTCTCTCCTGCAGGTCTACCCTTCACACCTCCAACCGAAGGACTCGCCTGTGGAGGAAGGGTAGCCTTAGACCGAGGAGACCAAAACATGATTCTGGCCGCTAGCTCGCTCCTTTTTTGCAGATACAAAAAAGTAGCGGTGATTTGAATAAAATCTGAAACGGATTTTGCACCTCTTTGCTCCCCCTTTTCCTAGGTTTGACGAGAGCGCGAGAGAGGCCCAGCAGAGCAAGGGCGAGGGATGCGCAGCGGCTCCAAGGGGCGAGGGGCGCAGCTCACTTCGGCTCCAGAGGGAGAGAGGGTTGGGCTAAGGCCTTTTAACGGTCACCGCACGCCATTTGAATAAGGGCCGTACATGGGTGTACGGATTCATACAAACCCATCCTTCTCACTTGGAATCCATCCAACTGGTTTCAAGCTGTCTCTTTGCGGCAGTTCGACGCGAATGCGCGGAATCGACGGAAACGCAACTGCCTGCAACGTCAAGTAGGCGTCCAGCGCTGTGCTGCCATCATTCATGCTGATGGTATGGCGATGGCATGAGGGCATGAGGGCATGAGGGCATGAGGGCATGAGGGCATGAGGGCATGAGGGCATGAGGGCATGAGGGCATGAGGGCATGAGGGCATGAGGGCATGAGGGCATGAGGGCATGAGGGCATGAGGGCATGAGGGCATGAGGGCATGAGGGCATGAGGGCATGAGGGCATGAGGGCATGAGGGCATGAGGGCATGAGGGCATGAGGGCACGATGACATGATGGCAACGGGAACGGAGGGAAATTGAGGTGAGAGCGCAGGTGCGCTTGTTGCGGATTGACGGCCATGGCTGTCGCCTTGAGAGCGGCTCCTCTACAACACCATGCTGCAGACTTGAGGCTGAGAAGAGCATCAAAATCTTCCGCATGCCGCCATGGCTTCTTCCGAACGAGGGATACGCTGCCGATGGCTTCGCGCAACAGCTGGAGCGGCAGAAACATCAATGCGTCCGTCACGAAGTCGAGTTCCAACAAGGAGAGCGCGGGCCTGAGATGCAGTGTAGTAACAAGAGCTGTTTTGAGAGGCGCTGTTTCAGAAGAGGAGCAGACAGGAGAGAACGGAAGTGTACGGGAGCTTTTGGAGTCGGTGAGGGCAGTGATGGGGAAGGGAGAAGTAGAGGACATGATTTCGTGGAGGAGACGGATACATGCACAGCCTGAGCTTGCCTTTCAGGTAAATGGTTTGATACGTTCTCCTTTTTCTAGAATTTGTCCCGGAAGTATGTCAGACTATTGGGGATTTATAGTTCTAGAGTGGATATGCAATTGATCCGGGAAAACCTGACCTGCATGTTTTAGGGTTCCGGAGGCTAGAACGGATTTGAGACGTAGTGGAAAGCGCAAAATGGCCAGCTATATGGAAAGGAGTCTGCTTGAAGGAGGGCTGAAAGATGTTTCTGGAAGCATGTGGTTGGGTTATGAATACGTCAGGGCAAGGAATTTGGGGAGGAAGGTGAGCTATGATTAGGGTTGGTGTGAGGGTGTTCAATGAGAGCATTGAATCTCCATTGTCACAAAAAGGAAAAAAGCAGGAAAGAGGAATTCTGGAACGAGCTCGTGAGCGTCTAGTCTCTATTTTTAAGACACGCTAGTGCCTGAAGTGAAGTGACTTGGCGTGACCGTGAGCGGTATTCCAGGAGCACATGACATCAAGTTTCGTGGCAGAGCTGCTGGAGGAATGGGGCTATACAGTTGAACGCGGCCTAGGTAGTACAGGAGTAGTCGGTAGTCTCACTGTTGATGGCCCGCGTGCAACCCAGAGGAAGGCCATCATGCTCAGGTAACCTGTTGTTTCTTTTTGGAAATCTTCTGTCAAAATATATTTTTTGTTTTGTTGAGCCTCTTGAATCATCCTCTTGGTGGGGGCACGTTGGTGCTTCACGTGGGGGCATAATCGTAAGGAGTTGTGCTAGGGGTTCCTTCCGAGGAATATCCACTTATATTGTGGTTAGAGTTGATTGTCTGCTTGCTTTCCAGGGCCGACATGGATGCTCTCCCCATCGCAGAAGCCAACACATTTGAACATCGGTCAAAGAAACAGAACGCTATGCACGCCTGCGGTCATGATGGTGAGAACGCGCAATGGTGCAGAGTTATGAACATTCTTTCATTATAAGCTTTTGAATACCACCGGAGAGAATATTGATGTTGGATAGAGTTTCAATAGAAGCTGTTCGCTTCTTCAGTGATTCTGAAACTAAAGAATCACTGAATTGAGATGGATTCCAGTTTAGAGCATCCTAGCGCCTATGAGGCGCTTGTTTTCATCTTCTGGTTTTGCCCAACATAATTGTCGAACAATAAAGCAACTCTTCAAACCCTATAATCTAGTAAAACATGTGTGCAGTGCTTAAGTCTTCACTGCAGTGGTGTGGTTAAACCGCAGGTCATACTGCCATGCTCTTAGGAGCTGCACGTTACCTTGCGGCAACTCGCTGCTTCGAGGGTACTGTTCATCTTGTGTTCCAGGTATCTGCAGTGACTATTTTTCAATCATTCAAGATTCGCCTTCCTACAAACGTTTTTCATTTCAGCTCCTGTGTTAATTGAATCTGAACTTAACTTGATTTTAGCTGAAGGCCTGTGGTTTCATGAGCTTGAAGCATTAAGGAAAGGAGTCCCAGGCTCAGAAAAGGACCGTGTTTTTTTGTTGTTATGGAAACATTTGACGCGCTTATGAGCAGAGTCCTTTCATAAGCTTCAAAGTAATGATTTTATCTTGAGCCTTTTTTGAGTCCCCAGCCTGCAGAAGAAGGCACTCCGACAGAGAATGAAGGTGGGCGAACAGGGGGAGGTGCAGCGGCTATGCTTGAAGATGGGCTTTTGGAAAAATATCCGGTAGAAGCAGCATACGGCTTACATAATTGGTAAAATGACTCCCTTGAAACCCGAAAGCCAAAATCCGAGACTGATGGAAACTCTGCAAAGTTTTGCTTTCTTTTATCATTGGAAACGCTCTCTCTTGTCAAAGTATGGCATGATTTGACGGAACTTGTGGTAAGTTGGAACATTATTGCTCATGTTGTTCCTAACTTGGTTTATGTTTACATGTCCAGAACATGATTTTAAATTAACAGTACGTCCAATTAACCAGTGAAGTTGATGAACGTGGGAAGATGTAGGCCCGGGCTCCCGGTAGGAAGGTTGGCGGTACACTCGGGACCAGTCATGGCCGGAGTTGACAATTTTGTTATCACGGTCAGTCTTACTTATTTCCTGAACACCCAACCTGGAAATTTGAAATCATAGATACTATGTTTCCAAAATTTGTGAAAGCTCTAAAATTACTGTAAAAGCTGGCAGGTGGAAGGTGTTGGATGCCATGCTGCCATGCCCCACATGGGCGGTGGTAGTGATGCAGTCATATGCGGAGCCCAGCTGGTGACAGCCTTGCAGGTTAGCTCACTGTTTTGCTGAAATTGAGCTGGTATCCAAAGTATGCTTTAGATATGTGGAAAGAAAACTTATTTAAATGTATGGCGTGGCAGAGTTCTGAATGTAATAGCGGGTTATGCGGGTCATCATGGGTCAGGCATTGGTGAGTCGAAGGGTGGATCCGCAGGACAGCGCGGTAGTGAGTGTAACGCAGATGCATGCAGGAGATGCCTTTAATGTGTTACCTCCGAAGGTGGGTTTTCGGTTCCTTTGGTTTCTGCTTACTTCTGCTTCTTCTAGAAGATCTGGCTTTCGTGATGCTCCTTGTAACATGCTATCGTGGTAATCGGATTTTATATGCAGGTTGTGTTGAAGGGCACTGTTCGATATTTCTCAGAGGCAACTGGGAGGACACTGAAAGAGGGGATGTTGCAAATGTCACGCAACGTGACAGCTGCTTATGGTTAGTTAGGGCTTAAACTCTTTCCTTCCTCTCCTCCCCCGCCCTTCCTTCCCACACCCCCTCTTCCCTCACCACCACCCCCTCTCCCCAATTGCCCATACCCTTCATTCCATTTGTTCTGAAAACATAGCATGGAATTAGGGGCCATCTCAATAATGGCGTGCTGATGATTTGGAGACCGGGCTGCAGGCTGCACAGCCACACTTGAATTTGTGGACCATTACCCCGCTACGGTTAACACCCGCATGGAAGCAGCCACGTGTGCTGCAGCTGCATGCGCACTGGTTGGGAAGGAGAATGTGGATTACGACTCCCTTCCTGCCAGTCTGGGCGCTGAAGATTTTGGCTTCATCTTGGAACGTGTGCCAGGTATTAAATTATTCCGAATACCGCAAGGCGCAAGGGATCATAAAATTTCTGAACAGCTGGTCAATCTCAGAATTTTGGTGACGAGGTCGAGTCTTCATCCTGTTTGACTGCTTGATATTTTTGTCGTGTTCTGACGATAAAATCTACACGGGGAATGTTCCAGGCTGCTACGCGTGGATTGGCAACGGGCCCACCGATGGCGGCTGTATGCTACATAATCCCAAGTATGTTTCTAGGGTTCGTTTTTGAAACGTGTCAGTGCGCTTTTAGTTTCCAGAATCGTTTGTTGTTTGTTGTTCAAGATTGTGATCTTAGAAGGTCGTTCTTATACTTGAACACACATACACACACACACACACACACACACAGGAATTCACTACACGTAAAGTTGGGCACTGTTTTGAATTTGGGAATTGTTCGGTTGCAGATATGATTTTAACGACAACATTCTTCCCCTCGGTGCTGCATATTGGGTGGAGATTGTGCGCATGAAGCTTCCACCAAGTACTGCATGAGTGTTGTACAATCTCTAATTTTTTTTGCAAACACGAGCAACAACAACAACTTTAACGACAACAACAACTACAATTACAGCAATGGACCATTTGCCAGCTTTCAAGAATTACAATTGGTACATGTATGTATAATAATTAACCACTTGACAATCTGATTCAGAACAGCGGGGCATTCTGCCTAGTTTAAGTCGTAGTGTAATATTGTACAATTTAATTATGAGTAGCATCAAAACTATGTGCTATTGAAGTCATTTTATCTGAGTTTGTGAAAGGAAACTTTGTCAAGCATTCACACGAGTATAAATCGACCACTTTCATGCACAATACCCTTCAAGAACCATTCCCCGCCTAAAATGCTCAAGTATGCAGCGGCTGCTTGATGTTGGCCAGAAACATTGGCCATTTAAAACAAGATTCAAGGGAATAACAGAATTTGAAATGGAAAGAAAGCAAATTGTGGCAACTATTTGATTATTGCGTTTGTGATTAACGAAGTACAAGGACCTGAGGAAGTCATAAACGGCACTCCTTGAAAATTGGCGACTCCGTTGACATCAGTTCGAAGATCCTGTGCAAAGAGTAGTGTTCCCGCTATATGAGCCTTCATGAGGAGAGAGTGAAGCCAAGCATGCCCTATGAAGACAAGCGTCCCCTACTGGGAACCGAATGAATTGAGAAGACTGAAAGTAACGAACTACAGATTGCATCTACACATTGAAACAGTCCTAAACCGATACCGTTCTTATCAGCATCCCATATAATGAAAAAAGCAACAACAGTACAAGAATGCATGATGGGCACTTTCACTATAAATTTCTCCGAAGCTGCAACAGGGTTTTAGGCTGAATTTTGGGTGTCTTACCGGTTGAATCTTTTCAAACTGCTTCTTCTTTGGGTTCAAGACCTCTTCCGGCTGCCCTTGATGGCTGGAGAGACAGCAACCCACGCAGCAGTATTGAAATCAGAATGGAATTCTCCGAAATCAGCCCAATCACTCTATCACATTAGGTGTCAGAGAAACCACCCTCAGGCATACACCAGCGTCCATATATGTTCAATTACTTTCAAAAGAGCAACAATAGGCATTGGACAGTATGATATGTGGCCACACCCTTCGAAGGAGACTCGTTCCCCAACAGCAGCACCAGGCGGCGGAGCAACAGGTTGGCATTGACTATGATCCTCATTGGAGGCACATAGCACCTAAAGAAAACCATAAAGAAAGTCAGCCTTAAAAAGCTTGAGAGTAAAAAAGTCCCGCCGATCACCCTTGCTGTTCTCTTGGAGTGCAGCAACACT
Source organism: Zygnema circumcarinatum (assembly GCA_037447605.1). NCBI lineage: Eukaryota > Viridiplantae > Streptophyta > Zygnematophyceae > Zygnematales > Zygnemataceae > Zygnema > Zygnema circumcarinatum. Next base: position 4,279,724 of record CM074804.1, read on the forward strand.
TCAGTAACCAAAGGTTGTTCTGCTGCCTTCACTATACGGCCAAGCTAACATAATCACTATTTGCATCATCTGCGCAAGTCAAGGGTAGACAGGATGGGGGTTCTGCAGATATGCAATAGAAAAAAACTGGGTGGTGCGGCTGTAAGATTGAACATTATGTTATGAAGGAGTAAGTCAAGAGGTTTGCTTCGAAATTGTTCCAACAATAAAGAAAAGAAATGAATGAGGGAAAATTGAATTGGATTTTTCCCCTCAGAAGCAATCAGGCTTGCAGGTTGGGAAAAAGCTTGAATTCGAACTAGTTCGTTGCGCCCTAAATTTATTTCAAGGATAGAGGACAAAGCTTGCAAAAGGGCTTGCCCTTCAAACAACAGATCCCACTCCCTAAAACTCATTCCATTTGAAAGGTTTATTGAGACAGAGATTGTCCTTCAGTGTTGCAAAATTCTGCTGCTTCCATTTGGCCCCATCCGGGAAAAGGACACATACCAGACCTGAAGAAGTCACCTCGCGCACTTTTCCAGCTTTCACATTCGCCAAAACTAGTACCCGCCTTCCCTAAAAGTCCCAAAATCCAGAAAGAAACGTCCATAAGCCCCACAATCATTCTTTCTTATTTTTTGTCCAAGCCGATCACAAAAAAATGCGCTCGATAGTTCTCTTGTTACACAAAGCTCCTCATCTATGCTGCTGATTGTACGTTAAGCTAGTCTAAACGTACATACACACGGAGCGCCAGTTAACCCAGTTGTATTAGCATTGTAAATGCGTTTCCTTTAAAAGGAAGTAAAGGCATGCTTACCAGCATTTCTTCCTCTGTCAAAAACTTGGCAAGCCCGCTTACAACCTGCCTTGTGCCTTGCTGCCCAATATCAATCTCCTCCACATACAGCCTACCACCCAGTAAACCCAGGTTGCACTCTGCTGAGTTTATAGGCGACACATAAAATGCACCGACGAGGTAAAAGTGAACAGATGCTCATCTCATCGGCTTTAATATGATGACTTTGTTTTCTTTGAAAGGAGCAGAGAAACAGGGACATCTTGAAAACAACTATACAATGAGAAATCTAATTCCAAGATTTCCACTAAGATTCCCACTATGAAAGGTAGGTGGATGACTGGAACTGAAACCGAGTTTAATTCCTGATTAGGAAAGGCGACAATGAGATAGGACTTCGTGTGGCTGTGAGAGAAAAGCATACGTGTCAGCACCCGGATGCTTCCAAACTTTCGTAATCTCCCCAACCCGAATGTCCAACATGCTAATGCTTGAATCAACTTCCTTTTTCTGTGCCTGAGGTTTCTCCTTTTTTTCCTTCTCCTTCTTGTCCTTCTTGCCCTGCATGGGCACCCCCACTCCCCCCACCCCCCCGCCATAACTCTATACCTTCCGAAAACTGAAAACAGCACTTGATCGTTCTTAAAGGCTTAGGCATAGTTTCATTACGGCAATTATAGATCAAAAGTTTTGACACTGAGACAGCAAGGCATTAGGTCTTGTATTAGAGCAAAATACAAACGTAAATACGCAGATACACGTTAAGAATGAGGCAGACAATATAGGTACATACTCCATCTGATGGACCACCATCGGCAGCAGGAGTCTGAGCCGAGGCAGATGGCGATGGGCCATTGGCACTGGGGGCGGCAGGTTGTACGGCTGCCGGAGCTATAGGTTGTGCAGAAGCAGAAGCGGCTGGAAGTGCCTTGCGAGCATTCTCTGTTGGCGGAGCTTTTGGCAGAGGGAGCTGATAGAAGAAGCAGTTTCGGAGAACTATTGTTCAGGTCTCTTCAAGCGAGTGAGGCATCTGCCTCACTAACAATTGTGAATACAAGGAAGTGTGTGATACAACGATGAATCCAGTGGGAACGTGGAAGCCATGTCTCCTGACCTGCCTACTGGCTCCCCTTTCCCCTCTCGTCTCTTTGAATGACAGGTTTCTATCGTTGAAAAACAACGAGATATTCATTATGCACTTCGCTTCATCTCAAGGGTTTCACCTACAAGTGTGAGAAGGTGAAGGGATTCACTTACGGGTGGAGAAAACGTGGGTTTCTCAACTGGAATGCGCTCATAGATATTATCCACGTCACCCTTCATCTGCCGCAAGCAGCAAGCATAGCAGAGAGTGCTGGGCTGCTTAGACACAACGTTAATGACAACGCCCTACACTTCACCGTTCACCCCAGCTGCAGTGCGGTAAACACGATATGTGAAAACAAACAGACATTTACAATTTGCAGGACATAGTTAAAGACCTGTAATGTTGACCACTCTTCCACCTTCACTGACATACCTGAATGTAGTCAAACCAGCGGATAAGATTTGATAGGCGCAATCTCTCACTGGATGCTAGCGCCGCCTGTGCGCGTATTCCCAGCCAAAATGCAACACTCTTTTATAAAAAAATAAATCACGCGACACCCAAACAAATGATCGGATTGTTTGCAACGAAGTATGTAGCTGGCAGGGGCTTGGCAAGGGACCAAGGACACAAACTGCAGTTGTTAGTACAGAATCATCCCAATTTGGTCAACGATTGACAATTCTGGCAACTCATACGCAAAAGGGTCCGATTAAGCTGGTAATTTCAGCCGAACTGCAGACTTAAAAACCCTAAAAACCCTCAAAGAAAAAATGCAACTCACAACAGCATCGTGCACAAGGGCGAAGGTCGCAAGATCAGCGAGCGAGATTTTGGTCCCTGCGCCAACAAGCACTGCCTTAGGCCCCAAATACACGTCTAAGGCCTGCAGCCGTGTAGTCGACATGTCAATTGTTGTATTGCGCCAGGATAGCCATTGAGAGACCTGCCATACGGGACCAATGGAATCAATTTGTGAGACACGGAAACCATAATGCTCTTTATTGAGTTTGTGCTGAACCAGGTCGACATGGATCTCATGAAATGGGGACACTATGAAGGGCATTTGAGCGACAGAAAGAGCTGCATCGATGCGACTTCAAAACGAGATAATGAGCCAGAACAAAATTCAAGTTAGCACTCGCAGCAGCGCGGCAACAACCAACTTCACATGATGTTTCTGCTCCATGGATTTATTTAGATTACCCATAACTCATGGTAGACGTTGCAGCTCTAAGGCCTATTCAGCAAAATGTTTCAGCGCAGTCGACTTTAACACGAGTCTGCTTCATATGAGGAGTCCTGTACAGTCCAAGTTACCGGCAATGGACTTACAAAAAAAAAAACAGAAAACAATCAGGAAAACAACATTGACTAATTGTAAACGCCAGTAGATATCCATTCATCAAACTCTGCTAACGCATAAAGCATACCTCAGCTTGTGACTTTGCACAGTCGCCCAAAAGCTGAGACGCCAGAGCAGATCCTGATGCAGAAGCAAGTGAACGCGTAATCGTATTCGCTCCTTTCAACTCTCTTTGAGGGGTCACCATCTCCGGACCTTCCTGATTCAATAGACCAAGAAAAAGTAGAAAACATTGGAGAAGCTTCCTTGATGGATGGCATGTTGACGAGAACTACTCTGGCTTCACCCAAGAGAGGGCACACATAAATTCTTAAAAAAGGCCCAGTACACACAATTGATTCCCTAGAAACTTCCGAAGTCTGACTGAATTTTTCATTGTGACAAACTTTACGGGAAAGTTTGATATCTTCAAACCCAATTTTCCCAATACAACTAAGTTTTGCATTACATACAAAATTTTATGCCTTACTCGAACCCCTCACAGTCGAAATGATTCAACGTTGTATACATTGTCAAAATTTAAATTTCCCGAGATCCATGAGAATATCACCCTTAGCAGCTGAATCACATTTTTAAGTCTTGTCCATACATATATACATATATATAAAAGCAAGGCGAACCGACTTGACTTGAACATTACGTGTTTAAATTCCCAGATATTCATTCCGAGTGAGCCTTCAAATAATCTAAACCTTGAAGGAATATGTCCTAACCGTACAACTTAAACACGATTCGTTTGGTCAGTTTCGGGAAACGAACTGCATGCTCATGCAAGACAAGATCGTCCCACAAATGCTGACATCGAGGAGAACGTATTCGTCAAGTTAGACAAGGACCGCAAGAATGAATTTTTATCAAAAAGTTACTCGAAGTACTCTTGTTCTCCATAGTGAACGCCTTTTTTTCCAGTTTTCACTTATACGCCTTGAGTTCCATCTGCTCTTGAACACATTGAAACCAATAAAGCGGCGTGGTTGAAGGCAAATGAAAAACTTGCAAGGTAAAAACAAATGCAAGTCGCACTTGGGCGATTAAGGACTTTTTACCATCGTGCAAACGAAGCATCCGCTCCCTTCACCAGAAAACAAACTCCACCTTTAAGAATATTAAATTCGTGGATGATTCACCTACTAAATTCGTCAAGCATCCAGCTTTTCAACTTTGCAGAGCACTAGGGCCCACGTGCGCAGACAGACCTGAACTAGAAAAAAAAAAAGGGGGGGGCGCGAAGAAACACGATCCAGCTCCCCATTCTCAAAATGGCATTTCTGAAGTCCCATCTTCTTACCCGCGTGCTGTCATAATGCAGCTCCAGCTCCAGCTCACTCCTGGCCCTACACCAATTGGCAACAAGCAGCACATACTTGGAGCCTCCGTCCACACCCAGGCGGAGAGAGGAGGCCACAGCGGGTGCAGCAGAAGGCTCAACAGCATCCAAAGGTGTCATGGAGTCATGGAGCTCAGGAAGACGGGACCCGTGCAGCTCGGAGCAGGTCCAGCAGCCATGGCCGTCCATGGCGCCTCCTTCCCCAACCCTCAAATTCCCTAAAAGCATCCCATGGGCCATGTCCCTTCAAGAAGCAGCTTCCAAGGTTCGTTCTATGCTCAGCAGTTCCCTAGCTTCCACAGTTACAGTTACGAAACACTGAACTGCGGCTGAGCATGGAGTGCAGTCTTAAAGCTGGGAAGAATTTTTGTTCGCCTAGTGTCCCGTTTCGTACGGTCGTACGGACGGAATGGCCGCCCGCGCGGATCTGCGCGCCAGGCGGCCCTGACGTACGGCGCCACCTCCGCTGCAAACTGTACGGAATTCCAGCTGTGATATCCGTCAGATGCGTTTGGGCCGTCCGATCGAGAAGAATCCGGGGGATCGCGCGCCACGTAGCACCCGGGTCGGGCCGGTTGGCGCCGCCCGGCCGGCTGCGACTCACGGCGCTGCGCCCACTGTCCAGGCCCGGCCCTGCCCTGAAAAGAACTGCGCGCACGGGCAGCGCCTGGGCGCCCTCTGATTGGCGGAGGGCGGAGCACCAACAGCTGCAAAGTTTTGGAGGGGGCGGGGGAGGGAGGGGAGGAGGCGCGCAGTGGCAGGCGCGCTGCCAGGCGGGCGGGCAGACGGACGGACGGACGGACGGACGGACGGACGGACGGACGGACGGACGGACGGACGGACGGACGGACACTGCAGAAAAGCTTGCTTGCTTGCTAGCTTGCACGAAGCCGCCCTGCATGCTCCGGCCACTGAGGCGGGAAGGCGGCAGAGAGGGAGAGCAATAGAGAGAGAGAGAGAGAGAGAGAGAGAGAGAGAGAGAAAAGAGAGTGCTTGAGAGGGGGAGAGGAAGTGAGGGAGCGAGGAAGAAAGGGAAGGGATGTCTGGTCGAATGCAGAGGCAGGGAGGTGGCACGACATCGCACAACCTTTTCAGCTGGAATGACGATGTAGTGCAGACTAATACGAAGCCGTACAGCTCGCAGGAGGCGGGATTGGACAGTCCGACAAGGAGTGTCGGGGCTGGGAGGCTCGCACAGCGCTCGCCGGTAGGGCACTGGCATCGAACTGTTCTGTGCAGGAACACCACCATGAGGTTTTAGGGGACAGGCAGTTGGCGAATGATTGAGTAGATAAAAGCTGCAGTGTAGACTATTGTAGGTGCTATGTGTGGTTTCTAGGGTTAATTTGGTAAGAGATTGCTCTGAATGTAGTTTGTTCGAGGCAGATGATGAGATGAGGCTGACCTTTGCGCTTCGCTCACTTTTATGGGTGGTCAGCTTACAGTATACAATTTACGGTAGTTTTTTTTTTTCTGAAGTAGCAGAATATGAGTCCTCTGGATCGTCAGAACGGCATAGACTATGGAAGGCTCAATATTGGTGGAGCTTGGGACAGAAAGTCAGATCTTTTCCTCACATGACTGAACTGCTCAATGGTTGAAATCTGCACTGCTGTTTGTCTCTAATATTGGCCAGTTGACGTTTTTTATGAGAGGCGATGAATTTTCCATGTGACGGCATGCATTGGTTGCTGCTGTTGTGCAGGCAAGCCAGCTTGGTAGCCAGATCTTCTTCGGAGAAGGAGGGGAAGAGGAACAGCCACGAAAGTACGTGAAATCTAATGTGACAGCCTGCGATCCTTACTGATTTTCTAATGAAACCGCCTTTGATATTTACTTTTATATATTTCCATGTGCTGCAAGTTGGTCTTTGTCTTATTTCCTTCGTTCCTACTTGAGTAGCTGCTGTTATGTCCGAAGCGAAGGAAGTGCAGATTTTAGGGAAGCACCTACTTACCATTGGCAGCGTATTAAATAACCTTTTGCAGACAGATTCTGCATACTGATTGCAGCTCTGACTCTCATTGTTCAGTTTTTGCATATCGTTGTATGAAGCTAAGGTGTGAATCATTGCTATGGATCTGCAGTCGCAGCAGACCTGGTGCAGCTCGGAAGCTGGAGGAGCTTTCTGGAAGCGGTATTTTCTCTCCTGGTCCAGCCAACAATGAACCGGTTGTTCCAGAACGATCAAGTGTGCGCCTGCATCAGGTGCTTTATCTGGTCTTGCTTTCGCTTTTAAGGAACGTTTCTAGCTGGCAGAAGTTTGGACCTTTATATTTGATCAGTTTTTTTCGACCTCGCCTACGGGAAATGGATGCATGTTTGGTTCAATGTTCTGATCCGAGTCGTTGTACAACAGTTTCATTGCGATACTGTCACTGAGGCGTTCCACGCTTCATGGTTGTAGCTAATTATGTGTATTCGTGGAGAGATAGAGTACTAGTTCTTGAGGTTGACTGCAGACTAGGGCATTTGGAGCTTAACGAAAATCCGGTGCTTTTGGCTATTATGACGCAGTAGTGCATTGCTATTTTTCATCAAAGTAGGTAAAGACTTGTAAAAAATGGTTACTGGTGTTGATGAATTTGCTGATGCCTCCTATCGAAACTCGAATATCTTAAGAGTGACGACTTTTAGTGCGTCACTCTGGTCTACCCTTAGGTCTAGAGCACAAGATGAACCATGATAGCAGCATATGATGTCAGTTGACGCGGAGTATTAATGAACCATTCACATAAGGGAACATTACCTACTTCTCTATACATATTTTTATGCTCACAGCATGATGCAGCGTGGATCTTGTGCGCTGTGGATACCAAGTTAACATTGTGATGGTGGGCATCTGATTTAGGTGATAAGGGTCTGCTTCCTCCGCAAAGTCTTGCTTGGGTGCTCCGTGCTTGTGTAATTTGGACCCTGACGGTTTCGTTTATCTCTCTGCAGCCAGCTGGAGGAGCAAGTCAAATTACATTTGGCAGTGACAGTGACATAACCCCTAAGAAGGTTCTTTCTAATCGAAAGATGTCGGAATTGAGTGGCACTCCACCAACAGATGATCGTTTGATGCGGAGGCAGTTCTCAGCTGCAAAAATCAGGGAATTGAATGGGTCCTTGTCCATTTTCTCTTCTCCATCTGCACCAGACCAGGCTAAACTCCGAGGTGATCCTAACAGTGGGACGTCCTACAATGATGGAAAGCCTGTTCGAGTGTCAAAAGTGAGTTGAACTTCTTCCAATAATTACTGTGTAGGGACAGTGTGTTTACAAAAGGGAATTCAAACACCTGCCCGTAAGGGGCGTCCATTCAGGGACTTTTTTTGCTGATTGGTCAAAATATTAAAAATAATGAGGCCAAAATTTTAATTTTGTAAAGGTAATGGTGGACAACTATCACTACCACATTCTATCCACTTGCTCTGAATTTTGATTCCACGCTCTCAGCAATTATGCTTTAAATATCCTGTACGTTCTGGTGCAGTTGGCTTATTTCCTTGGAATGTTGAACTTGCCACGACCGACGTACATTGTATTCCCTTTTAAGAATTTAGAATAGTCAATTGACAAACTAGGGTTCGTTAGAATAGAAGCTGATGAATTGCGAAGTTGTCCCTGCCTGCAACAGCCTGTTGGAGGTGCAAGCTCAATAGTTTTCGGAGAGGTCGAACCGGAGCCGTTTGCACCCCGTGCTTCGGAGCGCAAGGTGAAGGACCTTTTGGGCACTGGAGAGTATAAGGAGGAGAGCCCCACTCTCCCGGTTAGCGAGGCCAAGCGGCGTGAACTCCGGGGATGTGACATCTTTGCTGACGAGCAGCCACAGTTCAGGGATTCACTGGCGGGTATTCGGCAGCCTCCAGGCGGAGACAGCAGTATTGCACTTATATGATCAAATTGGCATGATCAATTGCCGATCAAGGGTAAAGGCTGTAGGCACAGGCTGGTGTGAATTTGGTGAATCAAATTGCTATTCAATGTTTGGTAGACGTCTATTGTTTCTCTATGCAAACCGCACTGAGGCAAAGCTTCCTCTGATAAGGCAACTTTGAGGTGGGCCCCATTCGAGAGTCTGGGAGAGAAACAATGCTGGTGTCGATGCGAACTGTTTCCTGAGGCGGAGTGAGCTTCCAGGTATCCAGAATGGGAGTCTCAGTACTGGTTATTTAGTTGTGAGTACGAGGGAGTTGATCCATTCATTCTGTATCATGTACCTGCAGACGAGCCAGATTGCCGGGGGGGTACTTGAGAAGTAGCTACGGCACAAATTCGATGTATGTTTATTTTATGTTACCTCAGTAAAAATTTTGCTGTTTAGGCGCCACCTCCAGAAATTTTTGATTTTTCCATTTGGCTCGTGAGCTTGCAGATCGGGAATGCACCCTCCGCGCCATCTCCCACTTGAACATTTGCAGCCTGCTTGCATTTTCTTTTCTTCTTTTTAGGTACACCTTTCAGCTATCACGCTTCTCTTGACAGTGTTCCCTCCACATGACAATTTTCACTCGTCTGCTGTCACTCTCCCTATTTGAAGATCAGATGTTAAGCTTTACCGATTCTCAGGTGGAAGTCATTCTTCATGTTGTCCTTTCCTCCTTTCTCTGTTTAACATTTGAAGTCTCAAAAGCTTGCAATTCTTCTTTTGCTGCCTCTCCTCCCAGTGTCGCACAGCACGTTATCTCCTGGATTCTGTGCAGTGGAGCACCCTGCTGGAAAGCCGTCAGGCCGCTCCACTTGCATCTCTACACACTCGAGTTGTGAAGACCAACCAAAGACATGCAGGTCTTGCTAAACGTGTCTGCCGATGCTATTGCATCCTGCATCCGCGGCCCAAGGCAGCACACAGAGAGGGGGGAGGCTCCCTCCAGCAGAGGCAAGAACGGGCCTCACATCTTGCGCATCCAAAGGCTCAGAACCGCTTCAACTAAAACTTCCGCCACTCGCTTGACAGTGAGAGCATGGCGACAATTGTAATAAAGTAACTTGAATATGTGAACCACCGTACTATTGAAATTTCTCGTCCCTTCGTGGAGGAATACGCGGCTCAGGCTAAGCAAATTGGGCGCAGGCCCGCAGACGACCTCCCACGGTAATTGAACATAACATATGATATATATTTATAGAGATACAAACGAGAACCAATCAGAATCGCAACTTAAACCGCAGCTAACTATACGCAGCCACTCTTAGCGTTGAGCCATCACCATATTGAACACCTGCATTGTTTCAACGACACAAAACCACTCGAAGTTCAGATTTCATTTTTCTCTCGTTCTCACTCTTTCGCTCTCAATCTCTCTCCCTCCCTCTCCCTCCCCATCCCCCTCCCACACTCGCTCTCTCTCGCCCCTACCCCCTCTCCCCACTGATCTCTCCCCCCTCCCCCTCGCTCTCTCTATCTCTCTCTCTCTCTCTCTCTCGCTCTCTCCCTCCCCTCATTCTTCCCCTTATTCTTTCCCTCCTTTCAAAATGCAGCCAACCTGCTCTCATATGGATACACATTCGGTCAGAAACAGAGAAAATGCTAGCCCATGCTAATCCTTAAAAACTCCTCTGAGGATGGCAGACCTCGTAACTGAAGCAGAGTCTGAACAGCTCGCTAAGGCTGACTGGTGCTCACCTTCCGCACACCACTAGTAAGGCCCATGGCTTTCACTCTGCTTTGAGTCTCCCACCGCAAACGCCCCTCCCTGTGCTCCTTCAGCAGGGCATCCTCTCCCTCTCCTGCACACAGTAGCACCTCACTACTCTCGTCAAGCAGCAGGACACTTGAAGAGTCCGTGCCTTACTTGGTGTTTGAACATAACTTGGAACGGTTACTGTGGAAGAGGAGAAAATAGCCAAACACCGAACCCAGTTTGAAGCTTGATAGATTCCATCCTCACGAAGGAGAATTATGCTCAAATGTATGTGCCCCCTCCCTCCTAACAATCCAGAAGAAACATTCTGTTCTTAGTTAGTTTCAGTAACTATACCTCTCATTCTGCGCCGCAGCCTCAACAATTCAACCTGCATATGCAGCCGAATATGAGAGAAGACATGGCAATAAGAACCCACATCTTCTCGGGTAATGACTTTATACATTTCTCCCCCTGTTCGTTCTGCATTGCTGAAGGACAGCCCAACATCTTTCTGCAAGAACCGCTTCATCGCTTCTCGCCTTCTTTTTACAGAAACGTCAGGCCCAGGTAATGGCACTGATGGAAATTCCCACTGCCCGGCCAGCAAGCCTTCCTCAGGCCGCTGCACCAATAGGAAGAGGGAACCTCCCTCATTCTCCACTTCTAATTCTACTCTCTCATTTTCTTGACGCAATTCGCCTGACTTCATCCTTGAGGGAGTTATGCTTGACCCTACAGCAACTTCTTTATCTGGCCCTTCCAAATCAGGATTACAAACCTTTCCCATTCGTGCCCTAGTGGCGCTTCTTTTCCTTTTTGTGACTACGATCCTATCAGGACCTCCAACAATTGCACACTTTTGACCTTCTTCTTGACTTCTTGATGTACCTACGCCAGTGTTGTCCAGATGTGGCCCTACTAGAAGCTCCACCACACATACTGCTGCATGCTCTTCTCTTGGGGCAGCCTTCAAACTCTTTGCAGGAAAATCTGTGACTGACGGCACATTATGAATTTGATCCACCCTTTTCCGAGTTCTGCCTGAAAGCTGCGTGCCAGGGGTGGCAGTAGCCGCGTCCGCATAGCTCAACACTCTTGCCCGGGCATGGCAGTGTTGAGAGATAGGACAGCTTGAACAAGAAGGAGAAGAAACTGTACAAAGCGTTGCCCCAAACTCCATTAGCGCCTGCAAATCAACAGACAACAGACCACAGACCAAGATTCAGAAAAGCAGTCGAAAAGGGTCTGTCGTCATGACATGCCTTGTCATGACGACAGACCATGTCAGTAGAGTGTTCTCTTGATGACCTATCCTTCTTCATGCCTTTGAAAAGATTGCCTGATCTAGTACAATATCAGGAAAATGCACACAATCCTTCATGGGGTCCTCTTCTTCGTATATACCTGGTTGAAGTCGCCTGGCCTCTTAGGATCCACCAGCTGTTCAGCAAGACGCCAATGCATCCGCCCACTTGACGCAAGCTTCGGGTCAACTTCAAGGGCTCGAAGACGCGATACGACTCTCACGACATTTCCGTCCACTATTGGTGCTACCTGCACAACCGTCACAGTTCCTGATCACACTAAATTTTTCTGAAAGGAAGGCAGAACAGAACAGAACAGTCCTGCATCATCTATGCTCCTGCAGCCCTCGCAGGAATGTTCATCAAGGGGAATTATGAACTTAGTTTGGCACTGGGTTTCTCTTGTAAACATGTTGAACAACAGAGTCTCATTCATACCGACAATTCCTCTTTAAATATGACAACGACGCTTTGAATTGCAGAGCAGGAGATGGTCATCGCCCTACAAAATCTTGCACATAATGTGGTCAACTGAAGTGGTCCCAGCTTAGCAATCCCAAAGCCGGGCAAATCTTGGTCCATAGATGCTATTTTGCAAGTCTACCTTCCCTGAACTTCCCTTCCCTTCTGGTCGACCCACCTGCCTCCGTCCCTCCTTCCACCCTCCCCTCTGTACTCACTTTCCTGCTTTTCCCTCCATCCTGCATATTCCCACTGCCTACGCACTCCCGCTTACCTGCCCAAACGCAATAGACGCGATTGCACCAGCAGTGTACCGCCCAATGCCAGGTATTGTCATCAAATCATTCACAGTTGATGGAAAATTGCCGCCCCTGTGCTCCATGACGTGCTTCACACCCTGTGCTGCCAATAGCCATGGTGCCCCATCCCGTTAGCCTCCACAGGTTTTCTGGAAGCGACTATGATTCATCGCACTCATCACTACAAAATGTCTAACAGCTATCTTTACTTGTAAATGCTCCTCGAATAGACCGGCTCAAGTTTCCGCAGTCAAGTAACTTAGACGCATTCAACCATTAACTTCAGAGGAATTTGTAGTTGAACTGAACTTTTACCCTGTTCGACGTTCTATTATTCACAATAAGGGTAGAGTCAAACCCAAAGTGTGTAAAACAAAAAACCGAGAAAACATCATTCACTAGGACAGTTGAGTTGCAGGCAAAATAGCATGAGCTACAGGATACGTAACGCAGCCGGAAGTATTCTTGAAATCTATACGATGATTCAAAACTTCCACAAAGGCAATTGCTCAGATTTTATCACTAATCCGCAGTCACTTCAAGGGGTGTAATAAAGTGACGGGAAGTTGTAGCTTGGCCGTGATGTCAGCTCCAACCGAAAGTGGCCATGAGGAAGGCGTAGAGAGTTGTTCTACCATACCTGAAGAAGAAAACGGGCTCGACGGTAATATCCAAGTCCTGCCCACATCTCATTCACCTCCTGCACATAAACTCATTAACTAGTCAGCAATGTCGTTTCCGGCAAACACTCATCCACAAGTACATATGAAAAACGGTATGCGATTTTGCGGAACACAGACGTTAATGCAAACACTCAACACGGAGTTGATGTATTCGTGATACACTGCGAAGATCATGTTGAACAATGAGACGCATAGTGTGAAGGGGAAGTTTTTTACAGCATCTACAAAACTCTGCAGTTCAAAATAGAGATGAGGCGCCTTATACTCTCGAAATAGTCAAATCGCTCCAATCCATTTGAGAGTTCAAACACCATAGATAAAGCAGCTCTGATTCTGCTCACGAGGGCTCATAAGGGAGTCTTCACAGAGGTTTTTCCAAAAAAAAATTACTCATGTTCCCACGTTGTCCTAACTATGGTCGAAGATAGGGAGGAATAGTAATTAATTATATTACAGCCAGTCACTTTCTTAACCACTTGGCATATCTGGCTACTCCGAACATGACAATTAGAGTGAATTTATTTAGGTTAGGACATTAGATTAAGCAAAATTAGATAAGTTTAGTCCTATTAAGCAAAATTAGATAAGTTTAGTCCTATTAAGCAAAATTAGATAAGTGTAGTCCTAGAGCACAACTCACAGCTGTTTGCAGAACAACAAAATGGCATGGATCCTCTAGATTCTCAACTATAGTAGAATGTAAGCCTCCAGCTTGGCAGACTGGGAATGGTATCAGCAATGATGCATGTATTCGCTGAAAGGCAGTAATTGTAGAACCCAGAACGCCGCAAAAGAGACAATCCCAAAGATTTCAAAATAAAGATTTCCCCGTTTTACTACTTGCCTCCAAAGAAGCTTTGGCCAACGCTTCCATAGATCCCCACTTGGAAATCCACCGCTTGTAGTACTCCATCACCGTCGCAACTCTCGTTTGTTGAAGCATAATCTCGCTGACCCAGACCTCATATGCTCTTCGCTTGATTTCTGCATCCATCTCTTCCAGCGTGTCTCGCTTTTCCACTCTACTCTCTTGGTTTTCAGTAAGGCCTATGTCTCCATTTACGCCATCGTCACTTCTCATACGGTCAGCTACTCGTTCTGATACACACGCCAGCTCAATTTCAATTCCATCTCTGCCGTCTCTAACACTATTATGACAAGCATTTGAGTTCTCCTGATCGTCTCCTGTCGTCAGATCAATATTAAGCTTCTCTTCAAATATTCTTTGCTTTTCGAAACCGTCTACGAATTTAAGATCACCTTGATGGCACGCTCTGTCAGGGTCATTCTTCTTCTGATTGTTGTTTTTCATTCCAAAAAATGTATTCGCACCGCAACGCGCAACCGTGCTACCTCTATTGAAACCTCTGGAGCTCCCTTCAAAGGAATACTTTTTGAAATCACCATCCAAATCTTCAGAGCTGCATAGGTTCGAGTTTTCCTGCATTGCCTCCTGTGGCGGGGCCAGCTGGCTGCCTTCCCCGGCAACAAAGCGCCGCTTTGAGAACAAATTCGTACGCCATGGAAGCTCCCGATGATTCTTATCATACCAATCAAGTAGCAGAACCCTAATATTCTCTCTTTCTGCTATGCCGAAAGATGCAGCCCCTGCGCTATCCTCTATGTCTTCCAAACCTCCGTCTCCTGCAATACTTGCTACCTTCTTTCTACCGCCCGTCCTCACCTTGCATTCACCAATGACCCCCTCCCTTTTTCCTCCCTTTCCGGCCTTCTTCCGCAGGGAGGAAGCGGAGGGCGTGCCAATGCAGCTTGCTGGCGCCATGGCGGCCCGCAGCCTCACCATCGCCCTACGATTCCACTTCTGAACGATCACCTCCTGGCCAATGCTCTCCATTTCGTACGTTCTGTGCGTCACTTGCTTTGAAGGAAGGTGGATGTGGCACTGACCTCCACATTTCTTTTTTTACTTTCCTTCGATGGCAGTTCCGTGCGATGCATGGATGGGATCACTTTCTCGATAGCAGCGCTGGCGCTGTCGTGCGGTCCTACAGGTGTTTGTTGAGCTTACGCCGGTTTACCGCTCACCAAAGTCTTCACTCCCTGCTTAACTGCTGACTCCGACATCTTGGCTCCTTGCAGAATCTTTAATTGAATTAAAAGGCGGTTTGCAAGTAGGAAGTAAGGGATGGGAAATCAAAAAGTGGCCAAGAAGAAGGCTATGGGAGTTGATTTTAAGGTGCATTATTTTACAACTCCTTTTTTTACGCTCAAGGATGATGACAGATGTGATGGAAAGGCTTTTATTGTAAACGATCGATGCTTTTGGTTTACTCGAATCCTTCATTTCTGCTTCTAGATTTTTCCCTTTTGCTCCTCGTCTTTTCTTTTTGTTCAGCCAGAGTTTAAGTGTGTGAGATGAGCTGAAAGAGGAGAGGGAGTGCTTGCTTTGTTTTATTTGGAGCTCTCGCGCCTCGAATTGTTGGATTTCATGCTCAGGAAACAGTTACAGACTGGTTCAGTAATTGAGGATGCTTGCAGAGAGTGAAGCGAAAAGTCGGTCGGAAATTGGCTCCGCCTGACAATAGCACCAAGACAAGCTTCAAATCAAAAGGTGCACTTGTGAAGCATCTTGCATAGAAGTAAAATTCTTTTTTTTTTCATCTAGTAGCTAGTGAATTCTTTGCTGCATTCCTTCCCTTCACTTCAATGACGCTCCACTAAGCAGAGCATGTAGAGAATGCGTAGTAACCTTCGTAACCTGCATCGCCTTATTTTGAGTATTTGAAGCAACAGCACTCCCCGCCTCCCAGTTGTTAGGCGCAAGCTTGAACTATTGGCTGTTTGCTGAGGCCCTGCATTTGGAGTGAGTCTGTTCTGGTCTTGTCTGAGAGGGTCGCAGCAATTGTCCTGCCAACGCAAACCATCGGAGACGAGAAGGAAGGCGTAGCTGTGACACAGCGTAAGCAAACTCTCAAGGAGCTCTGCACACAATGCAGCCACTACAGCCCAAAAGTTCGCAAAGGTACAAAAGCATCTGCAGTAACTATTTTGGCTAAACTGGAGGATGGTATTGGCTGCCAATATGCCAGATATTTTTTTTGGAAATTGAGATGAACGATTATCAGTCAGGCAGCATGTAGTGCATGCGTGTTTAGGGTGCAAGGGTCCTTCATGGGTTAATGTAAAAACGGTGAAAAGCTAGCTACTGCGTTTGCCCGCTTAAAATTCATGGTGAAACGCATTCAAACGAAGAAATTGACAATTAAGCAGCTTCAACCTACGGTTGTTTCAAGTGCAGAGGCACCCAAAAATCATACATCTCACTTTGGACATTTTCTAAGGTAGCCTTAAAATTGGATAAAAGCTCAGTAGGGGAGGAGGGAAGGTGCACTGGAGATGCAAAGAAGCTGTCGTTGTTAAGCCACTCAGATGTAGTACGGCGTCCTAGGGAATGAATGAAGTAAGCGTATGCTATAACCTCAGAAATGCAACCGCTTCTCCATTTGGAGGTGGTGGGAAAGGTGCATCATTTATTAATAGTTCACTCTCAATCAAGTCTATTGACGCTTTGTACGTGCCAAAAGCATGCAAAGGTGTACTGTGCATTATTTCTGTGTCTTTGGTTATTGCTAAAAAGACAGGTCATACTCTGGAAAAACTGCAGTTGGTAATGATTGTCCAACTCTGTTACGAGATCGACCATTTAGACCAGCCCAAACAATGTAACCTGTTTAGAGCCATTCCCCTACTTTTCCTTGCCCTATTGCTAAATCCTTTCTACCTTTTTGCCTCATTCGTGCTGCTTTTGGTGCGAGCAGACGCCCTGATTGGTCTCCGAGAGCTGCTGAGTCAGCATCCTCAGGAGTTGGCTCAGCACACCGCCACCGTCATTGAGACAGTGGCTCCGAGAATGACCGACATAGATAAATCCACTAGGGACGCTCTCCTCCACCTCTTCCGAAGAGTCCTTTTGCCAGGGCTGCCGGAGGTACACATACCATTCGCCAGATCTCCTTCTTTCTTAAAGAACGAGGTTCAGGAAAGTTTAATGCCCATTTAAACCGCCCATTTTGATTAGGCTTATTTTTTTCATGCAGCACTGCAGATTTCTGCATCATGCTCAGGATCATCAACTGCCTCAGGAGAGCCTACTTCTTTATCCTGGATAATGACTAGAAGTGAGGCCGAACAGTTCACCAGATTTCAGTAGTGTAGACTATGCCAGGCGGTCTAATGACAGTCTCAACGGGCTAAGGTGACAATGGCTTGAAAAACAATTCCATGTAGAAACTTTTCGTTTGCATTTTTGTGATGGCTTTATATGCGTGGCTCTTGTTGTACACAAATCAAGAATGTGGAAGCCATGTCCAGAGTGAACCTGCAATGGCGCGTGCAGACACATTTGGCGCCTTTCGCTCCCATTCTTCTCGTGCACATTTGCAGCGCGATGACCCATCTTTCCCCGGACATCCGCACAACAGCCATCTCGTTTCTCGACCTTATCGTTGAGAAACGGCCGAGCTTAATCGGCAGTGGATTCTCTCGAGAGGTATGTTAACAGAGGACGTATTTCCTGTTGAGTGCGCAAGACTTAAATCCCAACATGCACTTGTGTTCCTGTGGCCTTGAACAAAAACTTAAAGGGACCTTGAAAATTGTTCTATGGCTCAGATTGGTCGTAAAAGTGTTTGACAGGAGGCTTAAGGTCTTCAAGTATTTTTCCCGCTTGATAAGGTTTATCGCTCGTTCAATTCGTGAGCTTGAACATTATTTAAAATGGACCAAACCTAAGTCCATGCACGAATGCATCCTACAGAAACTGTTTGATGTACATGTACTATGCGGTGAAAGAGAGGGTACGCTTGATTTAAGTCTTGCCCTTGAAAGCCAAAATTGTGCAGCAAAGCATATCGAAGCGTTCTATTCCCGGGCACCTTCTGTAAATTGCCTTTGATTATCATGGTTGGTGGCTATGTTACGAGGATGTCACGCATTTGCTCCTGAAATCAGAGCTCGTCTGTTGGAAACATCTATGGAGCAGATCTTGGGCCACTATGCGAACTTGCTCTTTCAAGGCGGGGGGTCCAGTAGTCGTCCTGCCGCCTTTCTTTTGCCGATTCTTCGAAGCCTTCTGCGCTTCCTCTCCGCTGCTCATCTGCCAGAAGGAGGGGAAATGGCAGCAAGCAAAATTCCACAAGTTCAGGAGCAGACGTGGGGAGGGGCAACCGGGGCTATGCCTGTGCTACATTCAGAGGTAGGAATGAAGTAATCTTCTGCATCACTCTCCAAACGGTTTATACACAAGGAGATTTTCTCTTTATCATATGCAAGGATAGGCACCTTTGTTTCGGAAAGAATGTCTCTTTCACTGTTGAAAGGCGGAAGAAGGCATTGAAGGTTTGCTCATGTTGGCTGTTGTTGACCTACCACAGTCTGCTTGAAATGATCGTGCGGCTTGTAACCCGCAAGGTATGTGCACTGGTCTGTTGGATGTATTTGACATTTGATTTATGCACACTCATCCGGTCAATCACATTGCACGATCCTTCGTTGTTCAAGGACTGAAGCTGGTCCGGTTTTGAGCCTATCTTGCGAGGGGGGGTCAGAAGGAGAGCTCAGAAGGGCAGGCTCTGCATAGCTACCGATCTGGGATGCCGCCTGGAAGCGCATCCCTTGCAAAAAATGCAGCAGAATCTGTAATGGCTTCTACAGATGCTCGAGAAATTGAACCAAGTAAGCTTGTAGAACAAACTGCTTAAATGGAAAATCGGGATCTCTATGCAACTAAGCTGCACATGCGATGGCTGGCATGCTCTTTTGCTGCAGGATTGCAACTTCAATTTTTTCATTCCTTTGGCACAAAATCAACCTCCAGTGAATGGTGAATCGTGGTTTGGGGCACAGCGAGTAAGCTAGAAGCACCGCACAAGCGTGGAGCCGCTCTCACAGCGCCAGCTGTCGCCATAGCCAATCTGCCAGCAGATAGAGGGCCAGGTATTGCTTCCTACCAATTGCAGAATCGACTTTAAAGAACGAAACCAAGCATGTAAGCTTGTCATAAGCTGTTGCAATTGAGCCACAGTTCAACACTCCCTGGAAAATACAAATTCAAACAGATAATCGGGAGCCTGAATGAGAAATGGACAGCAAATTTTAATTATTTAGCGTGGTCCATGAAATGACGTATGGGGTATGACGTGTTTTAATTGGCATTTGCATGCTAGCATGACTTAGCGCTTAGAAGTGGGAGCATTCACATTGCACTGCTTTTAGGAATTCCAGGGAACATCTAACATGGCCCAACTGTTGCGTGTTGGGATGAACAGAGCACTACGACAAGCTTGTCGCTATCTTCTCCCCTCTGCTCCTCCAATGCTGTGGAGAATGTGCAGCCACTCTATTCGCAGGGGCAGCGGTCGACTCTACTTCCCTCGACTGCCTCCTGTCAGCTCTGAAAATTCTGCATCTGCTCTTTTCCTATGTTCTTTTGAAAGATGAAACTGTATTGCAAGGTAGCAGCAGGGGAAGCAGTGTGAAAAGTGCAACAGGTGCTACCTGGGGGGGGTTCAGCTGGTATGGAGACCAGAAATGGGGTTTCCAGGGAGATGGGAGTAGAAGAGTGAGAGCAGCTTTGAGGGAGAACGTGTTGGCTGAGCTTCTGCGCAAGCTGAGAGGGCTGTTTCCACTTTCTGCTCCGGCATTGAAGCTTCCTGCAGGAGTGAAGGAGGGCTTGGCAGCAGTCAATGTGCAGCTATGCCAACTGCTCGCTGCTTTTCTCGCACCTTTTGAAGAGAGGAGTAGTCAAGGAGAGGGAGTGGGAGGGGAAACCGTTGAAGAGGCGTGGGAGACGGCTCTCATGGATTTCTACGAAGGAGCTCTTCATGGCATGGTGAGGAAAATTTGCCAGTCTACAGTAACTGCTCGTCGCTGCTTCTTTTGAATGCGACTTTGTGCTGTACTGCTTGTGGCATGCCAAGCACAAAAATTGAGCTGCTTCCACTGCTTGTGATGCAGGTGCTGCCTTCCGCAGGACTTTTTGAGAGCGACGGAGAGCATCGCCTAGCAGAGCCCCACTGGAAGACACTCGTCCCTATGCTCCCTCATCTTCTAGAGTGTTCTCTCCCAGAGAGGCGGCTCGCCCTCATAGATGCTTTCGCCTTTGTCTATAAAAGAGCTCGGCCTTCCAGCGGCACCAAAAGCATGTGTCTGAGCATGATGGAGGTGCTTCTCTTGCGGAGAAAGGCATGGCGGGAGGAAGGGAGGGAGAGGGCAGAGGCGGGAGCGAGTGAACTTCCTGATGAGGTAGTGCAGCAGTGGCTGCAGTCACTGCCCCGCATGATCTGGGATCTGAAGGACTCTCATCCAACCACTTCAGAGGTAACAGTAAAATGCCTCCATGTGACCTGTGCTGCAGTAGTCTGCCGTTCTTGCTGCTTAATGTGGCCATTCAGCACGATTCAACTTTCTTCTGATTCTTAGAATCGTTTGTCTTGAATTCTGCATTCTGATCAAATTCAGGCAATCCTCCGCTTGCTGCTTCACATCGGCCGTTCCGCTCCTCCCGGCAGCTTTTTAGCGGAGCAATTTTCAGCCCTGCAGCCCTCTCTCGTTCCTCTCTTCTGCGTTTGGAGGTCCCCCAGTCGCCCAGTTTTCGGACCCTTTTTGGCACTTCCGGACAGCAGTCAGACCTTGGCTCTCAATATTCTTTCCTACCTTCCAGTGCTTTCTCCTGCTTTACTGCGAGCTCTAGCATGCTGCTGCCTATATCCCTCCACTCCCGGAAAAATGACTTTGAGAGCGGTAGAAATCATGCACAGGAAGTACTGCATTGGGGGATTGGCAATAGAGGAGCTTCTGAGCTTCTTGTGGACTCTGTTGCTGGGTAGAATGGCAGGGGAATCAAAGGAAATGGGCAGGAAGAGAGAGAGGCAGGAAGAGGGACAAAGTCTGAAGAAGTCACTGAAACGAAAGATGGAGAGTGTGGACAATCGTGAGGGAGGTGTGAATGGGGTTTTGAAAAGCGTAGACGACAAGCAGGAGGTGGAGGCGCTGGAAAAACGGGAGATGAGCGGGGAAAGGAAGGACTCAGTCGACGAGCTGGACGCAAGAGTGGCAGAGGGAGAAGCGAGGGAGGAGGGAGAAGGAGAGGGTTTGACTAGAAGAAAAGTGCAAGTGGCTGCTGTTTGTGCAGTATTTGGACATCTTGGGGATACCGGATTAGTGCTCAGACTGTTGGCGCCTGCCATCCATGAAGAGTTGGTGGGTTTCACCTGTTTTTCTGCCTTTTTGCAAACTTTTTTGGCCCTTTCTGAAGTTCGTTCAGCTGTTGAGCAAGCGGCGCCTTAAAGGGCATGACCTATTCCCATTTCTTGCAGATAAATTCTCCTCCGCCGGATGATTTGGAAGTCTTGCTTCGAGCCGTTGCTGTCTGCTGTCAGAGAGCCTCTTTCACTCATGGTGGACCTCAGCCGGTACCTTCTCAGCTGAGGGAGGTTTTGCCACAAGCTATCAAAGAGCATTTCCTCCATATTTACCAGGTGCGGCAACAGAGTGCAAATTATCTACCTGAGTGGATCAGCATTGTGGAGAGGAAAGACCTGATGAAATAGCATTAGCTTAATCAGCGGATCTTTTCCCTGGATATCAAGTAGACGAAGACTATTCTCCCCTCTGAAGGTTTTGCCATATTGGCCGTGATACAGATTCTTGCTTGTTTTTTTACCTGCTGTTGTTAGGAAACGCTGCTAAGGTTGCCATGTTGAGAACTTCACCGTATAGATAACAAAGTCACAGGAGATGGAAAAAGAGAGAATAAAAGGTTAGGGAGTAGGAAAGAGAGGGGGAGGGGTGGAGACAAGGGGGGAGTAGGGAGAGGGGGGATGTGGGAGTGGGAAGGGAGCCTGGAGCTGGAGCTGCTGTGTCGTTGTGTTTTTTCAATTAAGAAAAAAATCAAAGCGCTGCTGCCCCCCTACCTTTGGTGCGAGGAAAGAATGATACTGAGGAAAATTTTGATGGAACTTCTATGTCAGCTTTCTGCAGGGAGTCATTTGTGCTCAAAGGCTTACCTGACGATTGGCTGTGCCGAGTCTCTTGCAGGAGGTACAACAGGGAAGGATTGAGGAGGGCGGACCTTTGAAGGAAACTGAACGGCGACTGCGCCCCTGCTTGGCACTTCTTCTCTCAGCTCCAATACTCGTGTCTGCCGTTATTCAGCTTCTCTCCTTGTCAGGCGAACAGAGAGGTAAGATATACATTGAGAGGTGGTAGTGTATATATTATTAGTGGAGAGTGTGGTGTTTCAACCATTTGGGCTGGTTTGTGCTGAAGTTAGTGTCGTCAACAGGCCCAGATTTAAGGTCATATATTCAATGAAGCCAAAAGGTTAGACGGTTTGTCCTTGCAGGGGCCACTCAAGGAGAATTTTGTCAGCAGGAGCGGTCTGTAATTGCAGCAATGCTCAGCATTGAGCACATCTGCAACTGCAAGTCACTCGAGAAGGAGCTGTTGGGCATTGAGAAGCAGATGCGAACAGTCATGGCCGGCTTCAAGGTGCGTTTTCTCCCATCCGTGAGCTGGATGCGTTGCTAAAGCCATCCATCGAAGCGGATCAGATGCCAATGCCATTTGTTTTATTTTTTTAAAATGTATTTAATGTTGATGACGCCTCTGTCCATTCTCAGGGAACTGTAGCGAATTCTGGGAGACAGAGGAGAGATGCTCTTCAAAGGGCGTACGGTTCCCTGCAGGGGAGGACGTCTCTGCTTTATGGCTGGCGGCTCGATGAGCAGCTCGGAGAGGAGCCTGCACAGGCAGTGGAGGAGCAGAGACCGAAGGAGCCTTCCTAAAACTTGTAAGGTTGATTTCTTGTAGGGTTGAAAGCAAGCCCTAAAGGTGGTGGCACTGCGGCCGTCAGGGTGAAAACCGCAGATAAGTCACTGGAATGTTGGCCTCTGCAATGCAATGTTCGAACCTCAAGTGTAGTAAACCGGTCACGTTAGGCCTATTTCTTGATTTCTTTTCCCAGCGTCGCCACAAAGCGATCAATTTTGGCGTCTATAGACCACATCTCACGCCATCGTCGCTGTACGGACACTTGCGCCTCGTCGGCCTGCACTCGGCACCAATGCAACATGACATGACTGGACTCGTGATTGGTAGTCAACCAACCCTAGAAGTATGGGCGTAGTTAGCACAAAATTAAACTCCAAGTTATCACTTCGGACGGGCCCCTCTCAAGGATTGACTGCGAACTAACAACCTGAGGCTCACGCGAAGTATTGTATAAGATACCCAAATTATACTTTACAACTATTGGATTTACCAGTACGGCTAATCCCATGGATCAATATGAAGTGCACTCAGATTACAACCTGGAGGAAACCGGATGTCAAAGGCGCCTTTTAACTGGCTATGCATAGCTTATTGAAGCTGGTATTGTAGAGTCAACAACAAAAACCCAGCAAACGTCTGAGTTACTATTGCGAACTGATGTTACATAAAATTATTTTGTTACTCTGACAAAGCACAGAGTAGCGGAGCCAGAATTCCAAAAGTTGAGTTCGAATTGGCGAGATTGGACCCATAAGTAGATAAAACACGAGAAGTAGATTTCACACTTCAGCAATGATGCGATGGACCGTAGATACAAAACACTGCTATATGTTTCATAAAATCGTGACCTTCTTGTCAATCAGAGACCTAAAATATTTGCATATTGGCCGACGAGATAGTGGCCGACAAAGCTGCACCTGCCCGCGCAGCTGCTACCTGTGAAGCTACGGATTGAGACGCTACGCCCGGTTTTTTTTTCTCAATATGGAGAGAGCGGGAGTTTACTACTCCCCGTTGCTCTGACCTCCTGCCTTCATTGAAATCTCTGGCAAGCGACAGTTGATGCCAGTTCGGGGAAGCATTGTTTAGCTGCGACTCATCGAAGCATTCGCTTCTCCACTTCTGACAGCGAGAAATGTCTTGTTGAAGAACTTTCTTAGGGGAAGGTCGTTTTGAACACACAAAACTCCTTTCGGAGCAGATAGTGGAAGCAGCCTCTGGTGAACTCAGATCTTTGCGCTCCTCAGCACTCTGCATCTCACGCAGTTAGGAAGTGATGAGGATCGTGAGAAAGCCAGAACATCAGTAAGCCTTTTCAAGCCCAATGACATTTGTACTCTAGCAATGCATCATTGTGGGAGAAATTCACGAGCAAGATTAGGATGGCACCCAAACAAACGTCTCTCTCCAGTTCTCCTACTCACTCTCTTTCAATGTCTACTTCCACTCCTTCTCGTCTCTTTCTCTCTCCCTCTCTCTTGCTTAGAATGCAAATTCCTTCCCCCCCCCCCCCCCCCCCCCCCCCCCCCC
>CM074804.1:4303976-4328006 GCA_037447605.1 Zygnema circumcarinatum
CCCCCCCCCCCCCCCCCTCCCAGCCTCAAACTCCTCTCTTTCTCGCCTTCTCATCTGTCAAACTGTGTTCCTCTGCCTACTTGCCTTCGCATCTCCTTTCCCTCCCTGCCTCTCTGCGGATAGATGATCTCACATCACGAAGGAACCGGTCGCTGACTTCCATCTCGTCCCTTCTCCTCTTCTTCTCGCTTGATGGTGGCACAAATTTTTTTTTTGTTTCCTGAACATGCACAATCGCAAGCTCTTATGTCAAACCGAGATCAAGCATCCCAAGTCTCAACGTCTCCGCCATGTCTGTAACGGATCCGTTACTTTCCAATCTGATTTCTGGACAATTTTCCTCTGTGATTTGGCCGAGAAAAATAAAAAACAGTATTCAGGACGGGACCCATTTGCTGTTAGGAAGTAATAACTGCTGCGCACTATCTCCCCTGTCCTCTACCGTCCCTCCCTCCTCTCCCCTCGCTCCCCCCTGCTTCACCCCCTCCCCTCCCACCGCTTGGTGAAGAGAAAACCGACCTGACATTCGTTGACTTCTTGAGAATTGAAGTCTGAATTGAAAAACCGACCACTCTGTGCTGATAAGACGGTTTCTGAAAACGGATTCTTCAGTCTCCTTTCAATGCATTCAAAGCATAAGGTCTGTCGTTGTATGATCGGCTTGTTCCGTTCCCGTGCTGTCACGGACCACAGAGCAATAAATATGAGAAACGAGCATCTTAACTGCTAGGGGTGATTGTTCCAAATGGCGACACTCTCCATAACAAGGAAATGTGTTCGACGGGCTGCCAGTAGTGGCGGTTCCAGGATTCTTGCTCAGGAGGGGCTAAACCCGCTTTCAGCATAAAATACAAAAGATAAAACTAAAAAACACATGTTTAAAATCACAGGAGGAGCTTAGCCCCAAACTCGTATATGCAAGTCCGCCACTGGCTGCCAGTGGGGAGGAGAGAGAGAGATGGTGGAGGAGAAGGGAGGAAGGGGGGAGTTGCGTGGGGGGTTGGGGGGGAAGGGGGGTAGGTACCTAAAGCAATTTCTTGGCAGAATCGCACTGCATCTTCAACCGACCTTGAGAGCTGCGCAGGCTCTGACGGCATTCCGTTAAAGATCTCTTCCCTCCTCTTCTCTTCTCCTCTTCCAAGAAGGCGGTTTTCATGAAGACAGCAGATGACTGCCAGCAAGTACCTAAGGAGAATCGATATCTCTCTCTTTTCAGACTCCAAGGACTGTTGCGTCGCGCATTGCTCAAACTGAAACTTCTCCAACTGCTGCTTCAACTGCTCATTGTAATCAGCATCCAGCTTCTCCTTCAGCCTCTTCTCCACAAGCTTCTCCAGTTCCTCTTTGCGCGCGTCTTGAGTTGCCTGCATTTCGAATCCACAGGGTTCCGTAGCATTCAGTATATACGATTGGACCTTCACAAGTAACTAAAATTAAGTGAAAAGGAAAGCAGAAATTCTGCATGACAGGAAAAAAATGTTGACAAAGGCTACTTTTCGACTCTTTTAATATCTGGAAATTCAGTCAGAAAATTACTTTTATGTAGCTCCTGCCTTCTATCACAGTCGGCTTGTCGCCACGTTCGACGCTTTTCTTTGCATTCTCTTCTCGTTCCATGTGGCTGCGATTCAGTTCCCGGGCCAAAAGCTGAGCAGTCTGCCTGCTCTGAGAGAGCTCCCTCTCCAAAAGCTCCACCTTCTTCTTCCATTCTTGCTCCCTATCCTTTCCTGCCTCCCACATCCTTCCACCCTCGCACCAGGAACCCTGAATCTTTCAACCTCCCTTAGCGGCTAATGCATAGCCAGCACCGAACTGAATTTCATCACTCCCACTTCCTATTTCGCTGCCTTCATGTTTTATTTTACTTGCCTCATTTGCTAGAAAATGAAATGAAAGGAAATGGAAGCAGCTCATCTCAAGCGCAGAGACGAAGGGGGGAGGGAGGGGCAACCAGTTTGAAATGTCCGTACAATCTGCTCTCCACAATTCACGCTCCGCTACTTAACGGTCACACGAATCGTACACGTACCGCACCTCATACGAATCAACGTACAGTACGGATGTTATGTACGGCACTGTACGGCCTCTGCAAGCTCGCGCAGGCAGGCGGCCATGGCCGCGCCCTCCACCTGCGCTTCGAGGGGGAGGTTGCGGGTCTGAGGCTCGGGGTTGAGGGCGATCTTAGGGACAAGGGGGGAAGACGCTTGGTAAGGACCTATGTCTTAGGGCTAGGGAGCAGAGCAGAGGGAGGAGGGTGCAACAATGGCGGTGCCTTGGCTGATATTTCTGTATGTGGCCCTGCTGGGAGGGCTGCTCGTCACTCTCCTACTTGGTGAACATCCCAGCTTTGAGGGGACCGTTGTGCAGAAAGCTCATTATTTTATCACAGTTGGCCTGTGGGAAGCTGCTGAGTACGTACAGACTGCCTTTGGAGCTTTGTTTTTTCTGTATTAGGGTTGGGCGGGCCCATAGAAGGAGAATAGTAATTCTGTGAGTTTACAGTCTTGGAGGGACCGGTTTAGAAACTGGATGTTGTTTTTCTTTGGCAAAGGTGGTATTCATTAGTAACGATAACAAAAAACAGTTAGCTTGCAACTCTGAAGAAGAGGAGGACCCAACCGGACTTACAATTTCTTGCGCCTCTGACTGAGTATTCGCTTACTTTCTCTTTTGATGCGGATGTTGCCTTTCTGCTTCCCGTGGTAACCCATTCAGATGGGGAATTGGCCGAGTCTTTGGGTCGCGTGGCACGGGAGCCTATCGCGTCGTGGTCGACATGTGCTGTAACCGCCCGAACCCCCTTACGCAGGTCTGTCCTCCTAAAATTTTCCGGAAGGGCGCAATAATTGTCAACAGCACTGCATACTCGCACGAATTTATCTAGAGAATAGTAAAAAGGTGTATTCCAGCAAAATTTTCGGGCAAGTGAAATATGACACGCAATTATTGATACAAAAATTCCTCGTTTTGGACGGATTGCTGAGTACTGGTATAAAAATTCATGAAATCGTACAATTTGCTTGCTAAATGTTAGGACATTAATTGCAAGGTTTTTTTTACTACAAGTGTAACATGTATTTGAAAAACTAATTTCAAACGTGGATCAACTTCAAATTCTCGTTGCATTTGACATGTTCACGTCAAATGGGCATGATCACCTTTTGTTTTGCGAGAGGCTGCTTTCTGGCCCGGCTCTCATAACGAACATAGAAAAGCTGATCAGACGTCACTGAATGATCCAATGACTTTCAAAATTCATATAATTCTTTTTTTTTCTGTTTTTGCTTCACAGCTTTTCTATTTGGCAATTATTGGAGGTTCTTATTACCTTTTTGGTACTCACTGCTTTGATTCGATCCCTGGACGCTTCGTATCTTCAATCCACAGGTAGCGAACTTCTTAGAAGTTATAGGTTATTCTGAAATGTATAATGTATAGAATACTGAGCATCTTGAGCAATAAGACGAATGCTGATGATCTGTACCTTCAAAGTCATTGGAAATGCACTGTATAATTGATGTCGTACAAGTGGGTCTGCTAAGGTTAAGTTTATTCCGCCCTAAGTAAAGTCGAAGTACAAGGTAGTCGTTTGAATGGTGTGAGTTGTCTTTTATAACCATGTAAATTTCATGTTTCCTGTCGTTTGGCCCAGTGCATTACATCATCTAAAAAACCTTTCTGGTTAAATCTACTTGCAATTCGAGTAACAAATACTTGTCTGCATACTTAGGGCACTGTGTGATCCAGGCATTATACATCAGTATGAAGATTTACTTGCTTGCTGTACAGACAATTGTCTCAGGCATGTTATGTGCTCAGCCTAACTGATGTGTATCCTGGGCCCTATTGTTGTCATGCAGCTATACTGCTCCATTGGCAGTTTTGGGTGGTCTATTGACTTTTGCCCTGACCTGCTTCTCCGACCCAGGAGTTATCACTCAAGAGAATGTGCATCGATACTTGTCGGCCTACGCATGTGATGGAGTGATTTATCAGGAAACCATGTGTTCCACGTGTCAGCTTCCCAAGTGAGTTTACTACCCAAAAACTGCACTTACAAGACTGTGGTTATACTTATTATGACAAGGAGTATCCTGAGGACTAAGTCGAGGGTCCCTTGAAGGGGATGTGAAACTTGCCAGATTGACACAGTGTCACGGCCACAAAGTGAACTTTGTGGACTGAGGAAGCCATGCAAGGGTCTCTCGTCCACTGATAACGGTAGTCTGTTTTTTCTCGTAGAGCTGTACAATATTAATCACTGTGGTAGCTTGCAAGCCTGTGAACATGAAGTCCCTACCTGAAGGGCAACGGCAAGTTTTCTTTGTGAAAAGTTGGCTTCATTGAGTTGTCTAGTTGATGATTGACCTTGCCATGTTTGGCCACGAAACTAGGCGGACAGAAGGCTTGTGCAATTGACCTTGAAGTGCAGGATAGCGAAAGGCCTGTCTTAGTAGCTTTGAAGATAAGCATGATGTCTGTTTCCCCTGAGCTATGTGTTCAGAGAGTGACGTCAGCTGATGCCGTGGCCCTGAAGGGCGGGCGCAGGCCCGCGCGGTCCAAGCATTGCAGCGTTTGCAACCGTTGCGTGGCGAGGTTCGACCACCACTGTGGCTGGATGGTACCGCTCTGCACATTGCCTGTGCTTCTATGTTTTTGGCTTCTTTAGTTTTCCGCACTGTGTTTAGTTCTGATATTTTTGCTGGGGCGCCTTTTCTCCATTGGTATTTTACAGGCAGTGTCCAGAATAAACTTGAAAATGATGTAATTTTCAAATTTCTTGACAGTGGAGGGGCAGCTGTGGGTGGTGCTTGAGGGCGAAGTAGAATAATTGTGTCGGTGAAAAGAACGTGCGCTATTTTCTTTTGTTTCTTCTTGTGTGAGTCCCGACAACCTCAGCCTTCCCTACGACTTCCTTGAATCCTTCCGCTTTTATTTAGGGAAAAGCTTCCGTACTTTCTGCTTCTGCCTGAGCTCGTTCTGTTTGGCTGTGCAGGCACTCTCTGATCTGCATCTATGGTGGATATCTCCTTATCGCAATATTAGCGGGAGAAGTGCATGATCGCCACCTCGCCGCGGCTCTGCTTGGTATGAATTGCTGAACCGAGTGGATCCCCAAGAAATATCTCCTTTACACTCACACAATTTTGAGTTAGAATAGTGAATTGGCAGTTAACCATGCGTCGGATCCTTAGTCGACTAAGCACGTCAAAGGTGTGGTTGTACCTGAGGCTCTGTGAGAAAGGGTTCGGCTTTGGTGAAGGAGTCACACCAGTTGCCACTTCCCTTTCAGGCTAAGTAGCATCCAGCGTCCATTTTCTCTCCATTTCGTTGGATTCGAATGCAAACTCTCCATCGATGAATTTTTTTGTTCAGTGAAAAGCTTTGCAGAGGGCAACAAGGTGGGGACTAATGTGGATAAGAATTATTGAATAATGATGGTCCCATCCTTCAGACAAGGATGAGTGACACAGCTTACATGCAACAGTGTTTGGTGCCTTCCGCTTTCTTAGTTTTTTACTGGGCGAGTGCTGCTTTTGTCGGGTAACAGGAAAAACACCTTTTCGGAAGGCGAAGCTAAAAGATTGGTTACCACACACTTTGCAGGTACTGCTTTCGGACAAACTTTGTGAGGCAAGTTATAGTTGTCTTATCACACTGTCTTTAATAAGCCATGGAAGTAAGCTTTGAGACTCAGTTGTCAGATATCTTGTGTTTGAAGATTCGTCCGTGGAAACGAGTTTGAGCCTCCAATTGGCAGCTAACTGGTGGCACTTTGGGTTTGACCTGGTGGCGACCACAGTGGCTGCTGGTTTTTTTCTCAGTACCGATGATGCTCCTCCTCTTAGCTCTTGTTCTGGGTCTGCTGCTTCTTGCATTCTTTTCATACCATGTGTACCTCGTCTACATCAACACTACCACAAACGAGGTACATTCTATTTTTCTGAAACAATCCTTTTAGAGGTTGTTCCCTCCAACTTTACTTCTCATTATCAAATGTCTTCACTTCCGAGATGTCTTTCTGTGCCTTTTCACGGGAACCCCTAGCTTGTAGAAAGCTTAGTCGTTTTCCTTTTTCTTTGTTCCTTTTTCCATGTAGAGTATTGGTAGTTATGCCCTTTTTAAAAAGCAATTTCTCACTCTACTGAAATGCAGACGTTTAAGTGGATGGATTACCAAGTGTGGAAAGCACACCAAGTTATGGAGGCTGAGGAGGCGATCGCAAAGGAGAAAGAGAGAGTGGCGCTTTTGGCCTCCGATGGAGTTGGGGAGACTTCACAGGCAGGGGAATTGAGAGGGGCAGATTTGCAAAATGGGGGGTGGGATTTACATTCAGGAAGTGGTGCCTCTAGCAATAGCCGAGAAGGTTCGGGCCGTAAGAAAAATGTTCAATCGTACAATGTCTGCTGCTGGCCCTTCAGGCGGCAGAGAAGTGTTTACTGGGTGGACCCGAGCAGCATAAAACTTAACAACATATACAATAGAGGATTTTTGGAGAATCTATCCGAAGTGATTTGGCCACTGTCCTCTAGACGATTTGATGAGAAAGCAGAAAGGAAGCGAGGAAAAAGAAAAATTGGATAAGCCCAAAAAATTCCAATCAATAGAAAATAGCCTGAATCTGTCTACTTTCTTTGGTGTCAACTCGCCATTTTCGTCTCTTTACACACTTTTGTACTTTCTGTCGAGCTTTTCAAACTTTACATTGAGTTGAAACTAATCTTATCAATTCTTATTAAACAAACCGATCCAAATTCAACCGAAGAAATAAAAAATGACTAGGATTCTGCTTACTCAGCTGTCACCTCCCCATACTCCACCCCCCTTCGTGAAAGCTTTGAAACCAACATTGCCCTTTCTTGTTAGGGGCACACGCAACAAACGACCCATTTCCGTACAGCCCTGCAACTGCCGCGAAAGTACTGATCGGCTTCTTGAAGGCCACCACGTTCCTGCTTCTGCTGAGCAGATAAAACTCCGCCATGGTCGGCAGCCCCTGGAGGGCGGTCCCCCCCGCCTTGGAGGTGTGCGCGACGGGGCCCCGCGAGTAGTACACCGCGGCCTTCGCGTGCTTCCTCAAGAGCGCCGCGAACTTGGGCCGCAGCGCGGCGTTGTCGGTCGCCAGGAACACGCTCAGCCGCGGCCGCGGGTCCGCCGCCGACGCGAGGCCCGCGCGCACGCGCGCGAAGTACGCGCCCGCGCACTTCCAGAACGCGTCCGCCGCGAACACGCGCTCCACCGCGCGCCCGAGCGCGCCGCACTCCGCGCCGCTGCGCGCGCACGCCTCGCTCGCCGCCTTCTCGCGCTGCCTGCATGGATGGACGCATGGATGGATGGATGGGTGGATGGGTGGATGGGTGGATGGATGGATGGATGGGTGGATGGGATGGATAAATGGATGCATGGATGGATGAATGGGTGGATGGATGGATGGACGCATGGATGCATGGATGCATGGATGGATGGATGGATGGATGGATGGACGGATGCATGGATGGATGCCGCAGTCAGGCAGTTGGACAGACAGACAGACCGACAGGCATACAGACAGGCCGACAGACAGGCAGCCAATGAACAATGAACCCAGCCAATTCCACGCCACGCAAGGCACACGTGTCGGCCCCCTATTGGCTCTCGCCTCTTTTTTTTTTTTTTTTTCCGCACCTTGTGAGCGTGCGGATGTGCACGGCCGCGTCGAACGTGACGCGCGTCCCCATGCCACGGGGCACGCGCAGCGGCCCCCCCTGGGCCTCGCCCTGCACGGCCTCCTCGACGGCGCGCTGGAGCGCGGGCGCGGGCCCGCCCCGGAGGAGCGCGGCGAGGGCCTTGGAGCGCGCGCACCACTCGTCGGCGCACTCGAGCGCGGCGAACACGCACGCGCGGAGGGAGGCGTTGGCCGTCCAGTAGCCGTCGTAGGAGGAGCCCTCCTGCACCCACAGGAGGGGCCGTGGGTCGTGCAGGGCGGCTCGCACGGCGTCGTTCCCCGCAGGGGGGTACAGCTCGTCTCGCTTGTACCACGTGGTGAATTTGTGGTATGCCGATTTCTTTTTGCGAAAATAGTCGGAGTCGAGCATGTCGCCTTGGCAGTCGAAGGCCGTGCAGAGGAGGGTGAGAGTCTGGAAAGACAAGAGGGAACGAAATTGCAGGCTTCAATGTGAATTTTTAGTCAGGCATTCTTCATGCGTAAACTGACCGCGGCTGAAGCTTGCTCTTACATTTATTTTTGTTAAGCATGCCTGTACTATTTATTTGTTATTGATATTGGCGTTGATTACTACAAACAATAGCTGCACTGCGGCTTTCAGGAGCTTATCAGTTCACTGGACAAGGGTAAAAAAAGGCTGACCTGCCGATGAGGGCCGGCATGGAAGCGCACGAGACGGCGGCCGGAAAGAATGCTGAATATGAAGGCGGAGTTGTATGCGCGGAGAGAGTTTCCGAGGCCATGGCGCGGGAGGTAGACCAACGTGCGCAGACCCGGGCGAGAGAGGTCCTTCACAGAGAGGATGGGAATGCTGGAGAGGGGTGTTGAGAAGGCGATGTCTGGGACAACCCCCCTGCACTGCTCCTTATTCTGCGCAGACAAAAATACAAATAATCGTTGGTTTAGTAAGAAGTATGAATGCACACAAAGAGATTGAGGAAAGTCAACGCGACATGATCCGGCGCAACGTTTGAAAATCAGCTGATACGACAGCCAAAAGTGGGAAACATCATGTGTTGGCTGCTTGGTTACGCAACCAACGCGAACGGGCATGTCTTGGTTACATGGTTAAACAAGCTAGCCTAGGCGAATTCTAGGAGGAAGCAGAATTTAGATTTGCTTATTTCACTCTTTTTACACTAGAGCATTGACATTAATTTTGTGACAATCAGCTGGACTAAGTGCAACCTTTTCATGTGTGTTATCCATTGGTTGAGGTTTCCTAGTCCTTTTGC
Source organism: Zygnema circumcarinatum (assembly GCA_037447605.1). Classification (NCBI taxonomy): domain Eukaryota; kingdom Viridiplantae; phylum Streptophyta; class Zygnematophyceae; order Zygnematales; family Zygnemataceae; genus Zygnema; species Zygnema circumcarinatum. Next base: position 4,312,917 of record CM074804.1, read on the forward strand.
CCTTCGAGCCTTTGCGAAGGCCTGAAAAGGTAAATCTAAAAGTTCATAAGGCAGAAAGAAAAGTGGAAGTTTTGCAGGGCCGGCGAGTTTTTCAAAAACTCAAAATATATAGTGGGGGGGGGGGGAGAGAGACAGAGAGAAGAGAGAGAGAGGGGGGCAGAGGGATATAAAAAAGAGAGAGAGAATCACCCGCGTACGGATACTCTCCGCCACGTGACCTCCATCCGAACGTCATGCAAATGTCATAGCACATTCTCGGAATTTGAATGGCTACCTGAACAGACCACGAAAAGTTGCCGGCCTGCGGCCTCCCTCCCTCGGCTCCAAACAATCGCTTGAGCCGCCATTCCTCTGCCTTGGCTTCAGCCTCTGCCTCAGCCCCCGGCTTCTCCTCTCCTTCTCTCTCTTTCATTCGTCTTCTAAGATTACGCGACGGGTGAGAACTCAAAACGGGAGAGCTGTGGGACGAGAGAGGGGCAGCGGCAGACAAAGTAAGAGATATGGAGGGAGAGGGAGAGGGAGCGGAAGCTCTGGGATCAACGTCGTGCTCTCTCGGCCACCCCCTCCCTCCTCCGTGTTCGCTCCCTGTGCTAGAGCCCCACTCTGACTCCGCCTCGTCTGTACGGACTAGATCCACGTTTTGAAGCTCAGCATTCAATTTTAGAGCCTCGGAAGGTTCCAGCTGACGCATTCTCCTTCTTCTCTGCTGCTCCTGCCAGAGGGGTTCAGGCTCCGAGGGGAACAGCCTTTCTACAGAAGGGTTCTGTTTGACCCAATTCTTGAATTTGGAATTTGCGGCATGCAGCGCCTCCCTCAGCACCTTGGACACCGGCTCCTCCTCCCAGCGAGGCCGACGGCGTTTTTTCTTTTCACTGACAGACTTCTGCGTAAAAAAACTGAACTTGAAAGAAAATCTCTCGGAAAACGTTCCACAGAGGGAATGCAACTGTGTGGCGCTTTGCGCGGAGTTGCAAGCGCCGCTTATTATGTCGAGCGTGGTGCAGGGGGGAGAGAAAGCATGAGAGAGCGAAGAAGAGGGGCTATGGCAGGCGGAGATGGAGAACACGCCTATCACGGCGAGAAGGACGGCTGCAGGAACGAGCCACGTGGAGCAACGCCGTGCCAGGTTGCTGCGCCCCCTTCGTCTCCGTGTCCTGCAGCTTCTTACATCGGCAGCCATGGCTTCCCCTTGCTTTGCGCGACCATAGCTGGAGGAAGACTCGCTGCTGGAGTGCTGGGCGTCCTGCTGCGGAGGAAGGAGAGGGGAGGCTTCGGCCATGGCTGCGGGGAGAAAAATCCTTCATAAAAAGTTTATTTTCCTAAAGGAAGGAACAACGGCTTGGAAAATATCATATCACGAGCTGTTCCCTTTACGGCCTCGCGCGGAGGGAGGGAGGGAGGGAGGGAGGGAGGGAGGGAGGGGAGCGGGTCCTCGAGGGCGGGGAGGGACGTGGCCGCCACGTGGCGCTTCTGGGTGCGCCGGCGGACGTTTCCGTCTGCCCGAAGGTGCGTCCTGAACTTTTTTCGAGCTCGGGCAGCCCGTTGGGGGGCGGTCCCTGCCCGGAAGGACCGCAAATGTATTTTGTCGGCGTCGGGGCAGCGCGCGGGCCCGCCTGGCGGGGGGACCTGGCAGTTACGGCACGCGCGTTTGTCGCGATGAGACGGCCGTACACCCTGGCAGCGCCAGATCGGGCATGCCGTAAAACCGAACAGGTTGAGAAAAGGACAAATTCAATATTTTTAGCTTCTCAAAACGAAAAATACTTTCAAAACCAGTTTCTCAAAAAAAACCTTATATTTGTGAGCAGAATTCATTTTGAGAAATGAAAAATGAATTTTTATTTTTTTCTCAATACAATATTTTTGGAGTACCAATTGAGCATTGAACAATTAATTATCGTTCGTGCTCAATTTGCGTTTTCCTTGGGTCCACTATTCAACAATGAGATTTTAGCGGATCGCCAAGTGCATAGACCCGGTTGTCCGTACAGAAATTGCTGATCGGCTCGCGGGAAGAGTCGTACGAAAAAAAATGAGGTCCGGGTCAACCGGATCCCTCGAATCGCACGGAATCGACGTGGCAAAAAATGGAATCCACACGCGCGACCGAACGTGTTGAGTCAATTAAACTTTTTTCCTTAAAACTTTTCGCCATCTTAAATCGAAAAAGTTACAACCTCGAGTGTTCGAAGTCCAACCCTATTCAAAATAATATTGAGAATTGAGAAATGTAGTAAAAACTCGCTTCTCATTTTCTCAACCTGTTCGGTTTTACGGTAGTCCGGCAGATGTGCTGACGTGGCGGCCGTACGTGCGCAGGTGCGCGCAGCAGGGCGGGCGGGCGAAGCCGTTGGCCCGCGGCGAAGTGGCGCTGGCGGGCGGCGGTCGCGGCCGGCGGGGGAGGGCGCGGCAGGGCTTCAGAAGACCCGCGGGGGGGGCGGGGGTGGGGGAAGGGGGGCTCGGCCGGAGTTGTTTCGAAAAAGCAGTACTATTCGCTCCGCTGTTGTGAAGTACAACGCGGGAAACACGCACTGAATCTAATTTTGAAGTGCACTTTTCCGTTTTCCTCATTTTCCCTGTGTAAGTTTCGACACTCGAACACGTCCTAGAATGGAAGTCACTGCACATGTCGGACCGTCGGATCGGCAACCATTGGTCAACCATTAGTTGCCAATGGTGGGTCGTCCAATGGTTTCCAATTATTGGTATGTTGGTTGGCAACCATTGGAAATCAATGGTGGAGATCATAGGCCATGATTGATTGGGTCCGACGTCAAAGTGTTTGCAACCGTTGGAATGTTCCGCAACCATTGAATCCAAAGCCAACCATTGGTAATGGTCGGGTGAGTCCTATGCCAATGGATCGGAACCATTGGAATGTTTCGCAACCACCGAATTCAATGTTTCCAACCATTAGTAATGGTCGGCAACTACTGAATCCAATGGTGGGCTTGGTCGTCAACTTCTGGCTGGCAAGCATTGGATGCAGTTTGCTCGACCATTTCAATGGTTGTAGGGTCGTGAACCATTGCTTTGCAACCATTCCAATGGTTGATCCAATGGCCCGACCTGCGCATTATGTGTTACTGGAATGAAGCGAGGCATGTGCAACATGGCATCGTCGCAAAGATGAATGCGTTAACAAAAAAACACACAGGAAACGAACATTATGACTTTAAAGGCGTCATTCAAGTTAAATACAAGCACATATACTACACTCAGCCACACGCATCGTGTCGATCCACAGGCTTCTAAATTTCGTGTCAATTTAGCTGCGATTCAAGTTTCAGATGGAAATTTGATGAAGTCCTACTCCACTCGCAAAAAGGCGGTGGAAAAATGCAGTTTAGGGTTGGAACCGGGCGTTATGTACCGCTGAACCTGGGCTGAACCTGGCGCAATGTTCCATACTTGTTACGTGGAAATCTGCTCTTTCAACTTCGGCGATTTCCAAGATGGAACCTCCCAATCCGTTCTACCATACTAGCTCAAAAAAAAACAGATTTGAATAGAATATAATTCACAATGAAGATAGCTGCTTGTGGGCAACAATTAAAGTCGGCTGTAGGTGAGCATATCAAAATAAAATTCAATAAGAGAAATGAAGCGACACGTTTAAAAAGACAAGTGAAAGCGGCAGATAGAAAGCACGTAAGGTCAAGTGATGAAAAGTGAAACGATAGTGAATTGTGGAAATTATGGAAGAAAGCGAGAGGAGGAAGGCAGAGTAGTGAGCGGACTAGTGAAAGGCGAGGTGCGGCCGAAAAAAGCGGCGAATACAGGGGAGGACTGCCGTGGAGTGGGGAGGGAGAGGAATTAGAGGGAACGTAAGGGAGGGCAACAGGTAGACGAGCGAGGGAGACTATAAGAAAGGCAGGCATGAGGACTCTGCAGACAGTGGATAGAGACAACGAGAAAAATGAAGAGACAAAAGAAGAGAGCCGAACAAAGATGCAAAGGACAATAGTGAGGGAGGAAGGGCGAAATGGAGAGAAGAAAGAAAAAAGAAGATGGGAGCGAGGGAGGGAGAAAGAGAGGGATAGCAAGCGTGAGAGAGGGGGGACGGGGGAGAGAGGGCGGAATGGGGGGCGAGGAGAGAAAATCAGTCTTGAATATTTTTCTCAATACGAGTCCTACACAAAAATCAGTTTAAAAACATATGAAGTACCGGTCTGTTCAATTTGAGTTTCCTTTCACATCCACAGATCAACAATGAGATTTTGGCAAATCACAAAGCGCGTCCACGCGAGTCGATTTTTTGGAAATCTGGTAATTTACCGTACCGTACCGTACCGTACCATGTCGCTGATCTGCTCAAGTTAGTCATACGGCAAGAATCGGGCCGAAGTTCACCAGATCCTTCAGATTTCCCAAATCTTGCGGCAAAAAATGCAGTCCACACGGGTGACCGGACATATTGAGACTTTGAACCGTGAGATCAATGCCACAACTTTCCCTTCTCTTTCGAATTGTTAGCTTTCCTTGTCTTTCTTTGTTACTTCTTGCAGTTGTCGAAGAACCCTATTCAATACGTTTGAGGATTGAGAAATTAAGAAAATTCATTGCTCAAGTTCTCAACCTGTTCGGTTTACGGTTTCTTCTGTGGGTAATTGATGGCAGATCAGGATGAGTACTGTACGGAATTGGGATGAACAGTGGTGGAATAGGGATCATCCATCAGATGACGCGGCAGGAGGCATGGAGCAGAGTCACAAAAGTTGAGCGCAGCGGAAGACTTCACAGAGAAAACTGCTCTCGGGTTCCATCTCGCATCCACAGAAAATCCTGAGCAAGCTTGCATTCATACACATTCCATGAGCAAAGAACAGGGAGGAAAACTATGTGGCACTGATCTCACGATGATAGAGAATTCAAAGTAGTGATTACATATCTCTGTCACCCGTCACAGTGTACATCGTGGCAGAGTGAGACCCGCGGAGGCGGCCCCGCCCGCGGTCGATGCAATCGTTGGTTCCGGTCTCCTCCTCTTCCTCCTCTCAAATTCTCTTCCTTTCAAGATTCTCAAGATTTTCCTTCAATCTTTTTCGAAACCTTGTTTGAGGTCGCTGTACGGCGCCGCCGCCTCCGTTGGGCCGCCCGCGCTCGGATAAGAAAAGCTTGTAATATTGTAAAAAAAGAAGAGATTAAATCAAAAAGATCTATTTTTCCTTATGGAAAGCTAATCTTTTTAATATAAACACTCACGAGAATACAATCCTGCCCTTGACTTGCCTCCAGTAAAAGTTCTTATCACTAAAGATCCAATCTTTTCTTTAGGTCCCGTTATTCGTTCCAATTTATCTCGCGCTTCAGATCCGCGGCGGTGCCCCAGGCCGATCTGGAGCGCGAGTTGCGCCGGGACATGCTGCGACTTTCGAAGACTTGGTGATCAGAGTTCGAACCCTCCACTTGGCACAAGTACAAACGAACCTCGAACATGGAAATGTCGTTAGTACTCAAATTTCCAACGAACCTTCGTCACGCTACAACCTGTTCAGTTTCATGGCATGGTACGGTATACGGTGCGGTATCAGGCTTGAACACTCCTTGACTGCCGTCGAAGGCCGCCTTCCGAGCAGGAATCGTCAAATACGGACTATTTTCTGGACCATTTTGAGTCTTCTTTTCAGGATTTTCGGGACTTTTGGTCATTGATTGACTGGCGAGTTGCTGCTTGAAGCATTGGTGAAGTTCATGGATTCTTTATGCAGCCACACTTTATGGCGAGAAAAATTAGGGGGTATGTCCACTGATGGAGATAGTGATGATGTGATGACATTCGACAGCTGAATAGTACCACGTCTGTTGTGCAGAAATAGTACGAAAAGGTACAGTACCCCCCCCCCCCTCCCGTAATATTTTCCACCCTAGTTTACTTGCGTTACCCAAGAAATTCGCCCTGATTTTGAGGAAACCACTTTTAGCGTTAGTGTTAGTGTATGATAGTTAGACATTGTATGGCACACACTAACTTGTTGTGGAACTCAGTTTGTTGGCATTAAGATCTGCTAGGCGTAGTGCTCTTAGATTTAGGAATGTCGGTGCTCTGACTCAGGTGAGTGCGCCGCGAGTGCGCGGAGTACGAACGAGCGGCGCTGATTGGACGCGGCGCTGACACATGTGCGCGGAGAACGGACGCGCAACTTTGATTGGTCGAGGCGCGGCCGCGGATTCGCGAAGTACGGACGCGCGCGACTCTAATTGGTCGCGGCGCGGGCGCGAAACGCGGAGCGCAAAGTTGCGGCGCGGACACGACATGGAATATAGTTGGCGGCGAACCGGAATGCGCCACGTGGACCACTCGCAATGTGGGTCCGCGAGTTCGAGTGTACGGCCGAGGTGTCGGCGGGCGAAGACTGGGAAGGAGCGCTGGCGAAACGGCGAAACTATACGGACGGATGTACGATCCGACAAGAACTAGGTCGGCGCCGCCGTAGGTTTACGAGGCAGCTAGCTGGTCGCTATTCCTGAGTGCGCCCACTCAGACTTAGTGCATGGGTTTGCAATGGCGGACGCGACGTGACAGGTGTGTCACGTCACAGACGCCATATTATATAGTGCTTAGTTCTACTATGGGAAACAACCCACCCACACTACTCTGTCATAGTCTCGGGTCTTATTCAGAGCCTGCTCGTGCTGCTAGGCTGCCTACACTTTGTGTCGTGAGGTAGTGAGTAAGAGGGACCTTGAAGTGGTAGGAGAACTTCATTGTGGGAAGACAGTTTTATTATAAGGAGTTTTAGAGCCGCGAGCTTTCTCCTAACACTCTCTCTTTGTGATTTCCGCTGTGCTTGTCTTGAAGCTTCATTCTGTTGTTATGGGCGATGAGTGAAGTAAGATAGAGCTTTGAGAGTTGAATGTCTTCATCGGTGGGAACTCAAGTTCCAATGGAGGGCGACACTCGAGGTGGCGCTGAAAGCGGGGAGCAGACCCCTGCTTCAACATTTAGTACGGGAAGTCTGTGTTAATGTATTAGGGTGTTAACCTAACCTGACCTATTTTTCAATACAGAATCTTTTAATCGAAACGGATTTCGAACATGGTTCACACTCTTTCGCTGTACCGTATGTACGATTAAGTCTCTAAATCGTACGGTTATACGGAACAATAGAGATCGTGTACAGTAGTTAAACGTACGGTACCAATAGGAGCTCGCGACAGGACCCGCCGGGCGGCCATGCTCCTCCGTACAGAGAGAAACAGTTCGGCCGCAGGCCGGACTCTAACAGAATACCGCCCGCCTTATTGTTCACACGGACTTCCTAATATTTTCAAATTCCAAGATTTTCGCCCAATTGCCGAAACCATGGCGAAAATATTAGGGGAGGTACTTGTATATACAAAGTACAGAAAACGTATGCCCTTAATTCCCTTGAACGAAACTCAAAATTATCTCTTAATGGAGTTAACACCGGGTTTTATGGGAATTCCTTTATTTGACGATGTCTGTAGCCAGCCCGCGGTCCACCCTCCGGGCGGGCGGGCGGGCGGGCGGCTGCGCTGGCGGACTCGGCGGCACGCCACGCGGCGGCACTCTCACGGGATACACGACAAGATCTGCTTCCTCGTCAAAATCGTACGGTCAAGTGGACGGTATGATACGATCCGATCGGATCCGTAGACCCTCCGCAAGCCGCCGCGGGAAGTGACCGCGGGAGGGCGGGCGGGCGACACGACACGACGGCGACGAAATTCCAGACCGACCCGACCCGGCCCGACCCGACCCGCGCGCGCTGGCAGGCGGGCGGGCAGGCGGGCGTACGGCTTCGCGTCGGGACTTGGGACGGGCGCGTGCTCTGACACGCGGCGCCCCTTCGCGCGCCGCGCCGACTTCCGTCTGGATCTGCACGCGGGTACTGGCCGGCCGGCCGTACGGTACTCCGCCGACCCGACCATCCCCGGGATCGGGCCACGTGGTCCCACGCCGCGCCCTGCAGACCCTGCCACGCCGCCCGCAGTCTTCGGCCGCCACGTGGCCGCCACACTCCATTCCCCGCCCCGGCCCGATCCCTCCCTCGGCACGCTTCCCTCCCCCTCCTGTCAACGTGGCGCCCGCTCCGCCCTCCGATCTCGATCTCGATCCGGCCGCGGGCGCGCGCGATGGCTCTCGGCCTCTTCGAAACGGCGGGGGGGAGGCCGTACGGTCGGGCGGGCGGGCGGCCAGGTGGCGGCCGGTCAACAGGCCCATTCGCACGCGCGGGGCCCCAAAGATCGCGCTCTGACGCGCCCGCGCTGAAACCGCCTCCGTCCGACCCCGCCCGCCCGCCCGCCCGCCCGCCCTCCCGCGTGGCGGGCCGCAGGCATTTCCACTCGGAGGTGGCGAGCAGGCTCCTGTGCTCTCCCTCCCTCCCTCGTTCCCTCCCTCCTTCCCTCCCTCCCTCCCCTCCCTCCCTCCTCCTCCCTCCTCCCTCCCTCCCTCCCTCCCTCCCTCCCTCCCTCCCTCCCTCCCTCTCCCTCCCTCCCTCCCTCCCTCCCTCCCTCCCTCCCTCCCTCCCTCCTTCCCTCCCACCCACCCACCCTCCCTCCCTACCTGCCTGCCTACCTGCCTGCCTGCCTGCCTGTCTGCCCTGTCGGTTTTTTGGTTTGTTTGTCCGTCTCTGAGTCTGGCCCTGTCGCCGGTCTCTGGGCGCCCTTGGGATTATGAAGGGAAGCGAAGTGTCGTCGATCCGGGACAGCTTCATTTCGCGGCTGTTCCTGGACGTGTCGACATATCTGCAGGACGGCGCCGCGGGGAGGAGCGCGCTGTCGGTGCCGCCCCTCCATCATCATTCGGCATGCCGCGATGTAACCGCAATGACGGTTGCGGAGACCATAGAACGCACGGGGAGCTCCGAGGATGTGCGCAGCTGCTGCAGGCTGGAGCCCGCCTGCAACGCAGAGGCTACGCCACTGGCGGCCGGCTTCCCCACCATAGCAGGTTCGCTACTCTTCGTTTTTTCAGCTAAATTTCAGCTAGTCAGAATTGTAGGTCAGAAGTTGTAGGTTTGGGTTCTTCCACGCTGAGAAAAACCACGCACGGTTGGCTATGTCGGACTGAAACCACCCCTCCCCCTCGACCCCGCTTTTCGGTCACCGCCAACCGACCCATTTATTTCAGGGTCTGCTTTCCTTTTACGCTGTGACATGTTTCCTATGCAACAGCAAATAATCCCGTCAAAGCTCAATTTTGGAATGGCATGGTAACAGAATGCTAAAATTTTCTAGTCTTGCTCATTTTCACGGCTACTGCATGTGTATGGTGGAACTTGCAGATGATGTGCTAGAAGTAACACCACAGCTAAAACGCACGCGTCAGCGGCAGGCAGAGTCTGTTGGGGCGTTGAATTCGGGAATCAACGTTCTTTCAATTTTTAGTAAACAGGCGGGGTTCCAAGGTCCTTTTCCCAGAGCCGACTTAAACGCCACTTCACATGACCTTGGAAGGAGAAAATGTGGTTCAGAGCCTTACTTCCTTAGCTACCAAGATTCTTCCCTCCCCCAGGATTTTCTAAACCTCGAACCCGATGCTTTAATAATCTCTCCAAAAAATGCCAGCGATTCCGATGACCTGCCACAGACTCCATGGACAACACACTCCCAAGATGACCTTTTCGATATTCTGGATCGCTTTCGAGGATCCCGGACATGTGCTCTCGAGGTTGAATCTAAAAGCGATGAAGTATCCGAAGTAGGTCATTCGACAGATGTTGAAGATCAAGGAAGAAAGAGACGGTGGAGCGAGTATATTGGGCCGCATATGATGGACATGAGGTGCTTAAAGAGGGAGGCGCTCGATCCAGGGGTTGAATTGGAGTCTTCTCATAGTGAAGGGAAGTTTTGGGGTGAAGAGACGGCCCCTCAAGGCCAGTCGCAATATGTTATGAGCACGACATCTCCATTCCTCAAGGTATGATTGAGCAATACACTCAAGAAGTCAAGGTTGTTAATGGAAGAACGCGTCATGCATGTTTGCACCAAGACAGTGTACATATAGTCGAAATATTGCTCGAATTGTTTGCATTTTGACGTTTGCCTGGTTATGATTTCTAGCTAATATAACGGTATTATTTGGTGGTACGGCTGCAGGCTCAATTGTGCTTCATCGGAGAGGATCTGACAATAAATAGCGGACTAGTGACTTAGGAAGAACGTGGGAAGTAGACAATGAATCATCGCGCTTGCTTTCCTCGCAGTTATGCCTTTGATGTTTCGTGGCATCACGATTCGATAAGCAGATGGTGTATCAACTTTGAACCTGCATTCACAACCACCTGTACCATCATGATTGTAGACCAATCTTTGAATAAGGGCAAATAAACTCGGCAGTTTAGAAGCACGCGGCAGTTTGCAGCACTGGCTCAGGGCATGTTTTTCGACTGTACCTTCATGTAATTGTGTTTTTTTGGGTACGATACTTACTGTAATTAACATTCACCTAATAAACTTGTTGTTCGTTGCTGTATGATACAAAACATGCTAAGTGGATTGAGCCTCGTTTTTCAAAAGCGGTTGCTTGCATTTGTGATCTTGTGCCTCAAAGTTGCGGCCAATTTCCTTTTTACCCGTCCAAAGACTTTTCTTCAAAGAAAAGCGAAGGTACGGCCTACTCTACCGTATATCACTCCGAGGGTAACACATCCGCAACTTCGCGAGGAGCCTCCATTTCATAAGTTCGCTTCGAAGCTCTGGATAAGCTCCCGGAGGTCCTTTGCAACCAGTTCCTCGTGGTTCCCCATGCTGATGTTGTTCATGTACATTTCATGGCCTCGCCATCGTGAGACCAATGCCACTTCCTCTTTCAACCTGAATAAGTGGAATAATACCAATTCCTCCCTTTTTTTGTTTTAGTTTTTGCTGAATAAGTTGAAGGAGACGGCATCGAACAGATATGTTCACCTTTCCATGCGCCATCATCGTGTACCACGGCGCCTGGTCCCATTGGTCTGTACTTTGTCCAGCTCTCACGAGCATACAGTACTTGCGACAGCGAATAATTATTCGTACAGTACGGGCAATAGTGCACGTCTCACTTAAAGACCGTCAGTAGGACTGCGAGCAACTTCCTCAATCCGATACCAAAACGAATACGGTACCCTGCGGGCCTGGCGATCCGCGTGCAGAGAAGTACTCTAACCACTTTCAGTGCCACGGACGAAAATCTTCCCTGCGATTCTTGCTCTTGCGGCGTCATGCGCTGCCGCAGCGTGGCACGCGATGTATTGTTGCCGCGCCGCACGTAAAACCGAACAGGTAGAGAAAAAAAGAAATTAAAGATTTTGACTTCTAAAAAAAAAATTCAAAACCAGTTTGATAAAGAATGGAATGAAGGATGAATTTCAATTTTTTTTTCTGAATACAATTTTTATGGAGAACCAATTGAACATTGAACAATTAATTATCGTTTGTGTTCAATGTGAGTTTTCGTTGGGTCCACTGATCAACAATGAGATTTTAGCGGATCGCAAACGGTGTGGACCCGGTTGCCCGGACAGAAATTGTTTATCGGCTTTCGCGGGAAGAGTCGTACGAAAAAAATGATTCCCGGGTTAACCAGATCCCTCAAATCGCACGGAATCCACACGCGCGACTTTTCAGTAAAACTTTTCGCTTTCTCAAGTTGAAAAGTTTCGACCTCGAGTGTCCAAAGTTTAACCCTATTCAATAAGATAGAGAATTGAGAAATTAAGTAAATTCATTTAACAATTTCTCAACCTGTTCGGTTTTACTGTATTTGGAGTGGATCATTTTTGTCGCCATCCCTCTTCTGCCTCCCCGCCTCTTTCTCCGCTACCGGTGCGGTATGAGCGCGGCTACTTTTTTGTTTCAAGGGCAAACCCCGACTCCGGCGGGCCGGCTCTCACGGGCGCTTCAGGTCGCAACCGGCCAACCGAGGAATAAAAATGTCGGCGGCAGGCGGCCGAGCAGCTGCGGAAGCGACAAGCGCGGATCCCGGCGGATGCTGCGCGCGGGCGGCTGCGGTTGGACGCGTTGCCGACCGTACGGGCAAGCGCCGCGCCCTGTGGCGGCGGGCTGTCCCATGTGCTCGGTCTGTTACGGACCGTACGGTACGGCTCCAGAGCCGACTGCTCGTTCGTACGGGTTCTACAATAGTAGTACTGTACCCTAGTTAAAATAGTTAGAATCGAGCAGTACACTCGTTGGGTAATGCTAAGTCAAGCTAAGTAATGCTTAGTTGGTCCACCCTTTTTGTCTAGATACAGACCTTTTTTCTTCGGGCAGATTTTAAAATAGCCAAAAAATAATTAAAAACGGAAAGTGTTTTTTACACACCTTTTTGGAATCGATACACACCTTTTCCAGTCGGGCAGATTTTACCCCTGATTTTTTTTGTGAGGAAAAGATGTCGGCCTGCCCGAATCCGCTCGGAGCGGAAGATCCGTCCACCACGAGATCGTTCGCGGGTGTGCGTCCTTCACACTTGCGGTGAATCTCCGCCGTCGATTCTCTTGCAGATCGCACCACGGCAGATCACCGTTGGATCTGCAGCCGGGCTCGGTCCCAGCGAATGGCACGTGCCCACGTGTCTCACCGAATCCGGCTCAAAAGTGGGTCCGTACAGGAGTCATACGGTCACAGCTTCCAGGAAAGGCGAAATACCGTCGACATTGAGAGCCTGGACCAATCACAATTGACCATGGCATAAAATAAGAACACGTGGCAAATGTTTGATTGGCGGCCAGTTGCCAATGGCGAGCCGCCGCAGGCTGGCCGGTCCAGCTCATAATTTTGCGGAGATCTCGGGCCGAGGGACGCACGCACTCGCTCTTATGAGCCGGCTTTTGGTTGGGCACGTGGGCACGTGCCATTCGCTGGGACCGAGACCGGGTGCAGATCCAACGGTGATTTGCCGTGGTGTGATCTGCGAGAGAATTGACAGCGGAGATTCACCGCAAATGTGAAGGACGTCACATCCCCGAACGATCTCGTGGCGGACGGATCTTCCGCCCCGAGCGGATTCGGGCAGGCCGATATCTTTTCTCTAAAAAAAAAAAAGATCGGGGGTAAAATCTGCCGGACGGAAAAAGGTATGTATCGATTCCAAAAACATGTGAAAAAAGCATTTTCCGTTTTAAATCCTTTTTTGTCTATATTAAAACTTGCCCGCCGTCTGTGTCTAGACAAAAAAGGTGTGAATTTAGCAGTACCTTAGTTTTTGGTCGTTCTCGGAATTGAAATCCTGGAACCGTACATGCCGGTACTGCTGCCGCATGCAAGAAGTCAGAACGGTTTGCCTTTGACTACATGACAACTGACCCTCGATTCTGTTGCCCGTTGAACTCGGCCTGTGACACTGTCCGCTGATTGGCCGTACAGTCTTAGGATTATATTTTATTGCAGACAAAATAGACAATCTTTGTCTGCTGATGGTAGCTGGCAAGTGCTGCCGTGCGCACTCGCCAAGTGGCGCGCTCACAGCGTTTCCGCCGCCCGCTCCGCCTGCCGCGCTGGCTCCGGCTGCCCCCCTGGCCTCAACTGCCGTACGAACACGTACGGTCGTTGGCCTTCCGGGCAAGCCTCTACGCAAATCCCTTAAACCCCATAAATAAATTTTTGGACGTCCCTTGTATTTTTAAGGGACAAATAGGGGGTGTCAGACTTAAAAATTGTTCGTAAGTTTGAGACCAGAACGAGTACTTCGGTGACATCGCAATCCTGGTGCGGCGGAGTACTTACAAAACGTTTTTGTTCGTAAGATTTCGTTAAGTCTGACACCCCCTAATAATGACATACTGTACAAGAAATAGACGATCACTGTTACGGAAGTCCAGCGACGGCTGAAGCCTCCGTAAGACTTACTGACGCATTCTTTGTCTCCCTTTTCATTGGAAGGCATTGTTGAGTGCAAGACGAGGATGTGGCATTGATCTCTGCAAGCAGTTTGATTGTGTGAAGGCTCGTCGTGAGGTCCACCAGAGGTAGAGCGGGGTAGTGTGGGATGATAAGTTGCTGATAGTCAGAGTTGATATTAAGTTATTGGGTGTGCTCTTAGTTTGAACAGAAAAGTCATATAAGTATTGTATTACAGGACATTGGTTTGGTATAATTATTGTGTTCTAGTTTTGTACTTTGGTGCTTCACTTTTATGTAGGCGGTTAATTGAAGCTAGTGCTTGCAGTCCTGGGATGAGCATGTCCAAGTATATTTAAGTTGTACGATTCTTTTTGATATATGAAGGGATTTCATATATATTTTCTTTCCTGTACTTTTATCATGTAATTCTTTCATCTTTTGCTTTAGTGTAAAATGGGCACATGCATGAAAGCGATTGAAATAATTAGAGGAAATGTGGGGGCAAGGCTAGGGACACCATCCTGGCCGGCCGGCGTTCAGTCTCTTGTCGGTCATTCAGATCCCTTCCGCCGTCGGTAAATCTTCCGTGACTTTGAGAGAGAGAGAGAGAGAAGAGGGCCTCCGGGGTTTCGTGCACACCTCTGAACTCCGGCCGCATTCCAACCTGGCAACCCTATGTTCCCATAAACTATGTACAGTACCACTAAGTCGCGGCTCTTCTAGTGCCGTGTTGTTGAGCCTGGAAGTAGATTTCCGTTTCGAGGCTTTCTCTTTGTCCTTATGTCCATTGTGACCGCTTCTTCTGGTTCCCTATGTCGATTTTATCCATGTACATTTGATGGCCTTGCCATCGTGAGTTCAATCAAACATCTTTTCACCACTAACTATTGTACACTATCAGTTGGCCTGCGCGCACGGCGTCGAGACGGATGGTCGACAGCCACGTGCCGACGAGCGATTGGATAAGACATGTTTTCTCGTGAACGATTTGCAACACGCGGTGAGGTGAGGTCAGGTCGGGTCGTTCGGAAGCGTTTTGGTTTCATAACGGGGGCCGCGCTTCCGGGGAGGGAGCGAGGGCGGGAGGGAGCGAGGGAGGGAGGGAGCGAGGGCAGGAGGGAGAGAGAGTGGGAGGGAGAGAGAGTGGGAGGGAGCGAGGGCGGGAGGGAGCCAGGGAGGGTGTAAGCCAGGGAGAGAGGGTGCCAGGGAGGGAGCGAGGGAGGGAGGGAGCGAGAGAGGGAAGGAACGAGGGCGGGAGGGTGGGAGCGAAGGAGGGAGGAAGCGAGGGCGGGAGGGAGC
>CM074804.1:4336100-4381269 GCA_037447605.1 Zygnema circumcarinatum
CTCTCCCTCTCCCTCTCCCTCTCCCTCTCCCTCTCCCTCTCCGTCTCTCTCCCACTCTCGATGGTAAGTTCGTCCGGTTTCTTATCCGCCCTCTCCTTCCTGCAGGCTGCCCAGTTCAACTCTCCCCAGAGCGGGTACGACGTGCTTGTGGCGAGCGACGCGGTGGGGATGGGCCTCAACCTCAACATCCGCAGAGTGGTCTTCTCCGCGCTTCAAAAGTTCGACGGCAAAATGTTCCGCCCCCTCAAAGATGCGGAGGTGAAGCAAATCGCCGGTAGGCGTTCTTCAACACTCTCAAGTTAGGAGGAGGAGGCGTAAAAGGAGGGATGTGGAAGGGAGGAGAGGGAGAGAACTTTTGATGTATGGGCTCTCGATAGCTCCGCTTCTCTCTCGTCGACATAAACCAACGCCCTCACGTCCACTGCTCGTGGATGTTGAACGGTGTTCTCTCTCTCTCTCTCCCTCTCTTTCGTTCTGTCCCTTTCTCTCCCTCTCCCCCTCTCTCTCTCTCTCTCTCCCCCCCAGGCAGGGCGGGCCGCTACATGTCACAGTTTCCCAACGGAGAAGTGACTTGTCTCCACGCAGCCGACCTCCCTCAGCTTCACTCCTCTCTGAGCGCGTCGCCCGCACGCATCAAGGTCCGGCCAATGGACACGTGGCCCTCCTCTTCCGGTTTGAAGGAGAAATCCACTTGCAATTTCTCTCTTCACCTATTGGCCGTTGGCTTTACTCCTCTCCCACCTATTCAAATAGTTTGTGTCTTCCAGCACATGCTCCTCTCTGCCTCTCTCTCTCTCTCTGCTTGCAGGAGGCAGGCCTGTTTCCGTCCTTTGATCAGCTGGCCCTCTACTCCTCCCAATTTCCCAGAAAAACTTTCCCTGAACTCTTGGTAAATGCTCTTTCCCCCATCCCCGTTTTCGTTTTTTCTTTGCAGCTTTTCCTCCTTCTGGGCTCTACTCCCTGACGTTTAGAATATAAAATATTTCAATCCCTAATGCAGGAAGCCTTTGTGAGCAGCGCTCGCCTCTCTCCCTCCTTCTTCATACGGGACTGCGAAGATATGCTGGTAACCCGCAGACCTCCTTCACATTACTTCGAATCCCTTGAACTCGGAATATTTTCAAAAGGGAGATTGGCAGAGCTGCTTCCCTAGTGATATAGATTTTGAGTAAGTGGGAGAGACGTGGGTGGGAGAGGGAGACAGAAAGTAGCAGCACTGTTGGAGCATCAGCCTCGACTCTCTCTCTCTGACCGCTTCCTCTTCTGCCAGAGGTGCCGCCCTTTCTTTTCTCTCTCCCTCTTTTCCGTCCTTCGCTTCCTCTCTCTTCCTTCTCCCTCAAATGAGTGGAAAAAAAAACCACCCACATATGTCCGTATGGTGCAATTCTACAAATGGTTTTTGTCCATGGTTGATATTGTTCTGCGCATAATAAGTAGAGATTCTCCATGTGACTGAAACCAGAAATAGAACTTTGGCCATGTGAATGGGATATGCGTGTGGGCCAGTCCTGTCGACGTGGACGACCCTAAAGCCATGGGTGCTCTCCTCCAGGTGTGCCCTTCTCCCCACTGAGAGAGAGGAATAGAGAGAGGGAAGGAGGGTGGGAATGGAAGGATTCCAACCTTATTGACTAACGAAGGGTCTTTCCTATGTGACAGTTTAGCTGTCAATATGAGAAATATCGGATAGTCCGGCTCTCCCGCAAGCTGACACCTGGCACTGTACGCATTCCGTCCAGTCCGAGGGATCTGGCAGAGCTCGAGAGTTGGCACAAGGTCCGCTTCCTTTGCCCCCACCTTCTTCATTCCTGTCCTCTCGCTCTCTTTCCCTCTCCCCATCTCTCGCTTTCTTTTTCTCTCTCTGTGTTTCTCACTCTCTTTCCCCCTTCCTCTCTTTCTTCCTCCCTCTGCCCCCTTCGCTCTTCTTCCCTCGCTCTCTCCCGCCACCCGCGATCATGCCTTGCAGAGGGAGAGCACATTAGCGTTTTTCGTGTTGGTAGAGAAATAGAAAATCCATTTTGAATGTTGATCCTGAAGGAGGCTCTCACTGTGCAGATTTTGGATCTTTATTTGTGGCTGGGACTCCGATTGGAAGATGCCTTTACTGATTCTCACGTGGCAGAATCTGAGAGGCAGCTTTGTAGCCTGTAAGCTGCTGAACTCTAAAGGCTTTGGATTTCTCGAACTTTGAATAGGTAGTCGAATTTTCACAAAATTCCAAACCTAGAGAATCTTTTCCTATTCTTTTCTGTCGTAATTATAAAGTACCTTTTGTTAAACAAAGAAAGGAAAGAACTGAAATGAGACAGTATTTCTACTGTACATCTCGTTTGTTTGATTTGTCGATGGGTATTTGCAGCTTGATTGAGCAAGGGCTGAGAGCAATGGAGGTATCCAAGGAGGACTTTTCTTCAACCTCCTTCTTCTCAACTATGAGCACAGCAGAGCGTGTTCAAAAGAATAGAGCAAGGAGACAGTTGGGGAGAGGTGGAGCAGAGAAAGGCGAAGCTGCAAGCGAGAAATGCGACAGGGGAGGAGTGGGAGGAGATGTGTGATTAGAGGACTGGTTGAGCAGGGGGTAGGTTCAAGGAGCACGAAGGGATGGTAAAGGAGAGGGAGGAGAGAGCGGAGATGGAAAGGGAGGTGGGAAAAGCTGATTGTCGGAGACGGAGAGGTGGGAAGCTCGAAGAAAGAGGCGGCTTGCAATCGGAGGGGCCTCGTCAGAACGAGAGATGCTACCGAGTGAGTGTTTTTTTCTGCTTTTCCTGAATGGAGGCAAAGTTGTGGGAAATGAGGACAAAAGTGGGCCGATATTTAGGGCAATAGAGAAGCTGCTTTCTCGCTGTCTTGTTAGGGATTGGCTTTTAAGAGAGTCTCTCTTAAAACAAGGGCCTGAATACTGCCAACTTATTCAGGGTTTGGAAGAGAAGAAGGGAGGCTCTTAGCGCAATGGACGCCTCTTGATACCCTCATCCTACACCAAAGAGAGAGCTCTCCTGCTTGTAGAGCGCCAGATGTCGCTCTTTTGGTCTCATAATTCTCTTACATCATTCGTCGTAAGGAAATTCATTCGCTTTAAAATTATCCACTTTTAGTTGTTCTTCTTAAACTTATTCTCTTTAGGTTATTTCGCCTGAATTTATGCGCTCTCAATCATTCGCTTTACAAATTAACTGAGTCTTGGTACCACGTCTGGGTCTGTCAAGTGATTTTCCAGCAAAACTGAGAAGGACGATCATGATTTTTCCTATACGTTTTTTTATCCATGTGTGAATTTTGGGTTTCTTTGGGTAGCAGGAGGACCGAAGAGGAGCACTTGGTTTCGGGTAAAATGGCGAAGCAAGTGTACTTCGAGCTCCCTCTGTTGTGTGTACATCCGGGAGAGAGGTGTATACGGAACTCCACATCAGCACAGTCTGTGCAATATTAGGATTTAGCAACCCGAGCCTAAACTTTACAAAACTCTCCGTTTTTAGCGAATAAAGAGCATCTCATTTGATGCAGTTTTGCGATTTTGATTGAAGCATCCTTTTTCTTGCGAGGCCTGTGTTGGTAGACTTGTAGCGAGCATTTATTCGTAAACTTTACCAACCATAAACCCTCCAAACAGCTCGAAAAAAATCCGTAACGGAGCTCACCCATCGCTCGTTATGGAAAGGTAAGGTAATGGGTGCGATCATATTTGCTTCGTACATTTTATTGTTAGCACGTACTATGACTTGATGCTTTAACTCATCTAACGAGTCTTATCTTATCCGTTAAAGTGAAGGCCCTCCCCGGCCGCCCGTCTCCCTCTATCTTCCTCCCTATCGCTGCCCTTATCCACTTTTCCACAATGCTTGATATTGTTTGATTACCTTATTCCTTCTTGAGATTATATAATTTGAGAAATTTGAATTTTCAGATTAACTTGAGACACTCCAACGAGCACGTCAGAACCACTAAGGACATGTATCATGTGACGGGAAAGGAAAAAATATCATCCATCCTCTTGAGTCATATAATTTGCAGAGAAAAGCACCGAATAGCAAAATTCCCTTCACATAAAAAAAATGACAGAAAATTGCACGTATAATCCCATAGAAGTTCTTGTATTACACTTTGCTGTTTCCAAAAACTCAACTCAGCATCTCCCCTACGATGGAACTGTAAGCCTCAGGAAAACGTCTCGCCCCTAACACACTACAAACACTTCCTTTATTGCTGCTTGGTGCAAAGCAGAATTAAATCGCTTTCACCCCGTCCTCCTCAGCCAAGAATACACAAAATGACCCGACCTATGTACAGACAACCGGTTCCCTTCTACCGCTACATCTTCAAGAGGGGGCACCCAACACGGGCATATCACAGACCCACCCGGCGTAGATGTGGATGGGGTACCCGACATGAAGATCAGCTAGTAAAGTGTTCTTGCGAACGGATGAAGTGAAGAAAGGAATCCCGATCAGAAATAGAACATTCTGTTCCCAAATTACAATTGTCCTTCGGATTGACGAAGAATAAACGGGAGCTCGAAAGTTGCTTCGACCCATCAAATGACATCTGACTACTTGAATTGACGCACACTGCCTTGAATTTCAAATTCCGTAGGCCACATGGTATCCCAAGAACTCAAGCACCGCAGGAAAGCTGACCAGTCACAGCTTGCTGCCGCGCTTTCTCACACCACTGCCCGAACGACTTTTGAAAGTTGGGCCAATCAGATGTCGACCATGAGTACTCCTCCAACCAACTTGCAAAAATGAGCTCTTGGTCGGTTGCAGAAAGAGGCTCAATGGCCTTTTGTAAAGCATCTTCAGTTTCCTGGAACAGCAAAACAAACCAAGAGCAAATCTTACAGATCAGACGACGAGGTTTACGCTACAGCTTCAAAGCCAGACCCAGATTCCACCCTCTATAGCTCTATCCCTAAATCCTGACGCAAAAATTCTTGAGCGAAAGATTCGCAAGAAATTGATAGGTCCACTGAGGCAAACAGTATGCAACAAAAGCAAATCCGAAAAAAAACGCAGACGAAGAGAACGATTAACATGCATTCAACATAGCGGCCTGATCCGATTTGACTGGCCAAAGCAAAGCGAAAACAAAGTCACGCAAAAAGAACCGCATATCCTTCCCAACTCCTCAGCTCCTTCAAAACTCCTTTTCCCCAACTGAATACCTGCTTCTCCCAACTGCTGAAAATGGGTCCATCGCCTCCATGCGTCGCCCGACAGAACAGCGGCAGCCACAGCAGCAGCAGACGGAACTGAACTTCTTTAGTGACAAACACAACCTCGTTTCCAATGGCCCGGCTCAATATGGCAGACAATCGTACAAGGCTGCGCTGCACCCTTGGACTCGCAGCCAGAGCCATGGATGCCAGCTGATTCGCCTTGCTCCACTGCCAGCAAACCTCCTCAATTCCCTCACACTCTCCCATCTTCTCCACCAGCCACAGAAGCTCAAGGGCAAGCTTCTCCGCCTTGCTACCCTCACTGCTCCCGAAGTCACTCAAACCCGTCCAAGAATACCGCTCAATCAGCTGTCCAAGGCGCGTGGATCCCTGCTCCCTCCGCAGAGCCGTTTCCAAAAGCTGCAAAGTCCGCCTGAAAGCTCGTGCTAGAGCAGCGCGGTTAACTGCAAGCAAAGGAACTTCCAGGGAGGCGTTATCAGCCAGCACCCTCTCTGCTACAGCCCTTGCAAATGCATACTTCGGAGAGGAAGTCGGCAGGTCTGTGACAAGGCTTAACGCGTGTGCGAGAGCTCTGCCGATAGCTCCGGCAGGCTGCTGCTTGGATTGGCTGCGAAGGTTCCTGTTCCTGCTGTCTCTTGCAGGAAGGAGGACGCTTCCCGACAACCCTGAAACAATTGTGTATGGAATGACAAGAGGGAGCACTGCAAGGCCAAGGAGTTGCTCTCCAAGAGGGCGCCATAGCACAATAGCTTCGGATATGAGCTTCAGGAAGGAGGAGAGGAGCAGTCGCCATAGCACGGAAGAGAAGGTCGTCTGCCTGTCAAGAGATGGAGTTTCAGCATGGCGGAAGCTGTACGATGCGGAGCGTACGGGAGCGTCTCCTGCCGGCATGGTGCGGGGGAGAGAGGGAGGCGAGGAGGGAGGAGAGAGAGAGAGGAATTGGCGCCCCGGCCTCGTCGCGGGTACCCACTTCGCTTCCGCCGGCCATGGCGGTGCAGGCGAGCGGGCGGGCGGGCAGGAGGCCGCGCCACGCAGGGACGGAGGAAGCATCCACTACGTGATCCGCAAAATGTGGATCCTACCGTCGACGTCCTAGTGGACTCCAGATCTGAACACCCGGTGCGATTGGACCGTCCGATGTCACGATCCGACGGGAATTCATCGAAAGGGCTGAATGTCCATCGTTCATTGAACTCGCAGGTGCGAAGCGATTGGTCGGGTGGTCCAGAGTGGATCCACGGAGCAGGTAGAATCTGTCCCGTCAAATCCGTTCGCCGCCCCCCTCATTGGACGATTTGGGCGGTCGGCGGGCGAGCGCGCGGGGGCGGTCCACGCCCGACCGTACGACTGTACGAACCTGGTCGGCAAGTGCGGGGGGCTGCGCGGCTACGCTGGACGGAACTGCTGCGACAGCGACAGAGGGAGGACAGTGCCAGCAGCGCCTGCCCGTGCGAGGGCTCCCACAAGGCCCACTTCTCGAGAGCCATGCATATACACGTAGATGCAGCTGAGAATTTTTTAATGCGTAAAGCATGGTGACGATATATGTGATAAGTAAAGTTGTGATGCCTTTGCACCATCTCTTGTTTACAGTCAAATTTTTATTACTGAAAACTCTTCGTCGAGAGACAAAGAATTGGCTATTACATATCCTTTTTACGAGTACAGCCCCCCAGAAGCAAGCTTTTACCATAGTTCCCGATTATATAACCTTTCCCAGCCTACTGTTGCTTTCTCCTGACATGCCACATCCTTCTCTTTCTCCTGACATCCCGTTGGAACCGCCTCATACGTCCAAGTGCACAAGCACAGAAGCGCTGATGGAAGCGCAGCAAATCAGTGGCTCTGGGCCACATCGACGACAAGAAAGTGCGCGCCCTGCTTCTCGTCCGCCTTCACAGTCAAGGACAAGTTGCCGCTCTTGGGGGCCACCGCCTGCACCACATGCACACCAGCCCTTGTAAGCCCTCTAAAATATTAGACTCTTCAGAACTATTTTAAATCGCGTCGCTGTATGCCTGCCCTCTTGAAGTCAAAGGACATCCGAACTCTCCCTAACCCTAACCCTAATCCTCATCTTCAAGCGTACCTCGAGCGCGTCTCGAGCCTGCATCACCGTGTCGCCGTTCACTGTCATGCTTCCCTCAATGCAGACGATGTACGCCTGCCTGCGCCTCTCCACTGCGAGCTGCTGCTCCACTCCCCCGTCCAACTCCGCGACGTAAATGTTGGCGTCCTGGTGGATGGGGATCACTCCGCTCCCGCTGTCATTCTCCGCGCGGTCAAAGCTGGTCAACACATGCTGAAGCTTGTTGTGTCGGCTCTCCTTGCTGCATAGCCAGAGAGAGACAGTCAGAACTCAACCATTGTCAGCATTGTCAGCTGTTGTATCCATATGAGGCTTCTTCATCTACGAATGAAACATGCAGCCCGGATTACAGAACAGGCATGTGCTAAACCCTATCCCCAGTTTGCATGCACAGTCTGTCCACAATCTGAGAGTCAGTGCGATGTCTACACACCTGTACACCCGAGATCCGTAGTTTGGCTTCAGTCCACGTGCATTCGGCTTTATCCATATTTGCAAAAATCGCAACCTGCAAATGTAAGCCCGTTTTGGCCCCCGAGGATGACATTGCCGTCCAACTTCTGTGTACAAATAGCAATGTATTTTTTCTGCTATGAACGACTGCCTCAATGAAGTTCACCTTGCGTCTTAAGCTCCCAACCACAAGTCCTATTCGCCCTTGAAGACTGAAGCAACAATAAAGAAAGGAAGAGGACGGCGTTGCAAGGAGGTGGCCTCACAATTTGTTGCTATTGTTCATCTCTGAATGTGCGACACCTGTCCCCGCACTCATGTACTGCACGCAGCCGCGCCCAAGGGTCTCCGCTGTGCCCATACTGTCGTGCAGAAAAATGCCACCACAAAAGTTGTGTGAAAACTGAGGACAAGAGGGTCTACTTTTCGACTGTTGATGGTTTCCATGCTGCTTTGTTACCACATAACGATATGCGAAAATAAGGAAATATCGATAGTTGCGAAATGTACCTGTCCTTGTGCGTGAGTTCGCCATCAACAATGTATGTAAAAATCTCCATATCCCGATGTGGGTGTGTGTCAAACCCTGCATGGGGCTGCCCAACAAAGACAACAGAAGAGACATGCTTCTGACCGACTTCAATCCATCTTCGGAGGTGAACTCTTGCTCGATGCCTACTTCTAGACTAGTTCTATAGTTCAAGAGTACAGACGCATGAGTTGAAAAGTAATTGATGAAGAATCAACAAGTAATTCAGAAGGAAGGTGCATCGCCTTCTTATGCCAGGCCAGTGACAGTTCTGCAAACGCGCGCTCCTGAACTTGAAAGACTAGCAACCAGTAAACGCATGTGCTTTCGAGTGGGTACTGCCCTTAAAAGAACTCTTTTAGCAAGTGATACCATACCTGCACGAGATCGTCATTCATAACACGGAGCGCTCCAAATTCCATGTTGTTCGGGTTGAAATATTCCGCAAAACTGCAAAGACGTACGCCAAAGGGACCAGCCTTTTAAAGCAGGTAGCTAGCAGCCTCTTCACAGAAATACAGGAAAGGTCCTGTTTTCGTGTCCTATAACTAAGCACTGCAAGCACATCCAAAGTAGCTTCCCATCGTTTTCCGTAACTATACTCGGAAAAACAGGATAGGCTGTGCTGCAATGTAATAAGTGACGCAGTAACTTTCTCTCCCTCCCTCCACCTTATCTCGTTCCTTACTTTGAATCCCTTAAAACTAATCAATGTCTTTCACACGTCCGAAGAGGAGCGTCCTTATTTTCCTCCTCTTTATCGATGTGATAACGGATGAAAATCTACTTTACCTCTTCTCACGTCCTAATAGCTGGCCAGAACTTGCACATTTTCCAAATTAACGTACTTGGGAGAAATGGAGTGAAGAAAAAATCAACTCTACCTGAAATGAAAGCGGCTCTCCAGCCACCATGTTGGGGTCGATACGTGCAGCTGCTTGTTGGGAATGTGCTTCAAAGCCCTGCACTCCACCGTCACACTCCACTTTAAAACAAGGACCCAAATACATCCAGTTTTATTACTAATCACGTAATTCAATCAAGTACAAGACATTAAGCAATGCAGTAGACTTCTATATAGACAGAACAACTGTACGATTAACCTGGAAAGAAAAGCCGCCTGAATTCAGCATTCAGCATGGATAGTATAAAAAATCCTTCTGAAATCTGTTGCTATATTTTAAACAAAAAACTAAAAAACCCACATGACGTTTGCGTCTTGGGTTGAAAATGAAGCTCTTGCGAAAAGTAAACTGCCGGGTCTCGGAGGAGAAGAGTAAGGAGAGACGTCGAAGAAGTGGCGAGAGGGGCGTAGAGACTGCGATAGAGAACGGAGACTGGAGGTGAGGGAGGACATCAACTCTCCTTTTCCTCTCGAAAAAACAACACGCTCTCCTTTAAAAACCGCGCAGCCAAGGCTGCCTTTTATAGAGGGGAGAAAGTGGGGAGGTCAAGGGGTCCGACACGAGAACACGGTGCCTTTGATTGGCTGGAGACGACGCCTGCTGACGGCAGGAAGGCCCGCGATTGGGCGCAAGCTGACGCCATACAACGGGCTGCTGGGCTGCTTCCAGACGGGGCGGGCGGGGAAGAATGATCGAACGTGCGGCGAAAGCTCACCGCTGCGGAGGGGCAGCGCGAGACGCTTCGGTTTAGATTTCAATATTAGAACGCTCTAACATCCAAACGTTTCAGAGTTTTAGAACACTTTTAGAATTTTCGTACGACCGCCAGAATTGCACAACATGTACGGTCGTACGGTTGTCTATCTCAATTTTAGGTCTGGTTTTGCCGTTGCGAATGGCGGTGCGCCGGTAGCCCGTCAGAGAGGCTGCCGTACGGCCATTCTAAAAATGTTTTATAAAACGGGCCAACTTTGATATTTTTTTAGGAGAATGCTATTGCACCCCCCCTATTTTGGCTTTCACACCCCCTTTTTTGAAAATTTTGCCTGCCCATTTTGGTTATGCCAAACTTTTGGCTTAAGCTTAGTTTAGTTTAGTTTTTTGCTCTTAGTTTTTTTATTTTGTGCTTAGTTCATTTGCGACCAGTTTCCTATGTTTCCCCATGTTGAATTCGTCCATGTTCATTTGATGGCCTCACCATCTTGAGATCAATGCTAATCCCCTTTTCTTTTGTCACACAATACTGGAAGTCAGTAGTGAAAAGGAGAAAGCGGGGGCTGGAATGTCCAAAAAACGAGGAGGGGGGGGCAAGGGAGGGTAGGCAAGGGAGGGGAAGGGAGGGGAGGGGAGGGGAGCCATTGCCACAATGACCTAACCAATAAAGCGTCACTATAAATTGAATAGGTACTGCAAGAAAATTCTTGGGTGAGAAGAAGCAAAGGAGAATAGTGAAAATGTTGCCTCCTCTTCAGTACTCGCCTCCACGTTCCGACACACGGTGCACTTTTTGCCGTCGTCGCTTGCTCACCATTCACTAGGGGAGGCGAGAGGTCGCTTTGTTCACTCCGCTTTAGGGATGGCTTAGGCGACGGACGGCGAGGGAGGAACCCTAAACCTAAGATAGCCCGCGATTGGCAGGTCGGTGGGTAGGCGGCGGCCGCAAGGCGCCGAGGCAGGACGCCGCTTCCGCGGTGGTGACGCGGGTGGCGACAAAACGGAGGGCGGCGGGCGCCGCGCTGCGGAGGGGGAGTCAGACTTAGCCCTGAGGTGCGAAAGGCTACTAAATTGCTCTGCTGAATTCGCGGCGTTCCAAAATTGTCCAACCGGCGCTGAGTACAGTACTTAAAACCCCCACCGTACAATGCTTAATTCGCCCGACAGGCTTACTAAAGGAAAATTCTATTCTCACACCTTTTTTGTCTACACACAGGCCTCTTTTCGCCGGGCAGATTTTAAAATAGCACAAAAAAAGAACACACCTTTCACACCTTCTCACCTTTTTTTTCCCACCTTTTTGAAATCGACACACACCTTTCTCCATCGGGCAGATTTTACCCCTTCTTGTTTTTTTCAAAGAAAAAAACATCGGCCTGCCCGAATCCACTCGGAGCAGAAGATCCGTCCGCCACGAGATCGTTCGCGAGTGGCCGTCCTTCACACGTGCAGAAACGATACACCGTCGATTCTAGAGCAGATCACACCACGGCAGATCACCGTTCGATCGGCAGCCGGGCTCGGTTCCAGCGAATGGCACACGCCCACGTGTCCCACCCGAGCAGGCTCGAGGACCGTACACAACTCGTACGGTCGCAGCTTCGAGGAAAGTCCTTACATTGCGAGCTTGAACCAATCACCATCTGCCGCGTGCTCCTTTTAGACGTGGCAAACTGTGATTGGTACAGGCACTCAACTTTAATTATTACGTTTTTTGACTTTCCTCGAAGCTGCGGGCGTACGCCTTCTGTACGGTCCTTGGAGCCGGCTTGGGTGGGACACGTGGGACAGAGCCTGGCTGCTGATCGACCGGTGATCTGCCATGGTGCGATCTGCGTGAATATCG
Organism: Zygnema circumcarinatum; assembly: GCA_037447605.1. Lineage (NCBI taxonomy): Eukaryota > Viridiplantae > Streptophyta > Zygnematophyceae > Zygnematales > Zygnemataceae > Zygnema > Zygnema circumcarinatum. Next base: position 4,347,813 of record CM074804.1, read on the forward strand.
ACGGCGGAAATTATTGCACGTGTGAAGGACGGCCACCCGCGAACGATCTCGTGGCGGACGGATCTTCCGCTCCGAGCGGATTCGGGCAGGCAGATATTTTTTTCACTGAAAATAAATGATAAGGAGTAAAATCTGCCCGACAGAAAAAGGTCTCACGGCGCTCGGCCGCTCAGGACTAGTAGCGTGTATCGATTCCAAAAAGATGTGAAAAAAGGTGAAAAAAAAAAAGGTGTGAAAGGTGTGTTCCTTTTTTGTCTATTTTAAAATCTGCCCAGCGAAAAGAGGTCTGTGCGTAGACAAAAAAGGTGTGAGAATAGAATTTTCCTTACTAAATTACTAATTCATTTGGCCATGGGCAAAGTCTGACTCAGAGTTTTAACGTTTTTCCCGTACGCTCTATAGGGACTTTCTGAGTTTTATCTCGACGATGCCTGGGGGGTGCCCCTGCCGCAGCATTCGATGGAGCCTTACAGCCGTACATTCGTACCTATCCGTACGGACGAGAACGAGCACCCAAACGCAAACGCAAATGCGTTGGGAGGCGGGGAGGCGGGGAGGTGAGGGGAGGGGAGAGGGCTGTGGGGCTGCGGCTGGCGCTCCCCGGGTGGCTTGCATTCCGCGGCGAGCGAGGCAGGAAGCATACACGGTCAAACATTCTAGATTCAGCGGTCAGAGACAGGGATGTCGTTTTTCAGTGACATTAGACATCGCTCTTTGGTCTCAGTTCCTTCTATTCCCATAATTCTTTCGGCTTTGTTCCAATAATGTGCTCCAATTTGTGCCATCTAAAATGAAATTCTGCCTCACACCCTTGAATCTTCTTGGAGCAGCATCGCCCCCCTGCCTACTTGGAACGAGCGCACGCATTCCTTCATGCTACGGGAATTTTCGCAGGCATGATTCTCTGTAGCCGCATTTGCCGCCTGCAGAAGGCTACAAACCTAGGCCTTGGAAGTGGAATTCAAATGCTGGCCTCGTCGCTTAACCTGCATCTCCCCCCTCCTGATTCACAGATGTCTCCTGCTTTCGCCATGACTCTCCCGCAATCTATTTCCAGCCAGCCTTTCCCTGTTTCCTCAACTCCTGCAACAACATGGAGACCTCCTTCCACCACCAAACCAGCAACTCCTTCCTTCCCCTTTCTGCCAATCACTGCAATCCATTCTCTACCTCACAACGTCATGACTTCTCAACAGTTCGCTTCTGATGATGTTGCTTCATCTTCATCTTCCAATTATCTTATTCCTTCCAAACTTATCACCCGATCGCGCCCTTTGTTTACATCTCTCCACCTCTCATCGCCTAAGGGATCCTCCTTCCAACCAGGTTCTGCAAAAGTACCCCAGGCCGCTGCTTTAGGAGGTCCACCTTCGCCTACAGTACAGGATTCTACAGCAGCAGCAACAGTAGGAGTTGCAAAGCCTAAAAGAGTCAAAGGAAAGAAAGCTGCAAAGGTTTTTGCTGTAGAAACAGAGCCCAATGATTCCTCGAGGGAGACTTCGGCTGCAGCTGCAGCTCTGGAAGAGAAGCCGAAACGAAGCCGAAGAAAAAAGGAGGCAGCAAGTGCTGAGGCAGATTCAAAATCCGCACTTTTTGAAGGTGAAAGTGAAAGTGTGGGCTTTACTGCATACAAGGCTGCAAGGGAAGGAGAATTGGCTGCAGCTCGTCAAGGAGAGCCCTTCGGCAGTATACATCTCATTGTAGGGCCGATGTTTGCTGGCAAAACCACGGAACTACTGAGGCGAGCCGCATGGGAACAAGCACAGGGCAGGTAGGAGCAAGACACAAGATTTGAACTTCTGAGTACCTAAGTGAGTGATCGTCATGGACATGTAGAATGGCCGTTCAAAGTGATTGTCTGATGTTTTATTCTCGTTAGATTTTACAATGGACTGCTATCAGCTTGGTTGAGTGCTAAACAGCAGGATAGTTAGAGATGAAACTACAAGGTTTATTTATGTTGAAGTGGGAAACTCGACAAAATTGAATTGGAGAAATTATATATGGTCTCCTCGACAATGGTGGGTTTGCTCGTCTACTGCGTCCTAATTCTTTTGCCTAGATCACATAATTTGGGTTCCACGATACCGCGACCTAACGCCTTACTTCCGACGCCTTTCTATTTTATAACGTCTACTAGTATCTCTCTACATTGCCCAGCAGTTAAATCTCTGGTAAAGCTTTAATGCTATGCTCTACTCCAAGTCACATTCGCCACTCCTTTTGCCGTTAGCTGTGAACTTCTTGACTTGTGCGAGCATACTTCCTATCTTGTTCTGTAGTTTAACAAACCAAATTGTGCTTTTTTCTTGCCTACAGGAAGGTTGCTGTGGTGAAATCCAGCATAGATACGAGATATGACAAAGTGGCTGTTGTTTCACATGACGGGCATCGCATGCCCTGCACAGCTGTTGACAGCATGTCCGCATTCGAATCATCACTTGGGTCAAAAAGCCTGCAGGAGGTAAGAGTAGCCCTCTCAATCCCATCTCGTGCGGCAGAGCTGTCATTCCTTGTTCATGGCTACATGTACATTTGCTTTCTTAGATAGTTCTCTAATTTTGTACGCTGGAGCACGAGTTCAGCCTATTTCTGGAGCTGTCAGAAGATTTCTCAACCCATAATCTCTCAAAAAGTCAACCTGCTTGAATCACTCACCAGCAATTTTGAATGCTTGTTGCAATGGCAGGTAGATGTCATTGCTGTGGATGAAGCCCAGTTCATTCGAGGCCTCGCTCAGTGGTGTCTGACGGCTGCTGATGAATACAAGAAGACTATAGTCCTTGCGGGTCTTGACGGTGATTTTGAAAGGTACACGTATTGCATCCCGCAACTTCTAGGCCACGTGTATGACCGTCCGTAGCATAGGTTTTAGGGTAACCTTGTTCTTTTTTTGGCACTAACCTCACTCCTTCGCTTGACCCCCCCCTTGCAGGAAGAAATTCGGTGATCTTGTGGATATGGTACCCATGGTGGACACCGTCACAAAGCTGAGTGCCAGGTGTCACATTGAGGGATGTGAGCGCCGTGCACACTTTACTTTTCGGAAGTCAAGCGAGACAGCAAAGGAAGTGGTGGGAGGGGCTGAACTTTATATGCCTGTTTGTAGGGAGCATTACCGGGATAGGAGGAGGACTATGGCTGCTCTACAGGCCATGGAGGCTCAATTTGAAGAAGCTATGAAGACAAGGCAGTTCGTTTCATTAGATAACGATGTGGAAGAAAGCCATGCAAAGATGTCCATATGAAGTGATGGACATACTTTGAGCTGCTGAGATTCATATGCGTTTCTCATATTCGACAAGCTGGAATTTTTTTTTGGAGCGTTGAACCGTAGTCCCAGTGAGTCCAGTGCTTGACATTCTGAAAGAAGTTGACATTGGTCTCGCGTTGGCGATGCCGTCAAATGCACATGCTTGAACGACCAAATTCAGGGAGGAGCTATGGGAGGCGGAGATCTCTTGCAATAAAATGTGCGTTGATGGGAGTGGTTCTTTTGAGACACGAAAGAATCGGCCTCGTTGCATATTCCGCCCAGTTAGGGTTTGCCTCCTGCATGGTTTCTTCTTTCCGAGTTTCAATTTTTGGACGGTTTCACGATTTTACATTCTGCACGGTCTGCACGATTTGTGTTTTTGCTCGCTTTCAAACTTCCATATTTTTGTAGTGTTTGGATAATTTTGTGTTCCGCATGAACTGAACGCCGCAGTCCTGCACAGGTCGAACCATTCCACCATTGGATTCAATCGTCGCCATTGGTTGGCAAACCACTTGCGGGCGTACTTAAAAATGGTTGGAACTATTGAATGGCGGGCCAGCCAATCATTGGCAATGGTTGCAACCAGTGAATGGCGACCTAACCAACTACCGTAGAATCAATCGCCCATAAAATAGGATTGGTCTCACGATGGCAAGGCCATCAAATGTACATGGATAAAATCGACATGGGGAACCAAGGGAATCGGTCACCAAGGACCTAAGGACAAAGAGAAAAGCCTAACAGGTTGAGAAGTTGAATGATTACAAGAATTGGCTTCTCAGAAAAAAGACCTTCCGAAATCAGATTCTCCAAATAAAAACTGTGTACAATTCAGTCCCTTCACGTTTGAGAATGAGAAAATAAAACCGGTCGAGTTCAATTTGACCTTTGCTTGGGTCCACGGATCAAAAAGGAGATTTTGACAAATCGTAAAGCGCTCGGACCTTTTTGGGTCCACGCAAGGCAGAATAGAAACTGACACCAAACTGTCCTATAAAAGGTCCACGCGCATTCAATTTTTGCTGCCCTAAAGATCTGGTACGGTCCTTTTCGTACCGTACGGCGATCGGGTTTTCTCAAAAATGTCGTACAGTACGGCGAAAATCGGGTTGGAGCTGATCTGGAGGGCGCGCGCATGGAGCGGACAGGCTGAGAAATTGAACTTCTGTTCATCTTTTTCGCTGTCCGTGCGAGCGAGGGAGCGGCGGAGGCGGAGGCGGAGGCGGAGGCGCCATGGGGCCGGGCAAGGTGAGGCGGCGCGGGGTGTGGGGGGTGGGGGGATGGGGGGAGGGGGGAGAGGGGGAGGGGGGAGAGGGGAGAGGGGAGAGGGAGAGGGATGGCACGGCATGAAAGGGAAGGGCCAATGTGGGAGATGGAGGGAGATGAAGAGGGAGGGAGAGGTGGCGTTAGCGAAGAGGCCATTGGAGAGGAAGGGGTTAGTATGGACTACAGATATAACCACGTGCCAATTGGCATCCTCCTTAGTACAAGCTGGAAGCTAGAGGTACCTCTGGTCTGCATCGTGTGAGAAACCCACGATTGAAGTTGTCTGATGATTTCTCAAGTCCATCGACAGGAAACAAATGGAAGGAGATGTTGGCTCAAACTGAAATGTTACATGATGTTTTAGATGTTGGTATGAAAGCATCGCCTGGATCTTTAGAGTAAGGCTTTCCTTTTTCCAGAGATCTATAGGGGAACATCCTCTGTTTTCATTTCTTTAAATGTACTCTGAACGTATGCACTTCAATGTACTTCGTAATTTTCTAACAGCCGCATACCGTCAAACTTGCGGCAGTATGTTTACTGGTAGAAAAAAATACCGTTTAGAAAGTTAACCGCGGAGTTCTTGATGCGTTTCGGAAATAATAATATTGACAGCGCTGACGGCCAACCTGTTTTTCTGACAGCTGTAAAGCAAAATCGGAAGTTTGTTGACGAGAAGAAGCTGAGAGCTTAGAATTGGAGTGCCCAGCCTTGCCATGCAAATTTTCTGCGTCGTTACGTTTTTGTTGCTTGGCTTCCACCTTTCCGCTTCTTCCATGCTTGTTGTCTCCGAACAGCTCCTTAAGGAGACAGCAGTAGAGATAGGGTCAGATTTGTGCAGGTCATGATGAGCAGCATGTCGCAGCAGTGGTAAACGTGACGCTTTATGCTTGCCCTCTCTTTCTTGTGCTGTGTGAACGCAGGCAAACCAGTCGTCAAAACTCGGCATCGTAGTGTTCGACCTGCTGATGAGACCAACCGTTTGCGTGATCCTCGTGATTGTGACCGTGCCGCTGATGCTTACAGATTTGGCAACGCTTTGGGGCCACCCGTCTCTCACAACTGACTTACATCAGAAAATATCTTCAGCAGCTGTTGGCTTTTTGCGGAAAAAAGGAGTTATTGTTGAAACAGCACCGCTTGAAGGAGTTAAAGAGCTTTATGATGTAAGCGCATCGTCCACATTCGTTTGGCTCATTCTAAGAGCTAATCCGCATCCCCTCAGTTTTTTTTTTCAGTGCTGCTAGCCTCTCTACCTGAAACCAATCCACCGGAATGTTTAACCCGCAGTCAGATGTCCAATGAAATTCATTGGGACACCTTGTTCACTTTTTGTGTTTCAACCTTCAAGAAAGTGATTGTGCGTTGCTAGAAACAGAACTGCGAAAAATGCCCAGCGTTGACCAGGCCTTCCGTAATGTGGATCGTAGAAGCTCTTTCGCTGATGTATTCCCTTGTCCGTGTTGTTCGTGGGTGAAGGTTTGGACACAAATGTACAACCTATCTGGTTCCGACGTTCCTATGAACATCACCCCTCCACTCGGGTGGTTCAAGGGCCGCGAGTATCCTCTCGCCCCGCATTTAGAAGACTGCGAATTCGTCACTCGGCAGAGAATGGCGTGGGAGACGAGAGGACCCGCTGGGGAGCCGCCGCCCTGGCTGACGCCAAAGGAAGGCTTGACCGCTGCCGATCCCCCCTGGGTGAGCCCACTCACCCTTTCCTTCCATTGCCCTCCTTATCCCACCCTGCCCAGTGTCCTTTCGTCCCGGAACCTTCCTTCACTTTGCCTTCTTTCACGCCGCCCCGGCTCATCCTTTCCCTTTCCCTTCCTTCACGCCGTCCCGTCCCTTCTTCACGGCCTCCCGCCACCTCCCTTCTCTTCCCCTTCCTTCCCCCCCCCCCTCCCCCCCCGTCTCCCCTCCACTCTCTTCCCTTCCCCTCCCTTCTCTTCCCTTTTCTACACGCCCCTTCCCCTCCCTTCTCTTCCCTTCCCTCCCTTCATCCCTCCCCCCCCTTCTCTCCCTTCACTCTTCGTCCCTTCCCCTCCCTTCTCTTCCCTTTTCTACACGCCCCTCCGTCCCCTCCCTTCTCCCCTTCTCTTCCCTTTTCTACACGCCCCTCCGTCCCCTCCCTTCTCTTCCCCTTTCCTCCCCCCTCCCTCCCCCCCCGTCTCCCCTTCACTCTCGCCCCCTTCCCCTCCCTTCTCTTCCCCTTTCCTCCCCCCCCCCCCCCCTCCCCCACTCTCTTCCCTTCCCCTCCCTTCTCTTCCCTTTTCTACACGCCCCTCCGTCCCCTCCCTTCTCTTCCCCTTTCCTCCCCCCTCCCTCCCCCCCCGTCTCCCCTTCACTCTCTTCCCTTCCCCTCCCTTCTCCTCCCTTTTCTACACGTCCCTCCGTCCCCTCCCTTCTCGTCCCTTTTCCTTTCCCCCCCCCCTTCCCCCCCGTCTCCCCTTCAATCTCGTCCCTTCCCTTCCCTTCTCTTCCCTTTTCTACACGCCCCCTGTCCCCTCCCCCTCCCTTCTCTTCCCTTTTCTACACGCCCCTCCGTCCCCCCCCTTCTCTTCCCCTTCCCTCCCTTCTCTCCCTCCCTTCCCTCCCTTCTCTCGCTTCCCTCCCTTCATCCCTTCCCTCCCTTCTCTCGCTTCCCTCCCTTCATCCCTTCCCTCCCTCCTCTCGCTTCCCTCCACTCTCTTCCCTTCCTCTCCCTTTTCCTCCCTTTTCTACACGCCCCCCCCGTCCCTTCCCTTCCCTTCTCTTCCCCTTCCTTCACACGATCCCTTCCCCTCCCTTGAAGTGCGCGGCAGGTGCGTGGTGCGGACAGCGACAACCTCGCGGGCACGCGCCACACGCAGGCGCTGCTGTGGCAGCGGCAGCACCCCCCGGGGGGCTGCACCGGCAAAGGGCTCAAGTTCGCCATCATGCCATGGCTGCCGCGCATGGCGCACGGCCTCGGCTCCACTCTGCACGTCGCCGCGCAGGCCATGGCCTACTCCATGCCCGCCGGCCGCATCCTCGTGCCCATGCCCAACTTCGAGCGAGCCGAGTACAGCAAGTGCCTCGGTGCGAAGCCGCTCTTGCCTGGGGGGGCACCTTGTGGGGGTTTGGGGGTGGGTAGGGAGAAAGGCTCCTCTTGAGTGAACAGGATGGCGACGGTTTTTGGTTCAGTGTGTTTGGAGGTGTCCTGACAGCTTCTCTGAAGATGAAGGGGCTATGAGGGTTTTTGCGTGGTTTGCTTCATTTGGGATTTGGTAGAATGGTGGAGGTAACTGAAGGCGAGTCTCTCGGCTGTGCTGTGCATCAGGCGACGCCTACAAATCACTCGACTGCTACTTCTTTGGCATAGTGTCGCAGAGCTGCAGTGAGCAGGCCAACCGGCTTCTGAAGAATCAGAGGGATGAGGATCAGAATTGGGATATGGACGAGTGGGAGCGTATGCAGTTGAATGTGACGGTGCTCATCATGCGTCCAGAGAGAATTCCACGCAACAATTTTTGGGCCCCCCCGTACGATGCAGCTGCACTTGTAGGCCTCAGTGCGCATGATTTGTGTCTGAATAATGGTGACGAATGCATATGGATACATTCTCGGCAGCTGTCCCAAATTATCTCCATCAACTTACGTTTCACTCCTTCCAAATCCGCTGTCTTCTGAATTGGTTTCGCTTGTGTTCGTTTGTCTGACACGCACTTTATGAAAGCTCAACCAAAAACTGAGAAAAAACCCATCTTTTAGAGCAGATAATGTGGTTCATGCTGAATGTCATCCCTTTGCTGAGCAGGGAGTTGGACGCACCGTGGAAAGCGAGCCCTGAAAGCGTAGAGGAGCTGGGCTATGTGCTCAGCTTTGAGGGGAAGCAGAACCCGGGAGAGCGGACCATCCCTGAGTTTCTTTTGCAGGTGCGGGGCCTGCTTTTGAGCAAAGATGCACTGTTTTGTATTCGTGTGTTCATTGGTTGTCGAGTAGGTATGCTAGGTAAATGGAGTACTGTATAAGAGTTGGTCAAAGACTGTCTCTTTTGAGCCAGTAGGGTGCTGTCATCCTAAAGACAATTTTAAGGTCCCCGCGAGCCTTTTAATTGGCCACTCGAGCGACCTTTACCCTCCTTTGCCATTGGCACATGATTTGAACTTGAAATTCCGCCTCTGAGGGTATTACTACCGCATAGGGGAGCCTTTTTTCTCTCTCCCTATGACTAACTCCTCGTGCGACAAAGCACTCCGAGAAGGACTCTCTTGGTAATCTAGGTTTGACACGGACTGCAATGTCAAGGTCCTCGTCTCGCGCTGCTTTGCCTGTAGTTCTAAATGCCGTCCTCGACAATGTTTGCAGAGCGAACTCTTTTTTGCAACCTGCGTTCATGCGTTACTCTTTTTGGCAATGTTTTTCAGTCCGGTTGGTGGCGCGCCCAATTCAGTCGCTACACGATGCGATGGCCGAGGAAGGAGGTCTGCCATGCGACGAACAAGGCCCGCCATGAAGTGTACGGAATGGAGGTAGCTGCCGGCGTTGTCTCTTCCCTCCCCGGCCTCCAGCTGGCGGAGCGAGAGAGTGCCGAGTTCACTCCGGATGAAGGGGACACTTTGCGGTCCATCGATTTGAGCACTCGCCCGTTGGAGAAAACGTTGTGGAGAACGGCTGAGCCGTACGTTCCCCGGCCCATTGCCAGCGTGCACGTGCGGCAGTGGGACAAGGGCATCGAGATGAAGGTCTTCTCCATCTCCTCCTACATGTGGCTCGCTGAACGCCTGCGATGGCACCGTCCCGACCTCACTCGCATTTGGCTCAGCACCGAGATGCAGGTGAGAATGACCGGCCTCCAAGGGAGGGCTGTCTGTCTGTGTGGGCCGACGGGCTGTAAACTCGGGAGAATGAGAGGGGGGGAGTGGTTGGGCATGCAAACTCTTGACTTGTAGACGAGCTCTAAAGGAGTTTCTACATATAAAAATCTTTAGCGAGCGACAGCACATTTTTCCCATAGCACTGGAACAGGATTCACAGTGCACCACCTGAAGTGGTTTTATGCGCACAAACCTCCATTGTGTGGTATCGGGTGTCTAAGCCGCATTCTCGAGTTCACGGACCTCGTTTTTAGGGCTTTGGATATCTTCGGAGGTTGATGCTGGCCGTCCACTAACCTCATGGAGGGAGAGGCTGTGCGGCTGCCGCAGAGCGTGGTTGAGCAGGCGAAGCTGTACCGCTCCTGGAAGTTCTACTACACCAACGTCTCCAGGCTCGATGACACAAAATTGGACACAAGGGCTTCTCCAGAGTCGTTCTTTTCTCTGGATCAGTTGGGAGACCTTACATTGGAAACATTTGTTCAGCTGCAAATCTCGTCAGAATGTGACTACTTCGTTGGAGCCTTGGCATCCAACTATGTCCGGTTAATTAACGAGTTGCGAGTCACTGGAGGCCGCTTGAAGGCGGGCTATCTAACAGTAAATTATGATGACTGGTAGCATAAGTATCTAATTAAATCAGCTGTAGTCTAAGTCGCCATCTTCTTTGTTTTAGGTGTTCTACTTTTTTGGCAGAGTAAAATTCCTGCCCGTCCTTCTCCGCATTGGTAAAGGCGGATGTGTTACTTGCTGCCGTTGAATGCCTGAATTGGAAAAACAGCACCATGTCCTAAGAGGTAGCATGTGCACATCTTAGAGGTTTCGGACTTGATGTTTCGCAGTGGAAGCTGAGCGTGACAAGTCCGGACGAATACCTTGGGGAATGGAAGTTGTGGTTCGGCGGGGCTCGTCGCCATAGGATTTTCTCGAACTTTGCAATTGCAGGAGTAGAGTCGAAACCTGGATTGATGGGAATCAGAGTTGCCTTCCACACTGACGAACTTTTTTCCAGTCTTAGACCCTCCTATTCCGAGTTGTTCCCCCTACGCTATGCCATTTGTTGCTTGCGATTTGCGCTTTCGGTGAAGTTGTAGCTGTTTAAGTCATCCCTTGGAGAATTTAGGCACAGACGTAGGAACAGGTGAGCAAGAGTTCAGTTAGGAGTGCGCAGGGGACGGGCGTGCGAAGGACAGGCACGTGGAACAGCAGTTCGACTTGGATGTCGGGAAAGAAAACTGGCTTTAGTACCAAAATTCATTATAAAGTTCTGACGCAAGCTGGCGCAGAATATAGACTTTCAAATGTTTCAATTCCAGAAGTTCAGGATGCGGTTTCCATCTGAATTTTTTATCTTTGAAATTTGTGTATGAGTCTAAATGGACAAGCGCAAAAAAACCAGGTTCAGCATTTTCCCAAACTCTGACTTCGGCTTTTAACATTTTCAATTTCGTTTTAATTTTTCCTTTTAAATTGCAGTATACGGGTGTGAAACATAGGCGGTATAGTTAGAGCTACCGTAGCTTGTACTTTAGGGGTGCAACTACCGGCAGCAATCTGCACATTGTGTATTGTGCAGTGGTTTTTCTACATTTGTGCCTTTTGTACTTCGCATTATGTATGCAAAATATAATACACAATGCAGAGCGCATTCTCTACATTCTGCCCTGCGCATGCATTCTGCCCTGTTGTATTTTCAGTTTGCATTCAGCTGTAAAATGCAAAATAAAATGCAATGAGAAAAATGCAGAGTGCACGGTACATTCCCTACACGTGCATTGTGCATTTGCATTCAAGTGCGATGCAGGAGGCAAATCGAGAAACCCTAATGACGAAGGGCTCCCAGCGGCAGGTGATGCGGCACAGAGCGACCGTACCGTACCGCGCCCGCGGGCGCGCGGCGGGTCGAAGCGGGGTCTGACCGCCTCTTCGCGCAACGGAAAGGCCCTTAATAAAAGAATAGCTCTTTCCTTTCGTCCTCAAGTCGTTTGTGCCCGGTTCCTCTTGGGTTTCCCTGTTTTTGTTCATGTACCTTTGATGGCATCGCCATCCTCAATTCAATGCCAATTCACTCGTCTTTGCAAAATAATATGCAGAACCAACGTGAACTGGTCACTTGAAAACGAAAATGTTGCTTCTAGGCCTCACAGCACGGCTCAAAAAACAGCCGCGAAGGTTGCCAATGTGGGGCACACCTCACCTCGCGATGGCCAGTCAGTCTCTAAGCATGGCACAGTCGTTCCGTTCCGTTTCGTACTGCCGCGCGAAACAGCATCAAGAATTGGGCTGTGCGGTGTTGCTGCCCTGCCCCTGCTGCCGCCGTGGCCTCTAGGGTCTCCCGACTTGTATGTTGCATCATGCATTTTGTAATTTGCATACAGAATGCACAATACGTGGCACTTCCCAATGCACACCGTAAACAGTGCACAGGCTGCTGCGCAGTGCAGTGCTGCCGGCTGCCGCTGCAGTCCTCAAGCGCGAGCTGCAGTCCCGACAAGGCCCGTCCCCGCCTTCCCCCCCCCCTCCCCCGCCCTTTCCCCCCTCTGTTTGATTAGACGGTCGTCCCGCATGCGTACAGGTCGGTATACCCCCGTTCCTCGTTGTCTCTCTCTCTCTCTCCCCCCCCCCCTTCTCCTGTTCCTCCAGCCGCCGCCCGCCGCCGCCCTCTCCCTCGCCCGCCCGGCCTCAGCGCCGTACGGCGGCGTCCGCAGCTGCGCCACGTGGCAGTCGCAGTCGGCGCCCCCTGCGCATGCGCGTCCATCCGCGCGGGAGTTGCGGCGTGACGCGCGTGACGCTGGCCGCCGCGAGCGCGGGTTCGAGCCCTCGCCTGCGCGCACGTCCCGCGGCGCTGCGACGACGTGAGTCGCGTCACGCGCCCCCGCCCGCCCTCTCCGCAGGAAGGACAACGTGTTGTGCTCGGGACAAGGTTTTGCGAGACGCCACGTTGATGCCACGTGGACGCAAGCCGCGCGCAGCGCAGCCCCTCCCTCCAGCATTCTCCATCCGCTCTCCGTCCCCTCCAACGAGCTCGCACGTGCGGGCGGTGCAGTTCGCAAGTCGCCGTTGCAGGGTGTGCGCACTGTTGCGTTTCGCGTCCAAGGCAGGCGCCCGCCCGCCGTAACGTGCGGGGGGGCGGCGGGCGGCGACGTTTGGATCGGCGCGCCGCGCGGCCGAGTGGCCGTACGCGAATAACGACGCGCTGCCCCCGCCCGCACGGCCCGCGCGTGGCCGGCGGTTTGTCGTTACGCCAACGGGCCTACCGCCCACGTAGCCTGCCCGCTTTCGGCGTTACTATCTCATGGCGGCCAATCGGGAGGCGCCACGTCCACCCCGCCCTCGCGCGCGCGGGGCCGCTATTTGGGCGCGCGGGAGGGCCCGTACTGCCCCCCGGCAGGCAGGCAGGCAGGCACTTAACGGCCGCGACCCCTCCCGGCCTCCACTCCTCCCTCCCTCCCTCCCTCACTCCCTCACTCCCTCACTCCCTCACTCCCTCACTCCCTCCCCTCCCTCCGCCCCCCTCCCCCGGGAAGCATGCAATCCATGGCGGCCGCCATCCTCCTCGCACTGCTGGCCCTCACGGCGCCGGCGCACTCCGCACGTGCAGCAGCCCAGAAGCTGTCAGCTCTGAGCACTGAAACCCTGAAAGCCCCGAGTTCATGCAGTGTGGAACTCGCCGGGTGGCAGAAGCATGAGAACGTGCTCCCTCGGGGGAGCTGGGAGGGGTTTTCCGCAGAGAGTGCCGCCGCCTGCGCGGCAGCGTGCAGCGCCAACTCCTACCGCTGTGCCGCGTTTGTGTGGAACGAGGCGGGCCGCCTCCCGCACTCAGACAGCGCCACGTGTCAGTTCGTCACTGAACTCCGTGGCCTCTCCTCCAGCATGCCCGGAAGCGTCGATCTTTACACGCCCTGCTTCGGTATGCTTCATTTCCTTTCTTGTGCAATAAGAGGACCTGGGAGCCGTTATTAGAGAGTAGAAGTTGGGGTTTAGAATAGAAGAAATGATTTTTTCATTGGGCTACGTGGCAGGTGGGTGTGGCGCGGTGATACCCGGCTTTGAGAAGCATCGCAAAACCTTCCCCATGGGGACGTATCAGGAGGTCGCGATGGACAGCGCGGCTGCATGCACGGCTGCGTGCGCCGCCGGTTGGAAGACATGTGTGGCCGCAGTGTGGCAGGAAACAAAGGCCATGCCGGACGCCGTGGCGGGGAGTTGCTTCCATGTGGAGGAACTGACGGGGTTCAACGAGTACATGCCGGAGGGCGTGGACCTTTACATGAGCTGCGTGGCGAGGAGCTACAGTTGAAACTTGAGCATGCGCGGAGATCAACGGGTACGGGAAGGAGAAGGGAAATCAGTTTGTGGAATGTTCCAACGCTTGGATTGTTTGAGGTCGTGATATACTTTGTTTGTCCTCCTTTGGAATTGTTTGTGCTCACCAAGTGTTTGAACGCTTATAGAAGCATCAAGCGTGGGTTTTTCGCTTTGTTACGCGTATTATTCGTGAAAGTTCAAGAATTTCGTATCGTGCATAGTCGGTAGATAGATGCACCTTAACAGCAAAAACTCACTGACGCACGGCACGTTCGCGCGTCCGCTTGACCTGGTCAGGTTAGTCACGCATCTAATCAGGGAAAACGAGTCATAGGCATTCCCCATTTTTTCACTATCTCATTCATTTATGCTTTTCCGTCGCACAGTGCTTCGATGCTGAACACGTGACTTCGTGGTTATCGTCCTGCAGATACTCTCGGACGACCTATTTCTGCTGGGAAAAATTCCACGCATCTCCGGAGTTCCGGGACACATCCAATAAGCAGCTGGACCTGTGCCCGCGCAGCGCTGTCGAGGAGATTCAGTTTCCGGCTTCTCCCTGAACTCCACCCCTTTTTTGTGGTTCTTCGTCCGCTCTCGTTTTGCCAGACCGTCATTTTGGTCAATGTAGCCATGGGGCAGAGGCGTTGATGCTTTGCCTGGGGGTGGATGGCGGATTATGGAGAGAACGCCCCCCCTCTCTCTCTCCCTCCCTCCCTCTATCTCTCTCTCTCGTCCACGACCAAGTTATCCCTAAGTGTAATCTGTACGATAGGTTTCGCCCACTTCTGTGGAATTTTTCAATCAAGCTTCCTTGCTCGATGTAGAGTTGGTTAAATTGTTTGAGCTTGCCTTTAAAACGAGGCCTTCAAACAGAGCAAGAAAAGTTCGGATCATCAACTGTCATGTACCATGATAATGTTTGTGTTGAATGATATTAAAATGAGAAGTAGAAGTTGGTGCCACTGTCATTATCGCTATCGCGCGTCGCTTGAGAAGTTAATCCAATCTGCTTGTTGCACGTGAAAATTTGATTATTTATATGTTCATATAGTGAAGCTTAATAGATGTTTGTTGATTTACCTCTCTCGTTTATCACTTCAAGCTCGATTTAACCTTCATTGCTATTTGCCAATTAACTATCGAAGACACACTCGAAATTGAGTGTTTTGGTCAGGCAAAGGAAGTGGCATTGATCTCACGATGGTGATGATGCCATCAAATGTACATGGACAAAATCATCATGGGGAACTACGAGGAACTGGTCGCGAAGGACCTACGTTATGGTCCGTTTCCTTGTGCGTACAATGAAGCCATCTCTGACGTTTTGCGTACGTCAGGAGGACGCAAGCGCATTCCCTTGGTCCAAACAAGCCAATGCGTGCACGTGCCCGCCTGCAGCGCACAGTTAGTTCGCGAGGCAAGTGGGCGGGCGGGCCCGAACCTGGCCCCGAAGCGCCATCCGGAGCGCGTCCGAGCCACCCGCACACGCCGCGCTTCACGGGCCAAATGTCGTTAGCGCCGCGCCTGTTTGGCGGTTGGAGGGGCAACGGTTTTACCGGCCGGTGGGCGGCGGCGGGCAACTGCCGGCCAGGCGGTTAACGCGTGGCCTGATGTCCGCCGGGCTTGCTGACGCTTACGATGATGCCATCCAGCACCCTGTGCTCTTTGCCGGGACGCCTGCAAGCTTGCCACCTGGCACAAAAGACAGACAGGACAGGACAGGACAGGCGACAGGACAGGACAGACAGGACAGACAGACAGGAGGACAGGAGTCCCGCGATGCCCGCGGGTCGTAGTTTTGTCATTACCAATGACTTCAAGCACAGGCAAGGGTCGCCCTGGCGTCAGCGCACTGCAGCCAGCCGACGCAAGCACGCACGCACGCACGCAGCGAGGGCGGGAGTCGGGGCCGGCTCGAGCGATTCGGCGAGTGGCGCGCGGAATGCAAGGCTGCCGGCGGGTGGACGCCATGCCCTCGCCGTGCACCCATCAACGCGCGCCCCCCTCGGGCATGCTCGCGGCAAGCGTCGCCTGGCCCACAGCGCATGGACGTCGCTCGCAGCGCGCCGCGCTTCCATGCTCCTTCGGTCACAGTTGTTAAGGACCGTCTCGGCCGCCTCCAGCGCGTGTCCCACATTGGCGACCTTCGCAACCAGGCTTTAAAAGCCGTACTGATAGGCTTAGAACTAGACTTCCGCTTACAGTCTTTCATCCGTTCACAGGTCATTTGCGAGCGGTTGACATTTGATTGCACAGTCTTTTTTCATGTTCATTTGATGGCGATACTGAAGAATAACCTTCCGTAGAAGATAAAAGAATGCTAAGTCATTTCCCTATATGCTATACCAGCGGTTGCCCAGTCATCAAGAAATAAAAAAAGCTGACTTAAAAGTCCTCGTGATGGTCCAGCCATCTCAAAAAAAAACAATCTCCGCCGAAGTCCGATATGTTGAAAGCCGTACAACCGGACATGGAGCTGTACGGAAAATTTATACGGAAGTAATGTACGTGACTGTACAAACGGATTTACGCGTGTCAAGTGCTAGCAAAGAGTTGTGAATCCCTAGACCTTCGATCGTATGGATCATGTTGTTTTTGGCGGCTGGGTTTTAGGAAGGAATTGTGTAAGGTTACAGCATTCTGAGACTGTGACAGTGAGCCTCGAGGGACAAGCATAGGATGCTTCTGCTCCAGGTCTGGTTTGGATGAAGACCTTTTGGGATAAGTGTGTTGTGTATTGAGTGCTGATCTGAAGTGTTGCATGGTTGAACTTGACTACTATGTCTAAGAAAGGGAAGTCCTCCAAAGATGTAAACAGAAGAAGCTGTGCAGGAAGCAGGACTCAGTCCACCACGCAACGCCCCAACACCCACACGAGAAAGTGCCAAATACTGTACAAAACAGTACAGTACAGTACTGTAGTTGCAAAACGAACAAAACTCGAACCCGACGGGTCGACCGCCCGAGGCCAAACGGCGCCCCGCCCGCCGTCCGCCGTACGCCGTCCGTCCTGGCCTTTCCCTGGCGCCGTCTCCTTCACGTCGGGCCAAAACGTTCCGCCGCCGACCACGTATTGTAACGGGCGGCGCGTCGTGCCTGTACGGCCTCGCGCGGGACAACAAAGAAAGAACGAACGAAACCACGCGCAAGTCTCGCGAGTCGCGACTAACTCCTCCGAGGAAACCACTTGAAACCACGAAAAGGGTGCGTCAGCCCTACTGCATCGGAGTTTAGGTCAAACCAACTGGTGACCCTCCGGTCAAAGCTCCTGCGAACTGTTTCCATGCTGCAGTTCCGCCTGCGGAACAGCCGAAATCGGCACATGTGAAGGGCACTCGACTTGAGGGACGCGTCACGTCACGCGCGGCTCTCCTGCCCCCTCCGCACTCCCCGTCCCCCTCCCGCAGGAGGGGAAGCGCTCGGACGCCATGGCTGCTGTATCCTTCTCCCGCGCCCTCCCTCATCTCGCCTCCGCGCCTTCTTGCTCAACTTCCGCGTCCTACTCTATATCCCCTTTTCGAATAGAAAAACCACGTCCTTTCTACTCCGAAACCCTGAACCCTTGTACCTCGAATGAACCTTCATCCATAGCCAGGTTTAATCCCAGCAGAGGAAACTCGTGGTTCCCTAGCAGGAGGGTTGACAAACGGCGGAAAGTTGCAAGGGTTGCAGAAGCTTCTGGGAGGAGAGAGAAGAGAGAGGAAGAGAGAGATAGAGGGAGACGGAAAGCGAAAGGGAGTGATCCGAAGGCTTCTCCTGTGGAAAGAGAGAAGAAGGGAAGCCATGGCCCTAGCATGGAGAGTAAAGGAAGAGATAGGAGTGACCACAGCCACGGCGGTAGCAGCAGTAGGAGGAAAGGGAAAGTGTTTTCGCGGCAAGGGAGAGTGTGGACCTCGGGAGCGATCGAGATAGAGGATGAGAAGGTGCTACAGGATGAGGTGGGTCAGAAGGAAAAAGGAGTGGGATAGAAAGAGCGAGAATGAATCAAAGACATCAGAACTTGCGCATTTCTTTTTGATAACTTTGTGCAATATCTAGGCGCTTTGCATGCGGAGACGCGAGAGAGCTTAAGGATTTCGTTTGAATTCATGGAGTAAGTAAGGCTTTTTGAGAAGGAGGCGTGTTTGAGTTTGGGCTTCCTGATATCTATCTTAGGTTTAGGGCAGAAGTTCCTGCATTTAGGTTTAAAATGTGCTTGAATTCAATCATTTCTTAACGGAGAGGATTAAGGAAAGAGCCTATACAATTCAAAACAGGAGAAGTTCGAAATTGCAAAAGTGATTCTGATTAAAATCTCAGCTTCAAACTATCACTGAATATCCTTTATAAAGAGGGTGAAATTACGATGAATACCAAGTGTTCGATTAATTAACCTTTTGTTTTTCCCTAAAAGTTTTGCATACAAACTTGTAATAACTGTTTGGCATAATGGAAAGGAAAAAGGTATTAAAACAGAGAATATTGCTCTAGATCTGGAGAAATCCATTTCTAGATTGTTCACGATATGAGCAAATTTATTAAATCATTATTAAACCAAATTATTGTGCTCTGCGGAAAAAGGGCGTTTAATACTTTTACTAACCCTTAGGCACCTTTGTATATGTTAAACTTCAAACTTAAGAAACACCGACTGTGATTTGCCATCTACTTGTACGAGCTCCCTTCAAACCCATTTATATAGCACAGTTCTGCTTGCAAAACTCTCTCCGTTCCAAACTTACTTTTTGCGTATTCTTGTTGATGTTTACCGTTGCTCCTTTCAGATTCAGATTCTCCTTCTTTGTGCTTGACTGGTGTTAAGATTTCATTTGGGTTCTGGCTCTCGCATGCAGGAAATCATCACTAATCCCTTATGGACGACTTTCAGCAGCAGCACAGCCGGAGTGTGGAAGGGAGTGGCCGCCTCCTTTTCTCCCATCACAGGAGAGCTGGAGCCTATTGGATTAGGGTTGAAGGGAGAATATCTATATGATGCCAAGACTACATGCACGGTTACAGCTGAATTGAGTCGTGCACATGCTACACAGCCGTTTCCGGTACTGAGACGGGTGCTTACATGGAGAGTAGGAAATTTAAACGGAGAGCAGGTGGAATCCGAAGGGGAAGGTTTCGATAGTGCGGGAGTGGGAGCAGTTATGGAGCTCACAAGGGAGGATTTGGAGATGATGTATAGGAGGTCAGGCGGCACAGAGGAGGAGGAGACAGAGGAATCCATAGAGGATGAGGAAGAATTAGGGGTTGGAGAAGAGGGAGAGGAAGAGATGGATTTTGTCGGTGCTGGGATGGATGAAGACAACGAGGAGGAACTGTTGGAAGAGGAAGGAGAGGAGTGGGAGGATGGAAATGGAGGGGAGAGAGAGCGCATGGAGCAGTCGAAGGGTCGAGATGTCACCAATCAGGCAGTACCTGCCAGAGAGATGGAGCCGCCTTTAGTGGAAGGAGGGGCAGTGGTGGCCCAAGTGGAGGAGAGCAGCTCAACCGGTGAGGCGACAGGTGGTGAGGAGGGAGAGGAGGAGGCTGTGGAGGAGGATGAGATGGGTTGGGAGGCCGGCCTCGTGTTCTTTGAGGTGCTCCACTATGCCTCAAATCGAGGGGGAGAGGTTGGAGTTCGTCAGTCTCGGGCACTGAAGTGTGGTTTAGGATTTAAGGGGGAAGTGTTTCCAGGTAGCGAAATTGTGAGGGGTTCACATCTCTCCTTTCAACAAACATGCATTTTGCAAAGGAAGCTGACTCGTTTGCTTCTAACTTTTTACTTCTATGTGTTTGCTGTTCCCTGCAGGATGGTTCGTATTCACGGGGACCTTTAGAGTTGCTGCCGGACAGAGGGAGGAATGAAGGCAGGTCTGAGCAGGAATATGTCGTACTGCCGACATTCCAATTTGAGCAGGTCAGCAGCTATTGGTCCTGACGTCGTTCTATGCCGAGCTTCTGTGCGGATCACTGTCAGTTTCCGTTATCTGAGCACATCTAGAAGAAGCCCCACAAAGCTCACAAAAATTAGGAATCTAGAAACCCCGCAAGCCCTAATAACGAGAAAAGTTGACTTTGCAGTGCGTGGTGAGAGGGGGCCACACGAGACTGAGGATGCAGCACACGATTGCTGTCCACCCTGAGGGAGAGGATATGGAGGTGCTGCGTGTGGCTGTGTATGAGGAGGAGTGGATGGGCCCAACCAACATGCGGGACATCAGGTGAGTCTTGTGTGTATGTGAAACAGAGTGAGCGCGAGAGCGAGAGCGGAGAGAGAGGGAGAGTGCGAGGGAGTAGTGAAAGATGAGGTAATGCGACTTCTCATTTTCGTCTACTTTCCTCTCCCTGACACATCACGTGTGAGAGTGTGGCAGCGATTCTAGCGGTTCGAAACTGAAGCCGTTGTCTGAACGCCCTCGGATCCGACCCGAGTCTCTGAAAGGGCCATGGAAAGTCTTTGAAGTGCTGGGTACCATTCTGGAGGATGGGGGAAACCACGAGTCAGGGGCTCAGGGCTTAGGGGTTCAGGGCGCAGAGAAGAGTGAAGGCCGACCGACACTTGTACATTCGTGTCGGGAGACTTTGAGAGTCAATGGGGCACCCACTCCTGCTGCCCCGTATATGGACCAATCAGGGACCAGCATTGAAGATGTGAGCCTCCTTTGGTTGCCAGATGGCATCACGTCAAAGCTCGATGTTGATGAGGAGGATGGGACGTTGACTGTGGGAGTAGGGTGGCTAGCGGAGGACGGAACAAGGCTGTACATGGAACGGGTGTACGACCCGAATGGTCGGTTGCTAGAAGTTTTGAGCGGCTCGGAGGTGAAGGGGGGATGGGTGGGAGGCCGCATGTGAGCCCTCTATTGTTGGTGCTGGTCGGTGGCTTGGCTTATTTCGGTTTTGACTTTTTTATCGACACATTGGATGGAGATGAGCTTGAGAATAAGAATAATGTGCGGCAGTGGAAGGCTTGAGAGGTAGATTTACACGCCGCACATTTTGTGCACTGAGTGACGGCTTTGGGGAGTGGGCATCTTCGTGTGCGTTATCATGTTTCAACTTTTATCGTGGGTTGAACCTCAGGCGTTGAAACCTTAGGTGAAGAGGTTTGAGACCCCTGGAATGGAGTTTATCAACTTCAAATCTTCAACCGGTCGCATGTGGCACCCGGTTGGAATGCGCATGGACATTATTCAACTCCATTAGGGCGTGTCAAACTTAACAAAATGTTACGAATATCGAATTCTTAGTATTACGAGAATTCTTTAAGTCTGACACGGCCTATTGTAAAAAGTGTTTAATTTTCTCAGGCTGTTTGGTTTTACCGCAGTCGTCCGAGAGTCCGAGACACCAACCGAAACCGAACCGAGACCGAACCGAGACCAAACCGAAACCGTACGACTTTCGAAGCGAATCCCCTCTGATTTTTCCAGAGCTGACTGACTGACTAACTGACTGCCTGCCACGCCCTCTTGACCGTTGCGTCACATTTCCTCCGGTGGGGCCGCGCCCCTTGTTGCGGCAGCAGTTGATCAGCCAGGCCAAGCCGAGCCAGCGGCGACGCTGGCCGGCTAGCCGGCTAACTGAGACTAGCGCAGTGTCTCGGCAGACTGCCACGTGGCGGGATCTGGGTGGGCCACCGGGGCTTCAATCCAATCGGCGTCGAGATTTATTTATTGAATCAGTATCTTTCAATTGACTTGGAACATATGCGGAGTATCGATTCTTGGGAAGCGGACAGGGACTGGCTTTGGAGCTGGAGCTTGGAAGAGTGGCGGAGAGGGCGGGCGGTGTCGGCTGGTTGAATGCGGAACCCTAATTTCGGGTGTGCGGGTGGAAAAGCGAAACAAAAATGAAATGGAATTGCAAAAGTGTTGATTAGGAGAGTTGCTTGTGCAAAATTGGTTTCATTTTGAATATTTTTATGTCAAATGTACTGGGAGACAGTGGAGATGCTTCTCGGTGTTTTGGCTCGTGGATGTGGGACCGGGTGAGTATGGTACTTGTCTTTTCGCTTTTGGCGAATTGTGCTGATGCAAGTGAGAGGAATGCAGTAATGTGAGGGTCTGAGACGAAGGAGGTGGAGCCGATATACTCATACTGATACTAGGGTCGAACCGATGCTGATATGGAGATGCAGCATTCTATGAAGTCTTTTGAAGAGGCATATTTTTCGAAATTCTCGCAGTGCGACATGGAAAGGGACGAAGTAGATTTGAGAGCTTGGCGGTACTGATAGCGTAAATCGGAGTTCTGAAGTCTTGGCGCATAGAGTGGGATTTCTTGGTGCAAGTTATGTTATCCTAATGATAGTTGGAGGAAACTATCATTAATTTCATAATTTTCACCGGAACGACGAGGTCCTGCTATGCCATCGGTCCTGTTGAGAATTGATTGGCCATCCACTTCAGCGCAGATTTGACTGATTCATTCTGCCTGCAATTCCAGAAACATTGTTAATTTTGATTAGTTTCTGAAGCAAGCAGTGTGTTGGAGCCCATCCGCAGGTGACAGCGGCACGGAGCCGGGCAATCAGCAGTAGTAAACGTCAATTGAACTGCTCTGAACGTAACTGGAGTGTCATGTGAAACGCTGCTGGACGAGCAAACGTTACGAAGCTCTCGTCATGTGCTTGTTGATATCGCCCTCGTTGACATCATGGACTTCCACTAACAACAAAGCATTATACGATTTTCCTGAAAATTCCGTACGGTTCCCTGATATCATTTAATTGGATTTCGATCAAGTTCCTATCAGGAGTAAAGTGGCAGAAGGCTTTTTGGAGATTTTGTGAGAAAAGAGAAAGTTCTAAAGGCGTGAACAACAACTTATGCCGAGTGTTGGACAAATAAGAATGCTGGGAAAGCTTCGGGTGCTCACGTTCAACTTGCTGGCACCGGTGAGAAGCCGGAACACTACGTCAACCACTGAAATCCGCATGAAAGGTCACTTCTCGTGAATTCTCTTCTTGAACGTGTTGCGACAAGTACAGCATGAGAAGTATGAGCGGGCTTTCTTTTCCATCTAAGTCTCGAATGTTTGCCTGAACTTTGTCGTTCAGTTTCCCATATAACTATATCTCATCATCCGGCTGGAATACTGTTTTGAGCCTTGCAGATATACAAACGAGTGCGAGTGCCAGGAAGGTTCGAAGCTCGGGAAAGTGATGATGTCGCAGCGTACAAAGCGCGGCATTTGCAGCTCATTCAGCTCATTGCTGACAGCGGGGCCGACATCGTGTGCTTGCAGGTATGCAGTCAGTTTGGCTAGGGAGGGGGAAGGAGAGGAGATAAAGGAAGGAGAGGGTTGGGTGGACGGGCGACATGGAGAAGGAAATGGAAGAGGGAAAAAATGCGTGGGTCCGTACATGCGTGCATCCTCCTTGTACTGCCTTTTCCATTTGAAGTTAAAGTGATCACAAGTAGCGCTGTTGAGCTCATTTATGAGCCTGTGGGGTCTTAATCTGCACTGCTTGAAAAGGAAAAATGGAATCTCTGGGGGAAGGTGTTACTTGAGACTGTGAAAAGTAACATGGCTAGGTCAAAAGTCAACAAGTGCAACTTCTGACATAGGGTAACGTTAACAAGGCTCTCTGTTGTTCGTGAGCAGGAATTTTGGTTCAATACAGAGCTTATGCAGATGTACGAGGACCTACTTGGGAGCAGATACGACTTTTATTATTTGCAAGTGAGTAGTCGACATGTTTTACTTCTCAATCCTTGCACAGTTTGCACTTTCTTTCTTTTCCCCCCTCCACTGAACAGTCAATTATCGCGCAGCGTAACACTCTTAAAATCTGGTGAATTCAGAAGTAATTGTTATGTCAAACTGAGTATCAATATCATTTGAACTTGGACGAGCTGTTTAATTTCTCCAAAAAATTGTGGATTGTGTTCTTATTGAGCATGTTTTGATAGGCATTGTTTCTTGCACTCTGCCAAAGATGAGTCACCTTACAGAGTGGACGTTTTAACTGTCCGTTGTCGCTTCTTGCTGGACAGAGGACGGGACGCAAAGCTGATGGTCTGGCAACTCTCACTGCTCGTACTGTAGTGGTGGCAGATGTTCAGGTATGATGCCAACCAAGTACCTGCTCCAAATTTAAGGATGATCATTTAGGAAGTGAGGAACGTGGTAGAAATAGTGGTGTGCTGGTTCGAGAGTGGATAGTTTTGACATCACCACGTTCAACTGAATTGTATTTGTAGAAGCTGTGTTCGTCGTTGACCCTTTGGAACAACGGCAAAAGAGCTGAACTGACATGCTGAATCGATTGCTGATTTCTATAATATCTATCCCATGAGTCGTTTACGCATTCTTTTTTATCCATGTTAAAATCTGTCTCGTATATTAGGTGTGCCATTATGTACCTTCTGTACATATACATATATGCATATGCATATATATGTATGTTTGCGTGCATGTATACATGCACGCTATGTATACACTCTGTATACTTAGTATGAGCTCTTCTTGACGGTGGCTTTCATCAAGTTTAACGACTATGTGGCTGCCTTCATGGCACCAACATTGGGTAAGTGCTGCCATGCGTTATGCACGAGGATTGATATCCGCTGTTTCCAATGCTCTATGGTTATTCATTCAGGAGCTGCGCATGGGAGGCGGGGATCGAGTTGCGCTGTTACTCTGCCTTACTCCCACGGCTGCTCAGGTTCGTTGCTTTGATGTCTGAGTTCAGCAGCAGCAATAGCAGATTCGTTGGCTGGACAAAAGACAGTTGCGCTTTTTAGGATGTTTGGGAGATTTGGGGTTTATGGAGGGGAGGTAAGGAAATGAGCCGTCAAGTTAGTTATTGTTGTTGCTGTGGAAGGCAAAGAGGGGCAACGATGGGGATGGGTTTTCAGGTTTTAAACGTTATCTTTTTGGAGTCAAGATTTGGATGTGAGGAAATTGCACTTGTTTGTATAGACTATCAGGAATCATTTAAGGTCAGGAAGGACCAGAAGAGCAAGTTTGCAGCGCCAAAAGGCTAGCGTGCTGGTGGCTAATATTTTTTTTGTTTTCCCATCCTTTGTGGGTGGATGGATTCAGCGAGAAGAGACGGTGTTGAACAATTGCTCGTTTTTGGTGCTGAACACCCATCTCAGGTGAGAGTCAATCAGATAGCATTTTTTTGCACTTAATCCGCTCTACCATTTACCTAACTGCTCCCATTTGACTGTTTTTAGCCCCTTTGCGGTGAGTATGGCGTATGATGTGCCCCCATTAACGCAGTTTTTGGTATTTTGTGTTTTCTCCTCCTCTTCGCTCTCCTGTTTTCCCCACCTCCTACCGTGCCCCACTTTTCCCCCTTGGGTTTCTTCCTTGCCTCCTTGTACTTCTCCCCTTTTCTCTCTCCCTCCCTACCCCCTTCCCTCTCCCTCCATCTCCTCCTTGCTTGCAGCTTCAACCATGGCTCTCTTTGGGACGAAGGTATGCGCGCTCGGCAGGCGCAACAGATTTCATGGCATGTGGACGAGTATGTCACTAAGCGCAGAATGGAGGCAGCACCTGTCGTCCTGGCAGGGGATTTCAACGGAAGGTTAGCTCTCTCCCTTCAAGCGCAGACCATGCTAGAATCACAAACTCTTCAAGTTCTCCTTTCTTTCTTCGCCTTTCATCTTTCGTTTGAAGCACGCGAAAACACAAGCTCATTCCTTTTTTCCATCTCGAAGCGACTTTGCGTAACTTCCATCCTTTTCCACTTCTTTCAGGGGGAGGCAAATGTGGCTTTTGAGCGAGTTCTGCAGAGAATTTGAAGCTTGTTGATCATGAAAATTCGCCATCTGCAGGATTGGTTTCCAGTTGGCATTCTTATCATGTCACGCGGGGCCCTTATGGTTCTGTTGAGCTTGCAGCAATGACGTTGTGACGCAGCATCTTGCCGGCCAAGGCTACCGCTCGTCATACGCAGCCACGGGGGGGCAAGCATCTCCAGTCACACATTTGACGCATAATAACGATGAGGTGAGCAGCAAGGGGTAAAATCGCCAAAGTCAATCTCTTGGGGCAATTCAACCCTGAACTGCGTGGGCCTTCAAAAACTCTACTGTAGGTATTTGAGCTGTTGGAAGCAGAGTTGAAAACTCCCTTATTTCTGAGGGACCAGAAGTCGGATCTTTGCTTACTTCAGAAAGCCGAAATTTCTGAGATTAGGGAATGCCCCAAAGTTTTTGGGGAGCCCCAGAGAGTGGGATAGTGGATCAGGGAAGACTAAGACGAATGCTCGTACAAAGGGATCACCTTTTGTCAATCCTACTTTGTCATTTGCTTGCGGGCTCTGTATGACCCCAAGCAATTTCATTTAGCTATTCCTGCCATCCTTGACATATTCTGTTAAAAGTGGTCCTTGTTCCCCCCTGCTGTTGACTTGAGTTGACTAGTATCACTTATGTTGACCAATGCCGACCAATGCCGACTCGCCGATTGAGTCACAAAACTCACTCGATGGATGGTGCTTACTGATTGTGGCTGACATTGACCGGTCTTGACTGAAACTGACCGAATGCCCGCATGAACCCAATTTTCTGTCGTATGCGCAGCTGCAAGCAGACTATATTTTTTTGAGAACGCCCTCAGCACAGGGCAGAAGCAGTAGCAGTGGGGGTGTAGGAGGGGGGAGGGAGTCCTTCACTGGAGGGGGGAAAGCAGGGACTGTGCGGACATGTGCTCCCCCTGCCCAACTTGTTCTACGGGTCCTGGAATGCCAATTGCTTCCTAAGGAGTTTCCCGTTCATTGCTGGCCCCACGAGTGTTTTTTGATTTCCGACCATCGACCGCTTTGTACAGATTTTGAACTGGAAACCTTTCCAGTTTTGCCTGCGTAAGTAGTAGTGCGTACTGGTTTGGGCACAGCCTAATAGAACTAGCTGCCGCAGCATTGGAGTGACACTTGGAGGTAGTTTTTTGAAAATTATGTTTTCCTGTATTTAGCCAGCGTCTCGCTGGCTCCCCTTTTAGGCTTTATCCAGAGTGGGGCTTTTGCGGGGGATAGTTTATCTTTTCCAGGTGAAGGGTTCATGGGACTCCAGTATTGATTAGCTGCAGGTTATACCCGTCAACGGAAGATGTTGTGATAGAGACTGTTGACAGGTGATTTTTGCAACGTGAACGTGCCTTCAATATTAATCTGCTAATCAGGGTGCTGCTCGATTAGAGTTCTCCATTCCCACCCTTCTTAACTCGTTCATGTACAGGACGGCGTGTTCACACTGTTTTATGATCTGTGTTACGTGATCATGGAATTTGTTGAGAAATAAACTGTCTACCAAACATTCGAAGAAATGAGTGAATTGTACGCCCTTGTACGCGCTTGTGTACCATACAAGAATTTCAAAGACAAGCACAGCATTCTTGAGCATTTGACAACCCTTACCTTGATTTAATTGGCAAAAAATATCTTACAGTTTAACAAGGAGTTGTTTGGTGTGTTGATATTACTTATTTTGGAGAAAAAAATGTTAATTCTATTTTTAAAGGGGTAGTGATATTTCCACCCCTTTTTTGGATCCAAACACCCCTTCCCGGCCGGGCAGATTTCAAAAGGGATTAAAAACAGAAAATGCTTTTTCACACCTTTTTGGAATCGATACCCACCTTCTTCCGTCGGCTGATTTTATTTTTGCTAACCAAGGAAAATGATACCCCGTCACCGCATTTTGAATACTGTCTCCCGCCTCCCTGATTTTTTTTTTTGAGGGAAAGAAATAGATCCTGCCCGAATCCGCTCGGAGCGGCAGATCCGTCCGCCACGAGATCGTTCGCGGGTGTCCGTCCTTCACACGTGTGTGTCAATCGCAGCTGTCGATTCCCTCGCAGATCACACCACTGCACATCACCGTTCGATCTGCAGCCGGGCTCGATCTTAGCGAATGGAAAGCGCCCACGAGTCCCGTCAAAGCCAAATCGCACTTGCGAGTGCGCGCGTCCTTCGGCCCGAGATCTCGTCATTGTTAGCTCCCAGCCAATCAACATCTGTCACGTGTTACATTTTTGACGTGGAAAATTTTGATTGGTTTAAGATCTCAATGTACGAAATTTTGGGTTCATCGAGTTGCGACCGTACGACATTTGTACGGACAAACATTTGAGAGGACTTTGGCGGGATACGTGGGCACGTGCCATGCGCTGTGACCGAGCCCGGCTGCCGATCAAATAGTGATCTGCCGTTTGCGATCTGCGAGGGAATCGACGGCTGCGATTGACCGTAAGCGTGAAAAAAAATTCAGGTAGGCGGGATATTCAAATGGGGTGACGGGTTATCATTTTCCTTGTTTCGCAGAAATAAAATCTGCCGATGGAGGGTGGTATCGATTCCAAAAAGGTGTGAAAAAAGCATTTTCCGTTTTTAATCCTTTTTGAAATCTGCCCGGCCGGGAAGGGGTGTTTGGATCCAAAAAAGGGGTGGAAATATCACTACCCTTTTTAAAGTGGAGTACAACAATGCCAGTGCGGCGCCAAAGCTCTCCTGAAACGCGCCAACGCCCCAAATCGACGTTGAGGCTTGGGCGTGGCTTGAGCCCGAAAGTGCCGAAGCCGTCAGTAATGCGAAAAGTGTCTCCTGCACATTGGAGCTCCGCTGTCAGGCGAAGGGCCTCAGCAAGGTCTATCTTGATAGAGAGGGGAGAGAGAGGAGAGCGGATTGCGAGAGTAGAGGGAAAAGAACATTGCGTTAGAGAGGACATGCTCGCGCTTACGCACGCATTCCTCTCCTCTTCGTAACATTCTGAACCTTAATCAACGAAGTCGGAAATGACTCTCTTTCAAAGAGTGAAGCTTCCTTCCTTGCAGTCTCCTTGGGCTGGACTCTCCCCACCCTCTCTAAGCTCGCTGCCCCTCTCTCTTGGCTCCTTCCTTGCGGGCTGCATAGTCACAGGGTTGTTTTTTAACTTAGGGAATGTGCAATGCGTTTCGAAGGAGTTCGTTGCAGGTTAGTGGCCTTTCAAATCTCACGCCCGCAATGTAGGGCATAGGGGGAGCGTTTGGAATAAACAGGAGAGAGAAGATGGAGGGAAGAGAGAAAGTTGGAGTGGGGAGAGGGAGAGGGGGGCGAGCGGAGGGAGAGGAGGAAAAGGGAAGGGGACGAGGGAAAAGAGGCGCGAGGAGTTAGGGCTTGCATTTGGAGCCTGTCGTAAATGATATGTCGGAGAGAAGGGGCGTACAATGCAATTGACGTTATCTTCAAGAGCGGCCAATTTTGATGTAAAATGCAGATGTAAACAGTACCCGTAGTCGGAACTCTAAATCAGACTTAGAAACATAGAGTTGAAAAAGTGTTAGATTTGCTGACAGCTTAAGCTTCGGCACTGGATGTGAGGAATTTCTACCTTTCGGACAACCGTTAATTCTTCTACCAGTTTTAAACTATGCAGGAACGAGTTGGAAAGACAAAACACTTTCTGCAATTACAGATTGTTGTGATAAGCTCAATGAAAGATTTCTGGAACTTTCCGTAAATCTATTCATTTTACGATTTATTTTAAAATCGTTTTGTTAACAGCATTCAACTCGGAAAACTGAACTACATGCAGGAGCCCAATGCTGGTCGTCTTATTGATGCTGATCTTCTCCTTTATCTAGATCTTACTCCTGTAATCAACCCTTAGTTTTTTCTGTGATTAAGGTGGGGATAGACCTCCTTTGAACAGCACCAGAATAACTGCAATTGCACGAGATAAATCTTATGTGCATTATATTGTACGAATGAGTTTTCCCGTTCTAACACCCTAAACAATTTTCATAAGGGAGTTCAACTCTAGCCGACTATTTTCGTCTCTCAGAACTTTGCTCTCTTGTCCTGCTTTTTTTGATCCACAGATCATTCAGTATCACCTCTTGACTTTACTTCTTGCCGGAATTGGCTTCCACCCAACGTCTCCACTGATGACAATGGGTGGGACAACGGTTTAAAGGTAAGCTAAATCATCACCTAAGCTCAAAATACACTTTAACTTCAAAATGCTTGTTCATACGTAAAGTCGACTTCCAAGTCAATCTGCACACTTAGCAATGCGATCACGTCAAGGCCTAATTAGTTGGCGAAGTCTTTAGAATTCCCATGTCTTCGAGGATCAAAGTGACCAAGAATTTGTCAACTGCAATAGTACAAGAAATATCCGGCAACAGTGTGAAGAAGGACATCTGTTTATGGGCTATTTTGGGAAAAAAACATCATCAATTATCATTCTGCATTCTTAATCATTGTTCCGGTAGCTAACACAACCGGCATCGGTCTGTTCTTCAATCTTTTTAACCTAATCCCGTCATGGCGCACGGAACTGTCGCCTGACTGGCAGCACGTGGGACGGCCAGCAGAGTGCTCCGTGAAAGGCTTCCTCATAGAGGAACTCGACCCGGAAGTGAATTTTCGGAGAGGATTTGCATACGGACATGTGTCGGATGTGGAGGATCGGACATACCTGTTACCTTACTTTCTCGCCGCAAAAGACCCTGCATTGCAAAGAAGGTATAGCTCGTGGAGTGTTGAAATTGTCTCAAAGCACCTTTTATTGTGGCCGATCTTCTTTAGAGCAGAGGGCTAAGATGTACTCGTGTCGAAGGTTGATTTAGATTTTCGCTTTTGTTGGAACCTCATGTGTTCTTATTGCGTTTTTCGTATGGGCTTGGAGATTTAAGGAGTTTGGAAATGGGGGGTAGAGCTGGTTATGAAGTTGAGTTTTCAATGCAATTTTTTTTCTTTCCTGAATTGCCTTTCAGGAAACGGAAAATCTACTTGGACTTAGGAGGGAGAACTTTCGATTCGAGTCTTGAATGGTTCGTGCGTTATTATCCGTTGGACTTTACGGAGTTCCATGTATTCGAGGTGAACATCAGCAGTTTCGTCATTCCTCCACTCCATGATAAGCAAGAGGTGAGCTTCTCTCACTCTCATTCTCTCCCTCCCTCCCTCCTTCCTTCCTTCCCCCCTTTCCTCTCTCCCTGTCTTTCTCTAACTCACTGTCCCTCCCTTTCACGGGAGGCTTCAAACTCTGTGCGAGATGTGGAACTAAACGCTTGAAGGTTCTTTTGGGAGCAGGAGGCCTTGTCGAGCCTCACCAAACATTCACTGCGGCGACCGCGCGGTGTGCCCGTACCCGTGACCAACAGCGTACTCGAGAAGGTCAAATTGTATGACGTGTTTGTTTCCAATTTCGACGGGAAAATGAATTTTCTTCACAATAAAGTGGTAAGCATTGCTGGAATTCCTGTTCAGGTTGAAAGGGAGCTGGATTTTATCTCCCGATGATAGGTGGGGGCGGAAAAATTTCAGGTGCTACTTTTCTTGAAATGTCGTCTATCTCCTTAAGGGAAGCTTAGGTTCTGAAAAGGAGATATCAGCGTTTCGGAATAGCAGACAGGAGGAAGTTCCCTCTCTCTCTCTCTCTCTCTTCTCCTCCCCCCTATCGCCCCACACCCTCACTCCCTCTCGTCTCTCATTCGTTCTTAATTTCTCCTTGTTCTCTTTGTACAACCTATACTGGTTGTGCAGGATGTGTGGAACATCACACGCTTTATCAAGGAGGAATTGAAGGCCACAAAAGACGACACTTTGATTGTGAAAATGGATATTGAGGGAGCGGAATACGGCATCCTGCAGGGTACGAAGAAGCTTATCATACGTCATCAAATTTTTATGATAAGTTTATCCCAGTTTGTCACATGTGTGGATCTAATTGTGGGCCTTTTCACGTCCTTGATCCCAACATCATGTGCTTGTCAATCTCGCCGTTTAGTCCGTTACTTATTTGTCTGTTCGTTTTTGAGGTTGCCCTGCAGACTGGGTAAAGGACAGTTCCATGGCCGAAA
Organism: Zygnema circumcarinatum; assembly: GCA_037447605.1. Taxonomy (NCBI): domain Eukaryota; kingdom Viridiplantae; phylum Streptophyta; class Zygnematophyceae; order Zygnematales; family Zygnemataceae; genus Zygnema; species Zygnema circumcarinatum. The sequence continues at coordinate 4,379,262 of CM074804.1, forward strand.
TTGTGGATGAATTATTTGTGGAAATTCACTACTCCCATTGGACCATGAAGGCGTACCGGTGGCCCTCGCTCTTCAAAGCGCACAGCAGAAATGATGCCACTCAACTCCTCGTAGACCTCCGCAAAGCGGGGTTCTATGTGCATGCGTGGCCGTAATTTTTTTGTAGGAAAAAATCTTTTTATGGTTTCTAAATTTGGGTTTTGGCGATTGTAGTGTCGCCACTTGAAGCATTTGAGTGGTCAAGATTGAGCCACGCGGCCGACCTTGATTGGTTCAGCTCTGGCCATAGACCACACAACAGGAGGAATGCGCTTGAACAGCTTCACGTCGTGCCATCGACGACAAAATCAATCATTGTACAGCTGGTCCATAGGAAGGGATTTTCCAACCGTTGGTTCCGAATGCTTGCCAACCATTGGATCCAGAGCTTCAATTCCTGAACCAGGCAGTGGTTACGGCGTTGTTTTTTGGTCCTGGTAAAACGTGCCTTTTTCAACAAATAACAATTCTACTCTAGCTTAGGCTGTCAATGGTTGGCAACCATTGGATCGAATGGCTCAAACCATTTGATGGAAATGCTTGCCAAGCATTGGCAATGGTTGCAACGTTGGCTAGCCAAACAAAGGGAAAACAATGTTTAACGTTCACTGCATTTCAATCGATAACAGTTCATGTATGGAGCCCATGCAGAATCGAGCAGTCATGAACAACAAGTGCATGCGCGAGCTTTGCCCTTGTCGAAATGTGGCCCTACAAGGTACTCTAGCGGCGAGTCGCCTCCTCGTGGTTTGCGTCTTGTTCCGATGCGGCGACGGCGGTCGATTGCCGGCAAGCAGCGCGTCTGCGCGAGGCGGGTCCTGCAACCCTAAAATCTGAAAACCCTAAATCCTAGAACGTTTTGGGCAGCAGACAGAGCATTGCTTTGAACCCTAAATCTTGGTCTCCGCCATGGCGGCCGCCCGCTGCGCCCTGCCTCCCGCTTTGGCGCTGCCTCTCCAGAAGGGCGCCAGGCGTCCTCAGGAGGCTGCCACGTGGCGCGCCGGGAGGGAAAATGGCGGCACTAAGCTTCTGCTCGCACGCGAGGCGGAGAGCCGTGATTGGAGGGCGAGGGAGAGACGGTTGGGAGAGGCTCTGGTGAGTTCTGGTGACTGGTGTGTGTGTTCTGGTGTGTGTCGTGGATTCGCAGTTTCTTTGGAGTAGCACATCATTAAATTCATTTTTACCCTATCATTTCTTGAAGGGATTTTTGCATCTCTCATGGCTCTGCGCAATAAATGCAGGAAAGGATAAAAAAATCCTAAAGCATGCGCAATTTAAGTTCTTTCCTAGCTAACATGTATGCAGCATAAAATGAAGACGGGCTTCAGAGCTACCGGGGTTCTGCATTTTAAGGTTTCTTAAAGTTTCAGTTCTTGTAGTTACGTACTATTTCTTCTTCTAAAGTAACCGTTTTTGAATTCAAGTTCTCGGGGTGTTGGGGTCTTAGCGTAAACGAACAGTTTGAGCCTCACATTGACATTTTTTTCCTTACACTGTTAGATTCCTATTGTTTTTTTTTCGGGCTTCATCGTGTAACAGACATGCGTGTGTCATTGATAATAGTCTATTTTTACGTTTCTACAAATAAGATTCATCTTTTTGCAGATTTTTTCTGACAGAGTGAACGTTTCGTCTTTTTCTCACCCTCAGCGTCTCCCACCTTTCTCCTTTCTACTTTCTCGTCCACCCCTCTTGTCCCTCTTCTTACTCTCTCGTTCTCATCTCCCCGCCTCCCTATCTTTCCTCCCTCCTCTCCTGACCCTCTCCTCTCCTGACCCCCTATCACTCTCTCCGCCCTCTCCCTCTCTCCCTCTTTCCTTCTCTCCTCTTCACCTCCACCCTCTCTCCGTCCGCCCTTTTCCTCTCTTCCCCCTATCGCCCTCCTCCTCCCTCTCCACCCCTCGCTTCCCCCTTCGCCCTTCCCCCCTCCCTTCTCCATCTTCTACCTCTTACCCTCTCCCCTTTCCCC